>JAOXXN010000395.1:24748015-24765384 GCA_026770055.1 Myrmophylax atrothorax
GACAGCACAACAGTCCCTAATGCTAAATGCCTCTATACTTTGACATAAGTAATGGGAGAGTAACGATGGATCACATACTCTTTTCAACATTTCAGAGCAGATACTTCTTTTTAGTCTGCAGTCTTCCATGCAGTAGCCTTTCTAAACTGTGTTTTACTCCAAAAAACAGTCAGTGAATATTCCATTAAAGTTTATTTTCTAATGCAGTATCAGAGTACCTTGAAGAGCTTTGCTATAGCACAGCTCCGTGTTTTGTCAAATGCATCCCTTCTGCAGAAGCAAAAGTCTGAGCCAGCTGCATGGTTCATAAAATAAACCAGAAGTTGTAAAGCTTTCAGCAGGTTATGATGTGATGTTGAAGAAGCCTTTTTTTTAATTCTGTAGCAAAAGAGATGTATCTAGTGATGGAAGTGGAAGTTACGGTGACCCCAGAAGGATGCAGCACCTGTAGACCAAAGACGAGAGAAGGTTTATTTCTGCCAGGCAGTTCAATTAATTTTTCCTTGCTGCAAGGATAGAATAAACTCTTGAGATCAAAGATCTAATTTACAAGGTTGTCCTCTCAGGTCAGTTGACACATGTACTTCAGTAACAGAACATGAAAGAAACTGCTCACAAGCAAACAAACAAACAAAAAAAGATGAGCCTCAATTACATACATCTTTCATCCAACTCTTTGTGGCTATCAGCATTATGGTTAGAGTAGCCACTTGCATCCAAATGTTCATATAAATGTTCTGGGAGGTCAGCTTTGAGCATCCATCTAAATCCCACTGCAAAAGAAGCAGATGGGCTCAGAAAACAAAGAATCAGGTGAAATAGCCCATCATGGTGAGAAGAGAATTACTTATTTAAAGCAATTGATACTTGTTAGAACTTTAGTCTGACCAGTGTGTCAGCCTTTTTATGAAGAGTTTTATTTAAGAAAATAAAGCAACATGTGATGTTTTGAGACCTGTAGTGTAATTTCCTTTTTCAGCTGTTTTTTGAAACTACTGGTGCATGTGTTGCACTTACTCTGCTCTCAGAGATGTTTTTAGATTCCTGCAAATCCAATTTTGTCTGTAGTATGTTTAAATAGGGCTTATGTCAAAGACCTAATATTTATCTTACCAACTGATTCAAAGAATCTTTTTGTTGTTATTATTTGACTTTTATGTCTTCTGTAGTTTGGCTAGTTCTCCTTCAGTTGTCTCTCAAATAAAAAACATGTCCATTTCTCTGTCTCCTTGATAGGGTGGAATAAAACATATGCATTAAATTTATCCCCAAAAGGACTGCCAGATTCTATTGCAAGTACTGTTACAGTACTTGCAGATATTATATATCAGTCATAGTATAATTTTGGCTAAAATTGGACACACAGGGTTAACGTTCTCTATTTTTTAATATAGTTCAACCCATGTTGTCATTTAACTTGTGTTTTGGGGGCAGACAAAGTAGGAAGGTGTCATATTGGCAATCGATACTGGATTAATAGAGGGATTAAAATTTACTTCCTTTTTACCACATGTAGTTTGCCATATATGCATTTACACAATGGTCAGATTAAAATAGCTGCTTCAAAGCTAGACGTTGATATCTGGTTTTAAATGGCACCGAATAAAAGGCTGTTGATTGAGAAATGGAAATGTAGTGTTTTGCTGTAGTTACCTCAAATGCTTTACAGTAGAAATCAATATTAAGATTTATCTTATCTTTTAGTTAAATGGAGACATTTTAAATCTTAGGATAGCTCTAAAAAATAGAGTGAGTGAATGAACAAAGATGGTTGATGTGTTTTTCTTTACTTAGATGATAGTTAGCTAAATTATTTCATGTTGCAGTTAATCCCGTAGGAAATTTTGTATAGCAGACTGTTGTTCTAGCTGCTGACTTGTACAAATCTGAGAGAAACTCAGAGAATAAAGCCATTTTCCACAATACCATGATTTATCCCAAACTGTTCACCTTTATATTTAAGACTTCTGAGTCTTCTCAAACTAACCTTCTTCACCACCACCTCCAATGGCTGTCTCTTTTTCAGATGAAAGCTGTGTCCTATTTTAGAAACATCAGTTCAATGCCTCCTGGGAGGTACTCTGCTCCATCCAGCTGGGACTGGACAGATGGTTTCTGGCATGGGGCATATCCTGACAGACAGGCATCTCCAGGGTGGTAGTCCTTAAAGGAAAGAATGTTGTAAATAGATAACCGTGGGTAAAAGCAGTACAGACTTGACTGACTTGACTGACATCTCCTCCATGACCAGCCATGACTCCTCTAAGTGTGCGAGGTGGTGCTGAAGTCCTACTCTGTCTTCTTGGAAAACAACTTGCCTTTTTTTAACCTGAGCAAATTCATCTTCTGGGGATCTGCCAGTATTAGGATATACCATTCACCCTGTGCCATTCACCCTGCCTAAACCAAAAGGGGAGATTTCAGACATAATGCTAAAAGCTATCTGCTAGAAGAAGTCCTCTCAAGACTGATCTGTTCACCACAGACATCAAAAAGAAGTCAGATAAGACTTGCTCTGCAAGGAGGTCCTGTAGCAATGGAAGTCTCTGGCTATTTATAAGAATACATGCACAGTGTCTCAAAAAATCAGTTTTTGGTATTAGATTGGTTTATATAGTCTTGTCTTCATGGCACAGAGAAGGAAAAGTGTTCCCACTGTGTCCTTGGCAACAGCAATTTAGCTGTACAAAGATTATTTTCTCCAATATAAAAGTAATTGTTAGTTAGGAAGAATAAAAGCCACCTAGTACACTCTTCTTACACAGATGAGCTAATTCAAGTAAAGGATAAAAATCTTACTTGGAAATCTGCAAATAGGATATTGTGTTTTTAGACAAATTGTAATTAATGGAACAAGGTCTTTCTGGCACCTACTGCCTCATCTTGCTTCAAAGAGTTATTTTGGCTCATACACAAACTAATATTCTGCTTCCCCAAAGAAACAAACTATGAAGGTAATACTGAAAAAGTTATCCTTTGAAACACCATCCACTTCTGATTTATCACTGTAGTCTGGAGATCATGACCCAGTAATGTGTCAGCCTCCAAGAAAACAGTCCGCTCTCTTTTAGGACGGTATCAGAACAGGTAATTTGTGCAAAGCTATCCAGCAAACTGGATCAGTGCAGGCATTGTCAGTGATAGAAAATGAGAAAAGGCGCCCTCACAGTGAGATTTAACATACGGCACTGATGAGGTTGGAAATTAGAATATCCTGTGCATTTCATCGGGGGGAGGGGGGGCAGAGGTGGCAATTTGCCACTGTGCTCTTATTTTTAAAAATACTGAGGGTCTACTTTGTGTTAGTTGACAGAAATGTTTTTGAGAGCACAGTAATTCAGTAACACTTGGCTTGCTCTGTTTACCTTTTCCCCTTGTATATATCTATTGATCTTAAGCTCCTCTGACCTAGAGAAAGCCTCTTCCACAGTGTTTATTACATTATTAAGATGATGAAATTTGAGGTAAACAGGGAAGAGGGATGATTCTTATCTGAGAATTTCTTCCCTTGAGCCTTTTGTCCCAGATACATCCAACCTGGCCTTAAAGGTGCCTTTCCTAAGTGCCTGATGCTGTGCTGGCTCAGGCCAGAAAGTCTTGAGTGGGGAATTTCTCAGACACAAATCTTCTCTCTTCTCTGCTTCCTCCATGCTGATGTGCTAATTACAATCCCAGTCATCCTAGTTTCCATCTACTGGGAGGAGAGAAGGCAAAGAGGAGCTCTTTGTCCAGTGTTAAGATGAGAATAACCCTCTGGCTTGTCCTCTTCCTTTGGCTGTCTATGCAGGGAGCCAGCTGCTGCCAGAGACAGCTCCAGCAACATGCCTGGAACAGGATGAAGTTATCTGTCTCAGCTTTCTTCTCCTACTTCTCTCCCAATGAATTAGGTCTCCAGAGATCAGACCTGTCATTAGCAGTGGAAGGCTGTATTACAAATGGGAAGTAATTTATTTTTAAATAAGTATTTTTATTTGTTCAAAGAGTTTAAGACCTGACAATGTGGTCTTGGGAAAATTCAGTGGGCTGTTTCTTTTGCTCCAAATATAATGAAAGAGCTGATCTGTTGCCAGCCATGGAGGAGGGAGGAGGAGGAGGAAATTAGAATGTGCAGCATTTAAGGAAAAAGTGAGATAAAAATAAGACTTAATTCTGTAGACATGGTTTTACTCATGAATTGAACTGCAGTTTACAGAAGAGAGATGTAGAGGACGTTAATTTATAATGACTCCATCCTCAAATGGATAGAGGTGGAATTCAGAATACAGTGTTTAGTTGTAGGCCAGCAACCAGAGCCTTTCAATCTGCTGCTTTTTCCAAATGTGTGAGAAAACAGCCTTGTGAGTTCACATAACTGCTCAGTTGCCAGTTGGTGCCTACATCTTGTCCTCAGCACAGCAATATATTATGCACAGACAAAAAAAAGCAGTTGTGAAAGGAAAAAGATTTTTGCATGAACCCGTATTTCAGCAAAGTTATGCTTTACCCCATCATAACTAAGAAGAGGATTTGTCCTAAAGTTTATAGAAAAAATGATGTAAAAGGAACATATACAAGGAATGTGGATATATATTATGTATGTGTGTATATATGTAGATATAGATTGATATACAAGGTGATTAATCACAAAGTGTGAATTCTATATTGGGTGAGATTGGTCTTCAGTTGCTCCAGAAGAATTTTCTTGTGTACTTTAAATGAGATGTCAGATGCTTCATGTGACTCTACTGGCTGAAAATCTCTGTCATTTTGCCATATCTGCTGTTAATAACACAGTTACCAGACAGTCTACATGAAGAAAATATTTTTTTTTAAAATGACACATAAAAAAATAGTACTTGAAATTTTCCCCATTTTAATTTGTGTGAAGGGGGAAAGAGGCTACATACACAGAAAAACCTGCAGTTTCCAGACCAGGATCTCTGCTGGTTTCATGTGAACCATGTGCCTTTAAGAACTGTTCTTTATCCTCATAATTCCTTATTATAGGAAATTGCAGTTGGCAGCAATCAGGTTAAGTATTTAAATATTTTATATTTAATTGAGGGGATTAAATTCACATTTCCTATTTAAAATGTTTTCCCATCTTAACTACAAAACCTGGTTGTATGCTTTAAAGCTTTTTTAAAATGTCAATACTGACAGTGTGAAAACACATTGCTATCTTTTTCTTGTAATTTAAAGGCAGATAATGGAGGCATCAAATCTTTTATTATTTTCATCACTGCCTTCTCTTGACTCACCTTCTCTCTCCCTCTCCTCATGATTGACTTCAAGTGTCAATTGTGGAAAAAATTCACATAATGAAGTTGCTGGCAGAATCTGGTCAAGAACAGTGATCCCTCTTGATAGGGGATCATGTCCAGCTCTTTTTCTGTAGTCTACATTTTCCTACTCATTTTTTTAGTCTAAATGACTTAGACATTTCCAAGAACAAGGCTTGGGCAAAAAGAATTGTGCTGACCTCTTCTTTGAAGTAAGATTAAAAAAAGGATAAGGAGAAAGTCTATTAGAACATGGCTGCCTTCCATGCTTCTTAAAAATGTGCTTTGTGTGTGCACTGCCTGCCAAAGAGTCTGTCTGCATCTTGTGTGTTCCAGTCAACAGTGCACGCCCTTCAATTGCATCTCATCTCCACTGTCGGGCAACTCCATGTCACCTTTTCTCCACTCTTAGCAAATATCTGAGAATTTTGCTGGTATAGTCATCTTTACCTTTTACACAATAGTTTCAACTATTGGGCTGCTGGAGCAGCTGAACCCCAGTGCTGCTGATAGCCCAAGTGGGGGGGCAGTTCGAGCCAACATGATGCATTTGGGGGCAAGAGCTGGATTCATGTTGTCCTAAGGTTGATTTTCATATCTAGACAATTAAAGCCATTTCATCCTAATCTAAAAGAGCATTAAGATTGCAATGCTAAGCGTAACATGGGAGTTCTGCTGCTTTGGGGTGGAATAGTCTGCATCTGGAGTATTTCCAAAGCTCAGCAAAGCGGCTGTCGCTGCCAGTAGGGTTCCTAAAAGGCAGCTGAGGTAGGAGCTGTGCTTTGTGGGCCAGCACGTTCTAATTGCCTGCTTTGCTGCCATGGGCTGGGGCCTGCAGCCCCTC
Source organism: Myrmophylax atrothorax (assembly GCA_026770055.1). Lineage (NCBI taxonomy): Eukaryota > Metazoa > Chordata > Aves > Passeriformes > Thamnophilidae > Myrmophylax > Myrmophylax atrothorax. The sequence continues at coordinate 24,754,121 of JAOXXN010000395.1, forward strand.
GCTGGGTTCACCTGCTGATCCTGGAGACAGAGGCTTCGCTGATCTCAGTGGAAGCAAGGAGATCAACTGGGAGCCAGGAGCTTTTTTTGATTACAAAGGCAAAATTTTGCTCCCATGACTGGTTGTTGTTGCCATTTCCAAGCTCCTGCTGGATCTGAATTCTGCTTCTCATGGATACAGACTCCTACCTCACAATTGCTAGTAATTATACATTTAATTCGGGGTCGAAAAGACTTATTTCTTGTCTTCGATACACACTCACATTATATTCTGGGTGCACATCAAGATGAGGTTGTGGCATCTGCTATTTTTTCCCTGATTTTGCCTTCTTTTGGTAGAGGAGGAGCTGTGCTGCATTTCAGCAAATCCCCACCTGGACCGTCAGAGGTTGAGGCCTTCAGGACACAACTTTCTGCATCCCAGAGCATCCCTTCCCAAAGTTCACATTCAGCAGCAGTCTGATGGCTTTCAATGAGGGGATCTTGATCCTCAGGGTTAAATCCTTGCCTTCCTCCTCCGCTTGAAGCAGGTGACATGTTCTACCTTTAGAGGCTGGTTATAACGAACTGAAGGTTTTAAGAAAAAAACCCTGAGAAAGATTATATGAATACAGTCTTTTCATAGTCAAATACCATTGGAAAACAAATGTTTCCAGGTGTTTCTCAGAGTGAAGGATGAAATAAGCTTGATGGTATGGGAAAACAAGTTCTACATGCTTGGGTTCAGCACAGCAACACTGCAAGTCCCTCCATGCCTCAGGCAGACTAGTGCAATCCCTGCACGTGGTGGAAGTACCGCTCCTTGGCCAGAGGGACTTGAGCAAACATTCACAGCCTGCTGGGACCAATGCCTTTAGGTACTTTGAGATCCAGCAGAGCCAACTTAAAATCAAACTGCTGCTTACTAAGGGAGCATGTGAGCTGTCTCAGGGTGGACACAGTGTAATGGCAGTTTCTTAACCTGCTGAGTATGGGATGTGGTGGAAGCAGTGAGTAATGGAATAGCTGGGTTTGAAATTCATACAGGATGGTTGCCACCGTGGAGGATGGGAAAATCCTGAGCCCTGTCCATCTTCTTAAATGGACATCAGTTTAAGATGCCATTCTGGGTACTATGCTTTGTTACTACTCAGAAAATAATGCTTCTCTTTAGTCATCTCCACAGTGCAGCAAGTACTGCTGGCCAAGAGGAGTGGATCTGTAGAGAAAAAAAACCCCCAAGGCTGAAGGCTTAAGACTTGGTCTTACACATATTTCAAGTTTAGCCTGCTGTTGCTCTTACCCTACAGACTGAATGTCCCCTGGATTCCACAGCACATATTCTGGTTTAGTTTCCTTCAATGGGAAACCAGCTTGCATGCTCCGAGATGGCTCTGTGATTCAAATGGAAACACGGTAAGCTGGAATTTTCTAGAGACAGAGTCCCATGTTGAAATGCTAACATGTACACTTTGTTAGGTGTTAGACTCAAGCTGAGGAGATGCTGAATATTCTTGTGAAATCATAAACTGGGCATTTGTTATGGCAGTTACATAATAATTATGTAATTGCTACAGAAGTGGCATTTGTCATAAAATCAGTTATCCTCTTAGCTGCTCGATGCAGACCAGATAGCCATACTTCTATTCATGAATATTATCTAGTTTCCTACATTCATTTGCTCTCTGGATATACTGAAACACTAGAATAAATTATTCTGAAATTTCTCTCATTTCTCCATACTTTGCCTTTTACACATGTAAATATTGTGGAGACAGATGTTGCATTTTTTGAAATTTTTTTAAAATTACTATTCCAAATTGAAAGAAAGCAATTTCATCATCGAATAAAACATAAAACAGGTCCCTTCTGGGTTTGCACTACTTAAAACTGTAAAATAATGTAAAATGTCTTTTCCACATTTAATATTCATTTTTGGCAAACTAATTTTGAAAACAAACTAGAACAAAACATTGAAAGCTATTTTAATGACAAGTAATTCTTTTCCTTACAATTCAAAAGTTACCAGAATAGTAAAGCATGTGAAGAGTTTAAATTTTGATGACTATTGACTTACCAGTGGAAAATATTCTCAGTAAAACTGATTAGTTGCTTCTTTAAAAGCAACGAGAAAGATAAACAGTGTTTAGTCAAAAAGTGTTTTAGCTGTCCAAAAGGAAAAGAAACTTTAAAGTTTTGAAATCATTAAATTATAACTGCCTCCATTTTTGAGCTTCATTATGAGGATGTTTTAACTGAAAAAAAGAATTAGGAAAGTGAATTGTGTTTTGTGTCTGCTACTGCTTTCAGAACTTTTTCCTAATTACACCATGAGATGTGACACAGCCTGGTAGTGCCTACTAAGGTCCAAAGAAGCAGCACTTTTCACTATACAGCCTTCAGAAGTAGCTTTATAAGACTCCCATATGGATATATGTAGCTTTATATGATTCCTATATTTATATGGTTTCTATTTTGAAGGAGCTTTATATTTCTCCTCTAAACAGTCATCTCTCCTAACACAAACTGTATTGAACAATTTGAAAATAACATTATTAATGAGGAGGTGGTCACTTGCAGAAAGCATAATCGCATTTGATTTTAGAAAAAAGTAACTGAGCATGCTGCCCGTTTCCCTTTTACAAAAGTGTATGCAGGCTATGGATACTTTATAATCAAATAGTATTATATTATTGATCTCTAATCTCCGTAGTTACTGGGCTCCTCCAATTTCATCTTGGTTTCTATGTAATTAAACCTTGTTGTACATGGAAAGTAGCACAAGCTAGATTAAGCTGGAAACACAGGAATCTTTACAAGGGACAAAGAGGGAAATTTCCTTTACTTTGCACCATGGCGTAACTAGTGAAGTTGTTTTGTCTCTGTGTATGGAATTAGAGATAAAAAAGCAAAGTTGTGCTCATACACCATAAAATGAGTTCTTGCAAGTACAAGTCCACTGAAATTAACGGTTTGCTGGTCAGATATAGGTCCTGTTCTTTGTCCATGGTGTTGTTAGAGACCTTCCTAGCACTTCCCACCTGTTGTCATACTGGGATCCATAAGAATACCACCAGTCCAAGAGTCATAGAGTCATTCTCTTCTAATGTAACTTTAAAGCAGTGTTAAGTACTCAGGCTTGTACAGTTAAGTTTTTAATAAGTTTTTTTCTTCTTATTGTGTGAAAGACCCAGACAACCAACAGAAGTTTTGTTATTATTATTTAAAAAAAAGGCAACATAGAAGTACCTACACCATAATACTAAGTACCCTAAAATTGAGTTTCCCCACACCACCATCTCTAGTTTTTAGTTACAGCAGTCTGGGATAGGTCTTGGAGCAACAGTGGGGAAAATTTTAAAGTAAATTTCAGTGGAGTTTACTTTTTTGACAAATAAGTTTTGAATACTTTCTATGTCATCTTTGAACTGACCAGAAGCAGGTTAGTCCTCTTCCAGATAAAGCTGAGTTGAAACTGTCTAACTACTTTAAATTGCAAATAGAAATTAGTTAAGGAAGGTTTTGCATCTTGATTGAAATAACTTGAAAAAAAATCTCTATTAGTCACCATAGACTTTCACTTTTCCTTATCAGACTCTTTTCCATTTACTTTTAGTTTCCCTGTTTCTGGATTCCATTTCCCCTAGCTTCATCTTAGTGGAATATTTATCCTGCTGCCAGCTATTCCCCAAGGCTGTGGATACCTGCTTTCCAATCTAACTGCAGAGGTAACTGCTTTGAAGGACATAGTCACCTTTTCCAAGGCAGCTACCACAGGGCTCATCGACTGCTCCTTCTCCTTGCATTCCTGCATATTTTCAGATAGTGAGGTACTGTCTCTTAGCCTAGTCAATATTTTAATACTCTCTGGCCACTCTCCTCCTTTTCTATTTCTTAAAAGGCACAGTTTCCTTCCCAAATAAAGCATGTTCATGATTTTTTTATCCTTGTTCCGCTGTAAGCTAACTCCCAAATATGGTATTTTTGGCATGTATTGTATCTCTTGTGGCTCCTAATGGAGTGGAGACTTACAACTAGTAGTAGATACTAAAAAAAAAAAAAGGAATTTACAAAGAATGTTCTTCCACATAGTCCATTTCAGAAAAGTAGCAGAAATGAAAGCACTTAAATACACAAACCCCATAAAGTTGTTAAACCAAGATGCTTAGATACTACTGTAGTCACAGAAGGACTCTAAGCAATCAAAAAATCCATTTTTAGAACACAAACTATATACAGGACTATAAAAACCAAAACATTCAGCATATGGAAATAAGATTTGTTGATGTTTTTGGCTACATGAAATCTCAAAAGTTGACAATAGGAGTCATTCTGGAACTGCAGTTAGATGACAGTTTCATAAAAAACAGAGCAGCAACAATATAATTCTATCTATGTTTCTGCAAAATCACATCATTCTCCACCCCAAATATCTAATTCCCTGAAAACTTCTCTGTCTTAAAAAGGAAAGTGATGGCCAAGAACTGAGCCCAAATAAACCCACTACTGAGAACTGAAAACTGTGTTTTGCAAAGTGGGGTCTTTGGAAAACTACCATGAGATGTGTATTTTTAAAATTATTGTAAAATGGCTTCAGAAATCAGAGAGAATAGTTTGGTCTTCACTTCTTCCTAAATAAGAATAATAAATTGCAAGGCTAGATCACATTAGAGAATTCTCATAAATTATATATTACACAGTTGGATGTTAAACTGTTAATAGAGGAAAGCTTCAGAGTATGGGTTTCCAATTTCCACTTTATGAATTTTTGTCAGCACAGCTTCCTGTGGTCAGATGACATATCCTGTCAATGCCAGGCTTTTTTCCCCCAAAATACTTAATTGAATTTTAATGATGTGCAGAAGCTCACACTCTGGTGTTTGGTTGAAAAGCAGTGGTAGAGACCATTCCAATTTTTTGTTCCTGACTGTAGCTTTGTGATTTCTTACTATATTAATTCTTGTAAGCACATCTAATTTTCTCATCGAAGACTTAACCACATGAGCCTTAATTAAACACATTAGTAGTCATGGAACAATTAAAGTAAGTCTTTCACAGAAAGAACTGGTCTGCAGGGAAGAGGAGATGAACAGTAAGTGTACTGCATGCTAGCACTTTATTTACAGAGCCCATGCTGAGAAAACCCAAGATTAAATCAATAACAGTTTGCCTAAAGAAGAAACTATCATGCCTCTTGGACTAGGCACTAAAGTCTTCATGCCTATTATTCTTAATACACATCCACTGTCCCAGAGCTTAATCAGAATTCATGAAGCTGCTAAAGCCGAGAAAGATTACTGATCTTATTAAAGATGTAAAGCACCAGACTGAGAAGACAGGGCCTCCAGAGAAAAGAGAGGATGGGAGCCTCCTAGGGAAGCCAAAGCAGCTGTACTTCACTCTGTGTTTAGCTCACAGGTTCACTGCTATGAGGAACCTGAGGCAATTTTCTCTTTAGGAGCTTGAAAGCCAGGGCACCACTGCCCCACACCGAGCACCTAAATCTCTTTACCAATAGCTTCAAAGTTCGTCTTCCTGGTCACCATCAACAGTATTTTAATTAACCTTGAAAACTCAATTCCTTCTTCACCTAATCCTGTGTAATGCTACTGGAAGCAAAGGAGTGGCATAGGTGTAGCTGGATGGGAGTTTAGAAATTGTAGGTTACAGGGATATTGCAGATGGCCTAATTTGACTGACACAGGTGGTACTGAGAGTAATCATCCAGGTATACTTTTGTATCCTAGGGATTTTTTTTTCCTTACTAACTCTAGAAAAAGTGCAAATTCATGGCTATATTTATAAAAATTGCTAAGTGATATCAGTGGAACTAGAACCATGCAATTTTTTTTATCAGTTGCCAGACAGAAAAAGTAAATTAAATTTGTTTAGACTGACCCAAAATATTTCCTTTTTTATTTTTTCATGATGAAAAGAAAAACTGGAGAAGTCCAAATTTGAATAAGTTGTTTCTTTTGCCACGGAATTGCTTATTTTATATAGAAGTATCTAGAACAAGAGGAATCAAAGCACTCAGCTCACAGAAATTTGGAGCTGGGTGTTCCCCCTGCTGAACAGCTGCATGGTCATGCTGCTTCACTCACTGAGATGTGAGAACCTGGGTTAAATTTGGAGGGATCCTCCACTCTCATGAGACAGGATATTTGGAGCTGAATCTCCCTCAGTTTTTTTTGCTGCAACTCTTCCATCCCCCCTCTACATGAAATGCATATGAGACAGTCAGAGCCCAACCCTGCAAGACACAGCCTCCTTACTTCTGGTCTTCATGGCTTTTTTCCTCTGCCAAAGAAGCAAAGGAATAGCAAGAAGGATGACAGAGAAAGGGAAGCACTGGCTCTTGCCTCCCTGCCCCAGCCGAGGAAGATAGATGAGTGTGCAGCTGGACACCTGCAGGGTGACCTTGAGCTCCTCCTACCCTTCACCGTGCCCTGCCCTCAGAGGTGCCTCTCCACCCTGGATGTTTACTTACATACACAAAATACACCAGTGTCAGGAGCAGGGACTGGGTACCTCAACCAGAAAAGGAATATGACATAGTAATTAGAGGACTAGTCTAGGTAGGAAATTAAAAATTTCAATTCAAATAATTTCATGAAGAGGAAGGTCTTGGCTGTACAGCTCCCACGTCTGTATGAGTCAAGTGCCAGGTATTGCATCAAAGGAGGCACAAGCCTCTTCCTTTCCTCCTCCAGCTTTATTTTTCTAGGGTAAAAAAGACAGGTGAAACTATTTGGCAAATCTGATGCAGATTAAAGTGGGGGGAAACTAAACCCAGTACTTTTGATAATCACTGTAGTCATCTGAAACAATCACCCAGCTGAAGACCACAGTGGTATTCTAACATCACATCTGTGCAGGCAGGATTGTCAGGCTAAACTGGAATTCATTTTATCTCTCCACAGCAGGTGAAAATTAAAACTTAAAACCAGGAAGGAATAACACATCTCCTGCCCAGCAATCGCTCTCCTGATAACAAGTGATATGCAGCTGCTCTTATCAGGGTAAAAGGTACTGCCAGAGAGGTAGGAAAGAATTTTTGTGTTCAATCCCATTGCAAAAGATGGCAGATTGGTGTTGCATTGGCTGGATGAGCTGTGTCACTCAGAGGAATCGTTTCTGGCTTCCTACTCTTTCCAGAAATAGTCCTTTCCATTGCTGTGTGCGCTTTCATGCCAGTCCAGACAGTCCTTTAGTTGATAAGGGGGAACCACGTCCTCCAGCAGGGACAGGGAGGAGCCCAAGCACTTGATCCCCAGGCTTGAACTTCAGGAGTCCATCGTGATGATCGAGCAGTGAGCTGGACTACAGCTGTGTGTGTGCTTATGTGCTGTGCTTAAATTTCAAGCCCATGATGTATTTACAAAAAAACCCCATGCTGTATTTATGATCTATCCAACTTATTTTAGAGACACTTAATTGTGAAAAGGACATCAAGAAATTAATTATAAAAAGGCCACCTCAATCTTAATAAGTGTTTATGGAGTAAGCCCCATTGCAAGGATGAATTTTGTTCTGATTTTCCTACATTAGAAAAGCAAACTTTTGCCTCTTGCAACACTCCTTTGAAATCAATCTTGATAGTTTCTATGGAGTTAGGTCTAATCTCATCTTGCATTTGTGGCTCCAAGTGTGTCCACCCACACATGTCATGTGTGTTTTAAGCAAATAATTTAATGCAGTGTTTTTTTTCAAGACTGAAACACTGTTCCAGGGCAGGTAGCATAGGAATTAGGCCAGGTGGGTGGACCTCCAAAGGACTTTTTCCAAGGCAAGAAAGAGACCATGATAAAAGCTCTCTGTCATCTTCTAGATGTGATTGTAAAAACACCAATGAAGAGCAATGACTTACTTCATGATGCAGCAGACACTGTGTTTCCATTGACAATCCATGCAAGTAAACTGTGTGTAGAACAGTATTAGTTCCACAAAGAAGTGCAAGACAATCTCTATGTAGACTGAGAGACAGGAAATAACTGTTCCAGAAAAAAAATACTGGCAAAACGAAAAATATAGAGTATGTACTATCAGCAATAAGAATACTCACAAATAAACATTTTAAAAGGGCAGAACTGTCTTAGATGGGACTTCTTTGCCTTTCTCGAGTAAATGAACTGTAACCAGCACGAAAGGCATGTTCTAAGAAATCATACATAATTTGAACCATTTAGGATTGATTTGGGAAAGCATGAAAAAGCATCTCATACATGTTTTATTGGTGCACATTTTCTCTGTGTATGTCATACGCTCAGTAACTCAGGAGGAAAATAAGATATGTGAATATAAAACTTAACTTGTAATTATGACTCTCATCATCTAATTAATTTGTTGTAGAATTTTGCTCCTCAAATAAGCCATAGACTATATCAGACTTTTGATGTACCATTAATATTTAGAGATAGGATAACAGTGGATTGAAATCAAGGTTTCTCTTTCCAAACTGCTGATATATAACAGAATTTGGCATATCAACTAATTTTCTTGGTTTTCTTAAAAGTCTGTCATGTAATTACAATAAGCAACTCCCTTTCTTTCTGAATCCATATGAATTTGTAATAGTGTCCTTATATAATCAATCTTTTTTTCCTAAAGATTCAAGTTTCCTTTTTCTGCAGAATCCTTTGAATTCAGGCACACCCATAAACCCTGGAATGTTGGAGGACGATATTTTTTGGAGCTGCTGCTTTGTGCTTGTGAGTATACTGTACATCTTGAAAGAAAATGGTTGTTTCAAGATAAACCAGATGTATTTAACAGCTTATTCTGTAATTTTAATTTATGCTACTCTTTGAATATGTTGGATTTTACTTTATACATAGGCTCAGCCCAGTACTTTTCTGCCAAGTGTGGGGAGTGATGCACTACAGGCTGTAATTTAGGAGCAGGTTGAAACTGCCTGAAATACGTGTATCTTCATAATTTATTCCTAAAATCCTATTATTACCGGAACTCTCTCTAGTTTCAGCACTAAGTATCTTTCCTTCCCCCTGCACTGGAGTAGAAAGGCAGTGGGAGGGAAGCAAAGTTATTTTTTGCTTCCATGGCTGCAGAGCTGTGTGCCAGCAGCTCCAAGAGCCCACGTGAACTAGGAGATACAGCTGGGCTGCCAAGGGCTGCGCTAGCTCTGGGCAAATCAGGGATTTTCCAAACACTACGACATCCTCATAAAGATGGTGTTGGACAATGGGCACAGTTAAAGCCCATACAACAATACAAAAAGCCTACCTGCCTGTTATAAATATATAAAAGTGAGAGGAGTGTATTAACATGGTGTTTGGATGTCACAGCAATGTACATTCCATGTAACAAATCCAGTGCCTGAATCAAAGGATCAAAGTGAGCACACTAGTGTATGTATTACAGTTTCTAAATACATTACTTGAAATGCTGCTGCAAAAGCTCAGCCAATGGGTCTTTGGTCTCATGAACTTTATAATTATTCTTTACATAGTGGCTCATCCCTTCCGTACAGCTCTTCAAGTTCTTGAGTGTTTCTATAAAACTAATGCCAATTAAAATTCTTTATTTGCATATAACAAAGTGGGATATTTTTAGTGTTATTTAGCGTGGGTGACTTGTATATATGACAAATAGCATCAAAATACAGAAATTTAAATGTAATGAACTGTTTGACGGAAACTTGTAAATGAGAACTCTTCCTTGGAAAGTCTGCTGCTTGAAAGAAGGAAAGCTGTTCTATCTGGAAACTTAAACCTCTACTGGATGATATGTTCCAGCTTTTCAGACTATTGGATGGACAAGGTGAGCTTCTAAATCTTCCCTACCCCATGTGACTGATCATGTCACTGCTAAAATTAAGCAGCAACAAGCTTAATTTATAGTAATGTAAGAATGATAAGCAGATAATGACATAAAATGACATTTACACAGCAGTTATGGGCTGTTTATCCACAGGGCTATTGAGGGAGTGGGGAAATAGCTGGAAGCTGGCAAAACACTAGCAGCAAAGGTGGACTTTCACTTGCATAAAACACAGAAATAGGACTTCTGATTTTATTTTCAAATTCTCTTTGTGTTAACTCAAATGTTACCATCTACCAGGGAGTAACAGTTTTGAAAATGTCATCTTGTTTTTATCCACAAAAACACATATTTCCTGAGTGGCAGAAAATGAAAATTGGGTCTCTGATAGTTGCTTGAAAAATAATCAGTTCCCACACTAATTCAAGGTAATATTTATTTTTTTGTCACTGTCCAAGGATCTTAGTATTATTTACACTTCAAGCATTAGACTGGGAAAAAGTTTAAAAATTTTTACATATCTGTCACATTGCTTCAAATTATGTAATGGCTTTTTTCCATGTTTATAAGCTAAAAATTTATTTAATTTGTAAATACCAACATTTAATTTAAATAATGCTCTCCTGAAATCAGTTGCACACACCTCTGCCTCTTCTTATTCATCCTATCAGTTCTTTCTTTTTCAAGAGAAGATCTAATCAACAAATCCATGTTCTTTCTCCTTTTATTCACTCTCACTTTTTTCTCTCACTTCCAATCCCTTTTCCTGGCAATTCTTACCAAATTTTCATTTTACCTCTCCTCCTTTACCAGTAATCTTACAATTTTCTATTTGTTTAGGTTTTTTTCCTTGTTCTTTGTTTGTCTTAACTCTTCATGGACATCCCAGCAAACAGAGAATGATATCTGTGTCATCCATACTTTTCAAAATCCTACATTTGACCTAATTTTGCACTCACCTTTCTGCTGGCTTTTCCTCCTCTCTAAAACTTTTGAAATAATACGTTTTCTGAAACTATGACCTCAATGGCTTTCTGCCAACTTTACCTTCTCCCAAGTCATCTTTCATTTTCACTGTGTACACTCCACTCACCTCTTTTGAGGAGATTATTAGTGATTTGACCAAATCTCAGGACTCCTTCCATCCCCACAGCCTGTGATGTTATTGGTCATACCATGACTCTGAAATCTTGTCCTATCTTCACTCTCCATCTTTTCTTGTTTTTCAAATCACTGCCAATTCCTTAACCTTTCTTTCAGCCATGGGAGATCTCCATCCTAACTTTGAAGAGATATCTCATCAGGCTCTTTTCTTGCCTCTTATTATACTACTTGCATGTTTTCTTAGGTGATTTCTTGTGATTGCATCAATGCAACTGCCATCTCTACAATGCAAGTTCTCCACTTTTCATTACCCATATCCAGTTTCACTTTGAGCCTAAAACACTGAAGTCAAGATAACCTTCCTGAATTCTCTCTATGATTTTATCAGCCTGTCTCTGTATC
>JAOXXN010000395.1:24765670-24776266 GCA_026770055.1 Myrmophylax atrothorax
CTGGTATCAGTCTTTAGTGGCATTGTGAATGTAAGTTAGGACCATCCATTGGGCACTCATCTATAATCTTATCTTGTATCTTAAAGTGCAGTTTGTTGTTCCAAGCTGACAGTGCCATTCTCAATTGCCTATACTTCTCTGTCTCTCAGAAGTTCTTTCATATATGCCTTTCAAACTTTCTTCTAGACAACTGTCCACAAAATAGACTAAAAAAACTACAAGGGCTTCCTTCAAAGTTATCTTAAATTCCACTGCTTTCATGATGCATTCAGGAAACAGATTAATATCTGGCTGTGACATTTTCAGTGGAGAGTGCTCATTTTAATGCAATTGTAGATTTTTAAATATACTGTGTGCTACATTTTACAATACAGGTATCTAGTTTATACTAAATATGTACTCTTGTTTCCTTCTTCCTGTTCTGTTTTTTTTCCCTTCAGTTTCTCTTATAAATATTGCTAGCTTTTTTTTGCTTTAAGGAGGACCTTCTTGGGTGTGCACAATAATGAGTACAATATCCTATAACACAACAAATAATACTTATTTCATGTTTTAGCTCTACTCACATGACACTGATGAGATTTCCAAAACCACTTACTCTGCCCAGACACCTCTAGCAGCATATACACAACAGTAAGACTCAGTACTAAATGATGTGATGGCAGAAAAAGTAACTAAGTTCAAAGAGGTCAGATGGTTTGAGGCATTAATATTGTGTCATGTCAGCTCACTTCCTAGCATTGTAATACTGTAAAAATATAGTTTGAAAACAAATCTGTGCAGTATTGCACACTTGTATCAATATATTTTCACACTCAGAATTTCACCCCTATTTTTAGGATAGCTATGTAGATAGAGATTCCCACTGCTGCCAGTCAGAACTGTCTGCAATGGGACATGAAAAGGGGATGGAAAAGTACTTGTGTTCTGTGTATATACCATGTCAGGCATAATAGGATCATGATTAACCAATAGGTGAGAAAACAGTTGAATTGAAGTTGGTTAAGGAATATTTTGAAATTAATCTCTTGAAGGTTTGAGAATCTCAAACCATTTCTGATCAGCATATTATAATTTTATATAAACCAAAATCAACGAAAACCACAAAGCTGAAGCCCACTGGATTGCATAACATATAAATCACTTCAAGAGAGTTAAGTGTGAAAGGAGATATGAAAGTGCAAGTTGTTAACCACCGTCGCAGCTGACTGAGCGTTTTGTTTATTCTCTAACCAGATTCTGCTTCAGGAGTCTGTACCACAACTAATTAACCATAATGCTTTATAATTGCATAAACAGAATATATAATAGATCTTTATGATATATAATTAATTCTGCCCTTAAGGAAAGCTTTTATAAGTCAAACTATTTGCTGTTTGAGTACTCTCTTTCTGTTCTCCCTTACAAGGCAGGTATATTTCCCTGCAGAGGTCAGGGAACATTCTAGAAAATAATGTTCATTAAGGCCAACCAGGTGTTTTCTTGCAGGACTGACTACTGGGAGCCCCATCTCTGTGAACATGAGGTGGTTGCAGCTGCCTCCACTCCTTCCTTTATGCAGCCTGCAGTGAGGAAAGGCACTTGGGTACAAAAATTTGTCTGGTTTTAAAGATCAAGATCTTGCTTTTGTCATGCAGTAGTTATTTGTTCAATCTTGAGTTTTGTCAGCCTTACTTTCCTGTATTTTTTTGTGTATTAAATTCCAGGCTGAACTCCATCATTACTACTGGACCCCAAACAAACACAAATAATTTGTTTCTGGATTATGACCCAGGAACAAGTACCACCCAGTGTGGTTAAATGGTGGCCCTTCTCCCATCTGTTGTCTGACATGCTTGTCCTTCCTGTCAGGCAAAAACAAACAAAGGGATACACAGGAGTTCAGGAGACCTGGGGGATCACATGCTTGATTTCACTAGATGAGGGTCTGCTTCCTTTAAGGGACAGAACAGACAGCATCCACCTTTAAGACTTGTTCAATCAAAGGTGTGGGTCACTCTTACATAGGGACTGGAGTTCTGTGTGTCCCAGACTGTAATTGTAAGCTGAACCTTGTGGCACCAGGCTTAGCAGAGCTGAAACTACTGCAAAAGACTTCATTTGGCTGTTTTCAGTGAAAAGCTATCTTTGTTAAGTGCTAATCAGAGACAGAACATCCAACAGCCCAAGAAAATAATCCAAGACAAGACACTCCCATCCACCTAACACTCTGCTAATGATCTAGTTGGAGATCCATTTCCAAGGACCACTATGCCTTGGGACATTGTTTCCAGCTTTGGACATCTTACATGTACATAATAAAAGAAGTTACTATGAAGATAAGTTGTTTGCTGGAAGAAAAATAAAAAAGAAAAAAAAAGGAAGAAAAAGAAGTGAGCAAAAACCAGAAGCCTCCTTGATCTAACGATCACCTGGCTGCATGGGAGGCACTGGTTCATATTACACTCCTCTGGAATGATAATCACACCTTTCTTCCCTTCTTTGAGCTTGACACACCACTGGGAGGATTATCTTTGCATGGCAGCCCAGATCCCTCTCACTGATAAAGCTACTGTATCTGAGAAGAATTTGGCAGAACTGCCACCATATACACAAACAAAGGAGCCTGACTGTCCTAACCTCAGAGGCTTGGTATGGGGAGTAGTCTGCAGCAGCTCTTGTGCCCTCCAGATCAACACTGCAGATCACCCATGTAACTTGTAGAAGAAAACACCCAGTTTTCTTGGGGAACTTTGAGGTGATTTTATTAATGGGTTTCCAAACCTTCTGAAGTAACATATTTAAGATAACAAACATTTTCTTCACCCATTACTTTCCCATCCACATATACTTCTGAATACACAGCCTTCTTCCATCTCTTTGTCAGCTAAGAAGTCACAAAAAAATTCTTCTTTTTCCCTTTCCTTTCCAAGATTAAGACACACAGCTTCTACCCTTGCATGATCAACTGCACTTCTTACTTGCTTTCTCTAGATTTCTTACAATGACTTCACATATCATTTTTCCAGATTCATTTTCTGTTTAACATTCCTTATCAAATAACAGATATACTGTCTACCAGTAGAGCCAAAGCCATCACTCAGTACTATAGGAGAAGGTCTTCCCCTTGAGACATTCTATCCTGGGTTTTAATAACTGAGCAATTACATCAGAGTTCAGTTTCTGTATGATCCTACTGAGTCCCACTATTGATTTATAGTGGTTCTATCTCCACTAGTAGTTGTTACATTATATCTCAAGCATCAGGGAAATAATGGGTGTCTACATCTACCTGGCTGGCAACTCCAATTTTGAATTTCTTCAAGTAATGTGTGTGCTTTTTGTCATTTGACTATGAGAATCTGAAGAAATTATCCTAAAGATATGCTTCACTGGAACTGCTCTGATCTCTTAGAGAAAGAACTCTTTATGGGCAAATAACACTTATAGAGAGATTTGCCAAACAATGCTTTTCTTTCCAAGGATCCATAAATCTCAGATTACTTTTGAGAGTAATAAATGTTGCAATAATGCTGTTCTTGATTACAGGCAAGACTATAACAGCTCTGACTGGTAGTGATTCCATAATTATGTTTGATTACAGACAGGCTCTGTGCTGATGCAAGAGGGTTATTTGCTGCCTTCTATCAGTCTCCTGGGTTCCACTGGAGACCAAGAGCACGCCATGCCAACATACACAGCTTACTCAGCTGCCTTCATCAGAGTTTTGTCACTAAAGAATAGGATTTAATAGTAGGACCTGTGAGAGTGGAGTGTGCAAAACCTTTTATGGAACTGTAATTGAGCCACGTTGGAAACACATCACTGATGGCCACTACCTAAGAGGAGTCTGAATTTGAGCAACTCTTGAGGGCTTGATCTTGCAAATAAAGTTTTACTTCACAGTGTAGGGGCTAAAGTTACTCATCCCTTTGCTCTACTACAATTACAGCAAGAATCAAAATGACAACGAGAAATAAACTGTAACATTGCCCATGCTTTCTACTACTACAGAAATTGAAAAAGAAGGGAAAAGCTCTATTAAGTCAAGTAGCCCTCCCTCTGTCAATGAAGAACAAAAAATTCATGTCTTACAATTTATTCTCCAGTGCTTCGTTTATTTGGTATTACATGACTCATGGAATAAGATTTCCACCTCTCCCCATGGATTATCCCAGCTGCTGTGACCTACTAGCAGTTCCCTTTTCTTTGTCTTTCTTTTAATGATGCCTAAGTTTTGCATTCTATTTTAGTTTCTAGTATAAAAGCAAAAAAGGAAATTCACATCCCCAAACTTGCTTTTAAATGCAATTTAAGCTGTGACATGGACTCACAAATCCAAGGAAACACGCAGTTAAAACAGAAATGCATCATATATTTCACTTAAATACTGTGCCACCTAAGCATTACACTTCTAAGCTAACTGCACATTTCCTTGATTTTACAGGTTTGTTCCTTACTGTTATGTAAATGCACTTTTATTATATGTAAATTAGCATTAGGCACTCCTAAAGCCTATTTTATGGCTCTCACACCAATAAAACACATTTACAAATAAATATTTGTTCTACAGGCCTACCTAGAAATAATAATTATTTCCAGCATTTTGACTCAGTGCTATGACTCTACTCTGGCCTCATAACCTATTCTGTGTACAGACTGGAACATCCTTATTAAGGGTATATTGCTTACAGAGTAGCATACCCTAAAAATTCTTAAACTAATCTGGCTCTCTAATGGATTTTATTCCTATTTTTCTTGCCAAGCTGCAAAATCTATTTAACAATAGAATATCCTTCTGCTTTGAAGATTTATCTCCCAGTATTAGTTGTGGAGTCCACCATGTCACTCACCAGCATCCCATTTGGCTGGTAAGGGAACAGTGATGATAAGCCCCAAATAAAGTATAGTGCTGTTTGTTGTGCCTAGAAGGAAAGGCTGTGGTGAACAAAGCTTTATTTGTAAGAAATAGTGAAGTAGCACAAATAGAGAGGTAAAAGCAACCCAGGAAAGGACTCTCTGAAATGAAGCTGAAGTTCCCTAAGCCCTCAGATTTGCCTTTTAAATCAGTAGTGCCAAAATGTATCCTTATTAACACCAGCACAAACCTGACAGCTAGGGCACTGGTGTGGCAGGGACATTCATGCTTAACACAGTTCAAAAAGAACAACACAAAACTAGATATAGACCAAATCAAGAAATATCAATAGAAAGATGTCAGGGACTCTACTATCAGACACTTATAACTGTCTTAATGGATCATAATGGCTTCAAATCTATCTTTTTAAGGGGATGCTGCTCATTTAAAAAGTAAAATATCATATAAATCAAAGTACTATACAGTACATTTGTGCTTTCCTAACATCCTTAGCAAGGTAACTGCTCACATGAAATGATCCTTTTCCTTTCTGTTATTGTATTGGTGTGATTGATAATAGATGTATTGAGATCAATATATTCAAATTTCTATTGGTATTTGCTCCCTGTTTCTACCTTTTCCATTCAAGGTGCTATTGCTGTACATAATATACAGTACCTAAGATACTCTGAAAACATAATTTTTTTCCTCACAGATGGTTCTAAGATACAGCGTAAAGGTGGGTTTAGGAAGAATTATTTTTATTATGTCTGTGCAACATGACATGTTGCATTATTTTGCTGTTATTGATATTTTACAGATAAGAGGCTGGCAAAAAAAATTAAGGTAAAGAAATGCTACAAGTGTTCATTACATTTGACATGGCAGGTTATTGGAATACTGACCATTTTACACTGTTTCAATCAGATTCACCTTGGTGTATAGCAACCACACATAATTGTCCACAAGTGTCCTCATACCAATTGCCTAAAATGGAAAAAAGGGAAAACAAACTTGCAAAGCTCCTCACCTACTCCTGTGAAAGAAGTTAGGCTTAGTCCTGGCTATGCCAATTCGATTTTTTCCAGATAATGAACTGGGGAAGAGAGATGGAGATGGTGATTAAGTCAAGTAACCAAACTCAAAGTAGTAATGTAAGGCAGGGTTGTTGGTTGGAGAAAACTCAGCTTGTCATTGGGTACAATATGACATGGTTAACTGGCTAGCTAAAGGAAAGTGTTGAATGGAATTACCTGTACCAATGAATAGAAAGAAAAACTTGAGATTGAATGGGGAGCCCGGAAAGGTTTGGTGATCTTAGCTGTGATTTGAATGTTCACCTTTATGTTAGAGCAGATGCCTAAAAATACATAATTCAAAAGTCCCAAGTGGTTGGACTATTTTCCTGAAGAAGAGATGAGCCTGTAGCAGTAGGTCTGATTCCAGATGAGATAAGTTTGTTGTAACAAAGGTAATGTTAACGGACAGGTTCTGGTTTAAGTGAGTTATTCAATATCACAAAAAGGCTTCTGACAGATAGGAAAAAAGAGACAATTATCCATAAAGGTATTCAGTTTTCTTAAGGGAAAAATCTTACTGTTCTTTTCTGTAGTTTCCTGGCTTGTTCATTATGCAGTCCTTAATCATAGTGACAATCCCATGCACTGAATGAAATACAGTGACAATAGCATTTGAATAAAAAGACAGTACTATAATACCTTCTGGGTGAAATTCAGTGTTAAACCTAATTCTGAAATTTTAAAGTTTGCGAGTATTCATAAATCCTAAATTTGACCTAGAATGAATACTGTTGGACCAATATGTCTAGCAGCCCTTAATGCCTTTCCCCCATATCCAGGAAAACAAAGACACAAGAAAACAAAATCTAACACTTGACCAGATGTTTGGGCTTATTTGAATGATCAACATTGTTAAGGTATCTTCTCAGTAGTGACTTTCCTTTTATTGTTGGAAGTTAATTTGATCATGTAGAGACTTGAAAGTCATCATGAGTCGGAAGTCTCTTCCCTGGTGAGAGTCAGCAAAGCCAGCAGTGGGGATAGTGACATTGTATCTGCAGCCCTGGAGAATTCAAGGGCCCAGCCGCAAGGTAAGTCCCAAAAGGCTTGGGGATAGGGAGTATGCTGCTCATCTGAGGAGATCATATCTGTGCCACTGACTATATGGGAGCTGTGAGAAGATGGAGTTTGGTTGATGAAGGCAGTGTCCAGCTCTCGAAAAACCTTGCAGCAAAAATAATTCCATATGTATTTTTTCTCCCCATTACTGGCTTATTTTAGCTAGAACTTTGTTTAAAGGCAAAAGAGGGCAAAAACTAAACAAACACCCCCACAGTTTGAGACAGCTATTTTCTGGGAAAACATGCCACTCCTGTTTCAGCAGAGCTGCTCAGCTCCAGATAGCAGCAGTATTTCACATGGGGGCTCTTACTACAGGTGGTGCTCCCATTCCTGCCAAGGGATGCTGTAAGTCTAAAGAGGCAAGCCTGTTTTAGCTTCTGTTCTATCATTTAAGACCTGCACCTTGGGTCATTTGGCGTTGTTCTAGTCTTTGGCTACAGTTCTGGTCATCATCTCTTTCAGAATGTTACTATCATGTAAATACTTCTTCTTGTTAGTTCTCTCTTCCCAAATTTAATAGTACAGCCAATTGTATATTCATTGCAAATAAGTGAAGCATAGGGAATGAATCTGAACATACAGAAGATGGATGCACTCCTTCTTATTACTATTTTGTGTTAGGCACTGTGTGAATACGTCAGAGATGGTCACAAAGGACTTGATTCTAAGTGGAATGGGTAAAGGGCAGAAAAGAAAACATAGACAGAGGGATATGAGAGAGAAATAGAAAAAATGAAACAAGCAGGTAGATACACTGGGAGCAGATATTGATAGCCCTATGCCCTGGTAAGTGCCTAGAAACAAAAGCTATGTCCAGATTTGAAGAGTTTTTCATCTCTAAAACCTTGAAGTAGGAACAAAATAAGGATTAGGATTGCACAGTGTATAGTGACTGCTTAAAAGTTCTCGGTTTCCATGGCTCACGGCACTGAAGTAAAAGTGTTTCTGACCTTGAGAGGTGCACCCCTTATCAATTGATAATAGTAGGAGAGATGTGTGCAGCTTTGCTTCACACTTGCCAGTCACTGCTCCACTCCCTGAGTTCACTCCCTTGCTCTCACGCTCTTGCAGTGATGTATGATTTCCACTGCTCTCAGGATGCCTCTCCCAGAAGTTGTGTTAAGGATGTCTGTGTCTCCCAGAAGGATTTAAGATTCAGAAATACCTGTTACCTCCAGTATAAGCTTCCTTAAGCACATGCCAGCTGACAAGGTAGCTTCTTAAAATGGAAAAGAGAAGCAAGAAATGCCTTTTATGTGGCTTTTGAAAAATTGTCTCAGGGTATTTAAGGCAAACACGGGTTTTTGAAAGATACGAAGATTCTGATAGCAGCTTTTGCTTCACTTTCACTGTAATATCTTCTGAATATTACAGAGCAGTGGTATTCCCTGAGGGAAGTACTCTGAAACCTAGATAAAAAACATAGTAAAAAATTCAGCAGTTGGCATCCCACTTTAAAACAAGAATACTTTCTTCATCTTTTCTGAAATCACTGTTTCCTGGGCACATGGCACAGTGTTCTTACAGTATGTATGCTAATTCTAGTTAAGAAGGAATGAGGATGGAACCAACTTTTGGGGACCAAAGTCTCCCCTGTACAGCTGTTGATGTGCTTGGTAACAATTTGACTGGAAGTAGCCCCAGTGGATCTTTTCTTCTCCTGTTGCTGTGAAGGCAGGTGAAATTTTGGTTCAGCATGGACTGTAAGGCTGCGTTATGGTCCTTGGCTTGCTTGCAAAGAAGACTTGCTACTGATGTTTTACATGGACACATCCTATGGTTTCAGGCGTATGTGTGTCTCCTTGTTTTGGGGCTTGTGGGATTTTCTTCGTGTCAGACATTTATTTACCTTGTCTTTATGCATATATTCTTCCTATTCAGATACCTTGCTTGTTTGATGGGCAAGAATGTGATGGAAATTGTAAAATTTAGGCATTGTTGAACAGTGTCTAAACAGATGAATTCAAGAATTATACCAGTTCATCTTTATTTTAACCTGATGTAACCCTGAACATTGGCAATAGCTGGAATGTATCTGCCATTGTCTTATTCAAAGATGTACCTTCTCTGTCAGCTGACACTGAATGATTTTTGGTCTCTAAGACATTACTGTATTAACAATGTTATCTGACAAAGTTACAGACATAGGAAAATGTGCTTACTGTTTAAAACACCATGACACTACTGTGGGCAGACAGCTACTACAGGTGAATGCTTTCCAGCCATTTAGACCCCAGTGCAGTGAAGCAAGAAAAATAAACTGTGATTAAGAACGGTGCAAAATCGTTGGGGTAAAAAGTGTCTACATCCCCGTTATACAAACAAATTTGGCTCATGTTAGCAGAAAACTAAAAGACTGGACTAATGGAAAAATACATGGTTGCTGATTTTTCTTAAAATTAATTTATACAAGTGGCTTTGTTGACTGAGCACATGTTCATGTGGATGTGGGGTGTATTATTCCAACCCTTTCTGTAACATAACCGCGGTGACTGCATCACATGGTGCTAGTGCAAACAAAGTCTCGCTAACAGCCCATGAATAGAAGCATTTTCCGAGAATACAGTTTCTCACTGGGACTATCAACTGGTTCCTGTGCTACCAAGGGATAAGGATAGCTATGGACAGCTTTCAAATTACAGAGTTAAGTGTAGTAACTTAACTGTGTGCAAGACCATCAGGAGTATTTGTTATATAATCAGAAAGACTGCAAAGGTTACAGTTAATTCTGTGACATTTTTGATTGATTACTGATTGGAAGGCAGTATCTAATATAGTAGATTATATCTTGACAGACACCCACCATTCTCCTTCTATCTACATTCCATGTTCTTTTTGTTCTCTTAATGCCTGCAGTTTGAATCTGAAGGCCATCACACTGAGCTGACTTCCTCCACACAGCATTTTTCCTTCACCTCCATTAGCATCTCCATTTGCATCAGATCCAACATAAACACTGCTTTCTTCATGGCTCAATTTATCTTTCTGATCTTACAGCCATTTATTTTCTTAGCTATTAAGCTACTCATCCTAATATTTGTTTCTGTCTCATTGTCTCGTGTTATCAATTCATCTAGTGGAAACTTTCTCCTAGAACAAAAGCACTTTTTAAAGTATTACTGTAAAACCTTTTATTTTCCTCTGACATTCTCCGGGTAGGATTTCTGGAGGTACATAAGGAAACAAAATTAATGTCATATACACTTATAGGAAATTATAAAACTACACTTTATTTAGACTTTGAAGGACATCTTGATCTTTTAACAGAAGTGAAAATATTGTAAAGGCTTGATGGATGTGAATAAACTTTGTTGCAGGAAATTTTGGCTGTTTGTGAGCCTTCCCATGATGGGAGTGGAGGGAGCGAGGACAGGCAGGCGGTCCTCCGGGAACAGGGGCAGCGCAAGACTTGGTCCAGAGCACTGGCTGCCTCTGGTCAGTATCACCTTGGCACCTTCGGGTCTGTTCTCACCCCGCTCCCACGACGGGAGTTCCTCCACTGCCCTCCGTACCCAGGCCTGTCCCCGCCCCTGTCGCGGCGCCACATCCCACATCCCCACATCCCACATCCCACTTACTTCCCACTTCCCACATCCCGCCTCCCCCGCCCCGGACACG
>JAOXXN010000395.1:24810372-24824856 GCA_026770055.1 Myrmophylax atrothorax
ATTTTCTTTGCATGGTTACAGTGTAATGCTAGATCTTCAAGTGCTTGTTTTCCTGATACCACTCACTTGGCACCATTTCACTTGCACAGCAAATTCATATTAGCTGCATCAGTCCCATGCCCAAAGAGACGGAATCTGCTGCTGCTGCTTTGAGATACTTGGTAAAACAGGTGCCATCAAGGCATATGTTTCAGACTCCTTCCTTACTACATGAATTTTATTTGTTTTGTTAGGATTAGTGTACCTCATATTTGTCTGTAGATCATTTTGCTCTGATGGTGCTTCCCTGCTGCCTGGGAAGAAGGTGTAGATAAACTTCAGGAAGCTAGCACAGCTACTTCTTTCTGTTAGTAGTAGTGGCTTTATTTCAGTTTGAGATAGAGAATGATTGGCAATTAGGAAATAGCTTTGTAGAAGAAATAAAAGCATTGCAGTTTTAGGATTAACTTCATCAAGTGGTAGGTGCGCTGTGGACACCCCTTGATGAAGAGATGGAGCATCATTTAGTTGAGAGGACTGTGTATACTTGGTCACACTGAGTGTCTGTGCTGGCAAGCCTCTGTCTCCCATCTCTGGAGGATAAATAAGAAATGGCAGATTCCTTTGTATGCCCATCTTTTCTTATTGTTTTGTGTATTGGTAACTACCACATCTTGAACAGGGTCCTTCAAGTTCAGGTGAAGGACATAAGATCCGAGATGGCGTATCTATTTCTTCACTGCATTGCATGTTTGGCTTAAGTTATCATATCACTTCCAGATACTGTCAAATTCTTCAACAATTTTTCATTTTTCGGTTTCTTCTCAGTGACCCAAGAATTCTTTCTGTTACTGTCAAGAACCTACTGACTGCCAAAATATACATAGTCTTGAGGTGGCTGAGAGAACCTTAAATTCCAGAGATCCATGATTCCTTTCATGATATCAAAGCTTCAAGGTTTTGGCTAGCCTAGAGGCATACCAGCCTATCAACACTCTCCCATTTAGTGCCTTCACTATCTGAATTCTACAGTGAAAGGCTATGTTCTCAAAGATTTGCAAACTATTTGTGACAGAAATCAATCAGCCAGATTGCTGAGGTGGAATTGTGTATATGTTTTTTTTTAATAGTGTGCTCCTGAGGAAAGCCCACAAATCCAGATTTCATAAGTTAAAGAAAATAGTGTATTTAACTTTTTGACTAGGAGGAAGTGCACAGCATCAAGGAGAGGCAGTAGAAATGAAAGATTTATATACTGCTTTCTGATTATTCTTGTAGCCAGCCATCTCTGTCCACAACTGTCTTCTGATCTAGGTGTCATTTTTCTCTTCTGAAGTTTTCCCTATTCTCCAACATTCTGATGTAAGACAAATATTTGTAGATATATGTATATTTACCAGACTGGTTACTTGCTTGCTTTTTTGTCTATAGAATTAGGTTTCCTAGTGGCTGTTACTCCTACAGGGAAAATGGGGAAGTTCTGGACAATTTTTTTTTTTTTCCAGACATGAGGTATCTCTTCAGGCTCCAAAGTTTCTTCAAACATGGTGCTTTAGTTGTCACTTTCATCAAGAGATTGGTGTCCCAGTTCTCTAAATGTTGCTTATCTATATTAGTTACTCAGTTGTTTTAGGGCTCTGTTTTTCTTGATGTGTTTTACACACAGACCCTTTTGGAAGTCTAAACTCTGTTGTTGAGATGACAGTTTTCAGCCATTTCTGAGTACCAGTGCTCTGTATCTGGGTAAGGAGCTGTGGAAAGACTTGATACAAAGCCTTAAAGGTAGATTGTTCTTTAATGCGTGCTACCAGAAACATCACAAGGAAAAGTCCACAGCCTGGAGCAAAGCTCCATCCAAGACTCTTCACCAGGTACTGTCATCTTTGATGCTGTGAAGAGTGATATGAAGTGATTCTCCACCACAGAGTTGCTTTGCAGGAGTACTAGTGATACGTTGAACTACTTGGAATAAACCAGAGTGTGTGTGTACTTGAAGCTGTCACTCAGAAGAGAGGTTAGTTTCCAGCTGATGAAGTTCTTTGAAATGTGAACTGCATGTGTGTTCGTTCTCCTTACTTGCCCTTCAGGTTTTAAAAAATTCTATCTCTAACTGAATTAAAAATTAAATGGGCCATGTGTGGCCTTATATTCCAGTGTGCTGAGCATGAGGAACAGTGGAATTTGAGCCCAACGGAAAAAATTATCCAATTTTAAGGAAGTGTCTGTACCTGTTGTGTGGATTTGCCCATAGTCTAAACTTCTGAGACAATGTTTACAGAGGTAAATACTCTCTTTAATGTAGACATTTCCTCGGAGGAATAAGTAAGTGGAGGAATCCCCAGATGAAATTCTTGGTTTCTTGTTATGGAGCAGGTCAAATGGATAATGGCTTTAGTTCCATTTGACATTTAAAATATGTAAGTTTTGATGAGACATCTTTGCAGCAGACAGAAGAAAAGATAATTCTGTCTGCCTCAAGGAATCTGTGATAATTTAGCCTGCAGGGAAATGTTGTTAAATGTATTAAGTAAGTTCTCCAGAATGAGCAATGCATTTTGATTGCCAGTTGTTTGTGAAGGCTCTCTACTTTTATGATGAATTATCACTGAAAAACTTCAGTTTGGTTTGAGATCAAATAAATTAAACTGTGGGCTTCAAAGTCCCCATTTTAAACCAGTTATAGATCAGAAATTACTACAAAGTGTCATTCTGACTACTGTTCTCTGTATTAGTTATTACAGTGCTTGTGTGTAAATGAGGAAATTCAGTAGTTAAACTCAGCCTGTTGTTGTGTTCAGGTTGGTGAATAGGACAGATACTTTGGAGAAAGTATCTGATAAGCAGAAAAAAGCTTTAATGCTCACACGTGAAGGAAAGGCAATCCCATATGCCTATAAAATCCTCCAGAGACGATTAAATGTCTGTGATTCATTTTATATGTGAAGATTTGAGAAGTCACCCTTTTGATAACTCATTCTCACTTCACCTGAACTTCTTTCCAGCAGATTGCCAAACTGAGGCAGCAGCTTCAGCGCAGTAAGCAGAGTAGTCGTCACAATAAAGAGAAAGAACGTCAGTCACCTCTCCATGGCAACCATATAGCAATCAGTCAGACTCAGGTGAGTAGCCTCCTGCCTTATCAGGATTGGGTGAATGGCCTGCTGAGCCTTCCCATCTGTCTTGTTTGTACTCTTCTGTGGTACACTGAAATGCTTCACAACCTGATGTTTACCATATCTTTGCTGAAGGTTATCTGGTGGTTGTCATATAATAAAAAAAAGGCATGTTGCAGCAGAATAGCAGCTAAAATGTATTATGATGCTGTAAAAATTCTGAGAATGACCAAATAAAGCTGTACTCCAGCAGTACATACTTGCTTCCAAGACTAATTTTTGTGGTACACTTTTAGAAGTATCTGCTCATCTGGAACGTATTGGCTTATCAGTTTTGTAACCTAATTTCATCTGGGCTAGTTAAAAAATAAAAATGGAAAATAAAGAACAAGAAAGTAACAAAGCAGGGTGCAATGCCCAATGTGGTGTTGGCTCTAGTCAGTAAAACCTGCCAGTAAAATTGAAACTCAATTATAGTTCCAAAGCTCAAGCAAGATTCAGTCAATGACTTCATGAATCTTAAGCCACTCATAGAATGCATTTAATCTTGCCTCATTTGACAGTGCAGACATTTGAGCATCATTAAATTTCATCTATGGTGGATCCATAACTTGGACCATGTTACTAACAGGCCTCTGTTTGAACACCTGTAATGTTAGTTCTGTCCTGGTATTTCCTGACTGCCTTTTTAACTAGCTGGTGTTTTATAAAGCCGCAATTGAGCTGTTGCGGTTGATTCCTCCTTCTGTTTCGATAAAATTTTGTGGTTAAAACCTAATCTTGGGATGAAGATATACAGGAATTTGATATTCTTCCTGATCCTATTAGGTCTTTATAACAAAGGATCCCACTACATTTTGCATAGGAAAGGGTTTTGCTTTACATTTCAAAGAAAGCTGTGGCAAATGCCTGTGCCATTATAGTCACAGTACAAACAGTCTTTGCCACAGACTGAAAATCCACCTGGGACGTATGCCATGAAGGAACATTCTTTAGTACTTGGAACTCACTTCATCATTGCTCATGCAACATTTTGGTTTCTCAAGGTGTTCTCTGATGAAGCAATCCTACAGGCAGTGTGTTTTGTCAGAGAATGCTTAAAGACAAATGACTTGCACCTTTGGAGCTGCAAGATTCACTTGATAAGAACTCAAAAAAATTTTACATTTTGTCTTAAGCGTCCTGTGATTCTGTGAGCAAGGGAACACATTGACAAGTGAGCGCTATTCATGGCTGTCAGTGTAGCTGCTGCCAAGGTGAAGCTTTCAAGGTTGACTCTGAAAGATGTGTGTGCAGTCTTGTGAATGTTTCCTGTTGGTAACAACAGCCTTTTCTGAAAACCGTGTTTATTTACGTGATTGATTCTTAAACTCAGAATGATTTCTCTTAAGACCATTGACATAAAGTTCTGAAAAGCTATAAACTAATGAACGAATGTTTTTCATTTGCTAAAGGCAACCAAAAGAGAATGAGAGTGCATTAAGTGAATATTTCAGTTGAGTTGTTAAGCTTTAAGAATGTTATGAAATGCCTTTCAGATCCCATTTAAAACATCAGCGTCAGCGCTCCAGATGCTCCCCATCTCCCTGTGGTGTATTCCCTGGTTTGTCCATCTAGAAAGTACATGTACCTGTCTACTTACTGATAAGATGTAGAACACTTTGATTATAGAATATTGCAATGAGTTAAGTACAGGTGATTTTATTTGCTTTAGATTTACAAAGGCATTTGTTTATCTTTAAATTTGCCAAGTAAAGACAGTCCTCTAGGCAGCAAAATTAATACACAGCTTCTTCCTAATGTGTTTACCATTGGTCTCAGACTTCTGTCTTCATTCCATTTTCCATGTTCAAATCATATTGCTCTTCCTTTCTAGGCTTGTATTTCCAGATCAGTCCCTATGCCACTGTCAAACATTTCAGTGCCAAAATCAACTGTTTCACGTGTGCCGTGTAATGTAGAAGGAATAAGCCCTGAACTGGAAAAAGTATTCATTAAGGACAACAGTGGAAAAGAAGAAGTATCCAAGGTAAGCATATAGTGATGTGTTTATGGTTGGTTTTGCTTTGTAATCTATAAACATGTGGAAAACCTTCCTTGTGAGAAATGTTCCTTGTGGCTGAAATTACAAATAATTTTCTTCAAAGAACTGTTTGTTTGAAAAGTTTGTTTCAGTGTTTTAGTGTAGTGGGTTTTTTTTAATTTTCTTTCTCTGTTTTTAATGAGCTTCTGGCCAACATATTTTGTTTAGAGTTCCCTTTCTGTACAGAACCTGAAATTTTTTGTGCAAAATGCAAGTGCTGGAAAATATAGATACTTCAGACTGCATTTGTAAGTAGAGACCAGAAGATTATTGTAATTGTTTCATTTTGCTTTCTTTTTCATAAGAAAGATACAAGTTTCCTATGCTATGCTCCCTTTTTTTGTTTTAATACTTTTTTCCCAATAAACCAAAGTGGACCATTTTACTGTGACTTGTCAGGGGAGAGCTGGGCATGGGAAATACTGACAAATGGGGCGGTTTTGCTTTGGAGCATTGGACTTGTTATTGAGGAGTTTAATGCTTAGATGACTCTTAAAATGTGAAATACTTGGTTTCCAGCCACTGTTTCCAAAAGAGTCAATGAAATGTGGAATAAACTACTCCACTGTATTTTCTAATCTCCTGCAAAGGTGTAGGTGCTTTTCTCATGAATGGTCATGTCATAGCAATTCAGTATACCAGTCAAGCTATAAAACTTTAATCAGAGGTTTAAGATGCTAAAACCTGATATTGGTAGTTCTTCATTTTGGTAGTGAACTTAGAAAGTTTTGGAGTAGTTTTGCCTTCTCCAGAGTCTTAGTTGTGTGGACAGACCATTCTTAAAAATGAAATGCTGCAGTAGCAGAAGTATTATGCTGTTTGCTTTCCTAAGGCTGTCTCATCCCTTTAGAAGAGGGGTGTGTATTATAACATGGGAATAAGGAAAGAAATGGAATGTGAAAACTGAAATAGAAAGTCCAAGTCAATAAACCTTGTTGCACCATCTCCAAAGAGAGTCTTAAAAGGTACGTATTGCAATGCCACCATTGATGTTGCTATGGCTAGGGTTGTAATCTCCTGTAGTTAGAGGATATTTCCTTTATTTATCAGTCAAATCATCTTTGTAAATGTTGTCCTTGGGTTTTAAAAGCTTATTGCTTGGGATGCAGAGCTCTCCTGTGTTACTGAATGTACTGACTCTGATCCAGCAAAACAGTGAAGCACATACTTAAGTGCGTTGTTGGATTTGGGCCGAAGGTGCTCAGCAGTTTACGCAACCAAGGCAATAGTGAACCCTTCCTCCAAACATCTAGCTGGCAAGAGTCTTCAGACACAAAAGAAAGTCATAAATCAGACACTGCCCTTGAAGTCAAATCCATCTTTGTGGGCAGAGGGTTGTTTCCTGCCATCTAGCTGTTAATTTCTGTGAAGTCTGGTCATGTGGGACCTAAAGTGGGACTCCTGGCACTCTCTTTGAGATTACTTGGTCTCACTTTGCTTATGGAAGATTGTAACAAGATTGTAATTTACTTAATCTTACTGCTGGTGAACTTTCTCCTAATACAGCAGTTTAGCTCTGTTTTAGCCCGGGGGTGTTGGGGTAGCTAGGTTAAAGGTTGGGAGCAAACCATAGGAAACTAAACTTCATTAGTTTCACTGCGAGTGAAACAATTTATTTTTTCTTTGATTTTTCTGCTATTCTTTCTTGCTGTAACAGTTGGTATTTCTAGAAACTATTTTAAAAGTGCAGTCAAAGGTAGTTGCTTTGGGTGATGTGTGAAGGATAAATTATTCTATAGACTCCCTTGTAAGATGGGTGTGCAACTACATTTTTAACTAGTTTCTCTTAACCTGTTTCTGTGTTTACTTCACAGTTTTAACACTGCATGTTCAAACATTAATTTTCATATGAATTGATCTATTCAGCTGCAAAAACCACTTTATGCTCTAATGTGAATCTGTGTTCTCTTGCCAGGAGACATATGATGAATAACATAAAATCTGCTAAAATCACTGAGAAGGAATAATATCTTTAGTTTAATTGCAGCTCAGTACTGAGTTTTCAATTTTTATTTATTATTTTCAAATTTAGGTGCTACACTAGTAGCTTTGTGATTTCTTTCATTTTGGTAACCACGTTTGGGCTGTTCCAAGTAAAACAAAATGCATTTTAATTCTGTTAACTTGTAAAATTTTAATTTGATGTTCTTGAATTTTTTTTGTGTTAGTCACTCTTCAGTATAAATTTATATTTTTTTCCTAATAAACTGTTTCTTAGTTCATATATTGAAGTTCATCTTGCTTAGTTAGCTGAAAGTGTTCTCCTTTTACTTTCATAAAATTAAATTGACTTAATGAATCACTTCTTAATCATCTCTTCCTCTTCAAATTTACTATTAAACTTTTAATTCACATTCTAGTGCATTTATTCAAAATTCTTGCATATGTTTTCCTCCCCTTTTTTGTAACTTCCTGATTAACATTGACAAATTGTGATAGTGTGTCTTTGTTCGCACCATAACTTGTAATGTGGAATCAGCTCTATGTGAAGTTGTGACAGGCTTTTATTCTTTGTCCCATTGTAACTCCACAGCACAAACATTGGAGACTCTGGTGCAATAAGATGATGGACTTATTTCCCTTATTGTAGGGATTGGGGGATAAGAGGGTGTTACAGAATATATTGTGAAAATCGTGAAAAGTGCCCTGTAGCAGAACATGAGTTCATAGGTCTCCTATTAGGAAAAAACAGTACTGGAACTATCTTTCAAGTATACAGAAGTAATTAGAAATTAGGCCATTTTGATGGACTGTCACACAGTGGAAGTAAAATGATTATGTTCCTTGTTTGATGTTCCTTGTGGTTCTGGAGATAGATAGCAAGATGGTTTTCTGTACCTGTCAGAAAACTTAATCCTGTAGTAAAAGGATTTTTTCTTATTTTCACAGATCAGAGAAGCCTTACTTAAATCTGCATAGCCTTCATCTGAAAAGTCTGATTTTTTTCCAAGTGTTCCTTCCCAGAATACATTATGATTTTGCACTTGCACCTTATCTGATGCATTGATGGCTTCATTTATGCCAGTAGGAAGAAGCACTTTCCTGTGTCTGCCTTTTGTGTTCCAGTCCTGGGGAAAGTTTTTAAATCAAAAGCTTTGCTCTCAAGAAGTTGTCTCCCAAATAGATGTACATCTTGGGAGGAGCAGATTATTTGTAAGGCTTCCAGTGGTATCTTATATCCTACTAGTATTCTTGATGCTCCTCCTAAGTTGTGTGTTTTTGGTTTTTTTTCCAGGAAAAAGATTAATACTGAGGTCAAAGTGGTGAATATGAACAGTGTATTGAGAAATGCATGTTGTTGTCAAATGGAGCATTTCCGTACCTTTGCAGGGAGATGAGAGCAGTATGTAACTGTGTCCAAGAACACACTGTCCCATAGGGGCTGACAGGTGTCCTGTCAGAATGCATTTGGCATACTGTTAGTACATGACTAGGCAGTCTTGCAAAAAAACCCACAAACCCCAGCAAATAGAATGCAGTAATTTCTAGTTGTTTTCTTTGCATTGAGCCTTATGGAAACCAATCGCAGCTGTACCAAATTAGTTACTCTATTTCTTGTGTTGTAAGGTTGTGTGAACTTCAGTTTTAGAATAGTTTGGGCATGACTCATAGAAATTAACTTTGAAAGTGGTTTTTTTTCCAATGTTGATCAGGTTTAATATGTAAAATTTTCTATAAGTGGAATACTTACAGTTGATATTTTCATGGAGATTTTTGCACTTGTCAAAACTTTGATTCAGCATTAAGGCAAAAATAAATATAAAAGCACAGTAATTTTTAATATTCATTGGCATTTTCTATGCCTTAAAAGTTATTTTGGTTGGTCAGAATGAGAAATATTTAGCTTTTTCTACTTGTGTTTATATTCAGATACTTGTCTAAAAATGTGGATTATTTTGGTACCTCAGGCTTTAATTCAGAGATTGAAATATGTGATTTGGGATATACTTCCTGACTACCTAAGACTACATTGTTCATCCAGGTGTGGAAGAACATCTGTGTCATTCTGAAGTCTTTAATTATGTGATCACTTACTTTTTTTTTCCCCTCCCTGGAATTCTTGCTTTACCTGTTACATCGAGCATAGTTTATGCACTTAAATGAGCAGCTGTTTGGTGTTTTTCTTCTATCCTCATTAGGTACGTGTCCTCATGCTTACTGTTAAGCTTTGCTTGAAGTCAGAAATTTGAATTTCTGAGGTTTTGCTTCTGTATAATAGAGTTGTCTGAAATTTTTTTCTCTTTTTTACCACACTTGTGTGAGAAAAAATATTATACTATCTACACTGTATGGATGGAGAAAAGTAAATCCATCATGGTTCTATAATATGGCTCTTCAGGTAACTCAGGATACTGCATCCCATTTTAGGAGCTCCCATAGTCTCCTCCTGCATCTCTGAATAGAGAGAACGTTTGCAAATCAGACCCATCCAGAAAAAATACCATAAAAACGCTGTTCTGCATAGCAGTTGCTTGCTCTTTGTTATGATATAATTATAAGACTGTTTTCTTTCTACAGCTTCAGTCTTGTTTTCTACCTTTCTTTTGTCATGTAACAAATGATACAGTGCTTCAGGTCTCTCTTGTTCATAGAATGAGTCATGGCCTGTTGGGGTGATGGGAATAGCAGCAGTGTGCAGTCATGTTGTAACGCATATGCAATGTGAGCTGAGCTGTTGGAGCAGACCACACAGCTGTGCCTGAACTTTACAGCATTTGATGTAGCAACTGTAATATTCTCTTAATAGTATGTTTCTTTCTGCTCTTAATTGAAATGAGAAATGGTATGAACTGTAAGATCATAAGAAGAAAATGATCTTCCTTCTCTGTTATGTCTGCCTCTTTTTATAATATGTGGTGGTTTTCCACATAGACTTGCTGAAAAGGGGAGAATGCAACACTTGGCCGATAGGTTTCATGTCCTCATTGCTAGTTAAAAGTGTTGGGTAGAATTTTAGGCTCTGGAACAAGCTCTTACAGTTTTGCAATATATGGGGAAGAAGCAGGCAGTTAAAAATGTTCACTTGAAGTGAGAAGGAAAGAGACATTAATTTTTTGTAGCTAGAACATTTAAGCTGCTCTCTGTGGTTTGGACACAGTCCTCACTGAAGTGAGGATAAAAATTGCTTTTAAATCTTGCAGGCATTTTTTGCAGTCTACTTCTGTGAACATGTCTGCACAGCATATTGCAGAATGGGATGCAATATCAGTCTGGCCAGTGCCAGCTAGGCTGAGAGGGGCAGGCAGAGCTTACTAGCTTTGGTTCAAGACAGATCTTGAGAACCTTTTTATAAGCCTGTATAAGCCTGTGTGTGAATCATCTGTAGAAGTGAAGGATGGGGTGTTGGGGCTATGCTAGAGAATTGCAACTTACTAACAGAACTTGGATGGTTTCAGTTATAATTGTATAATTGGTTGCTATGGCAATAGTACATCATTGTATTTAATATTTTCTACTTTCCCTTTTATCCAAATGTAATCTCTGTTGGGGTACTTGTTTTTCTTTTAAAATAACAGTGATATTTTTATTGAAAATTGTGTTAGTATAATTAGAGATATGTTTTTTGCTGAGATTTGACTTTTTAAAGTATCATAACATAAAAACATAGTACTGGCATGTGTTGAAGTGCATTTGGGTGTTAACTTTGCGTTAAGAGGGTGTAGTTGGCTTGGAACATGTGCACATTGTCCCGGCATCCAGCATAATTAATGTATGTTGTGTCCATTGCACACTGTGTTATTTTCTTGTGGAAAATCTTCCTGTTCTTTGAAAAATGGCTTATTTGTTGTTCTAAATGCCTTCATTTGCAAGTGCTACAGGCTGACATGGCTTATGATTTTGATTTTCTCTGTAACCTGAATTGCTTGTTTCTCTTGCAGCCTTTGGATATCCCTGATGGTCGAAGGGCGCCGTTACCTGCTCACTATCGTAGTAGTAGTACACGAAGCATTGACACTCAGACTCCGTCTGTTCAGGAGCGCAGCAGCAGCTGCAGCAGTCACTCACCATGTGTCTCTCCCTTTTGCCCTCCTGAATCTCAGGATGGGAGTCCTTGTTCAACGGAAGATTTACTCTATGACCGTGATAAAGGTGAGAGTAGAATGGCCTGCCTTTACCTATGGGAGGCATGTGATGCCCTGCTTTTACAACTACCTTCATTGTACTCATTACATCAGTTTTTGTTTTTGTTTGTTGGTTGTGGAGGGATTGAGGATTTATCTTAAAACTGGTTTTGTTTGTTTACATATCTTTTTCCCTCTTGTTTGTGACACTTCACAAACATCTTCCATAAATACGTCAGAGGAGCACAGCAAACAGTTAACTATTTATGAAGATTCTAATGTGAAGAATTCAGACTGTAACGTTTATGTTTAAAAAAGGTTTCAAGAAGGTTTGTGGTAGACTATATTCATCGTGGGTGAATTACTTGCTGTTCAAAATGGTGATGAAGTTTTGGACTGCTTTTAAAAATACTCTGCTTCTGAACTCTTACATTCCACTTGAAGCTATTTGGTGAGAAGCTCAGATACGAATTTGAACAACCTGATGGAGAGTAATTACTTCTCTGTGTATGTTCCATAACAACTCAAATTCTGAATAATTTATGTGTTTATATGTCAATATCCTGCACTGTTTTTCAAAGTCTGTAAAATGTTGTTTGGTTTTATAGAGGGAGTACAACTGGTGTTTCAGTAATCAAGAGTAACTGACAGAACATGTAGTGTGAAAATATAGGCACCAGTGTAAAAGACTGGGGTTTTTTTTTTGACAACTGTTTACTAATGAAATCACCCTTGTGCTTCTAGTCTGCTGGCTAAAACATGGATTTTAGTTTGAAGGATGCAGGACTTGGGTAAAACGTGGAAGCTAAGAGTAGTAAGTTTCACAGAGCAAGTGAAAAATTCTAAAATTTAGTGTAGACTGACTACCGAGTTAAAGGCAGATGTATTTCAAGGTTATAAGTAAGGTTAAGCTTCTTTTTGTAAATACTATCTTTTGAATAATGCTCAAAGTAATTTGGGAATAAGATTGGGGAAGTTAGAAATAGTAGCTTTTCTTGGTTTCTGAAAAGCAGCATTTTCCCATCTTGGATTTAAAGGGGAATAATGAAAACAATTCCATCTGCCCAAATCCTCAATGGGGAGTGGGTGCGTGCGTGTATGTTAACCACATTAAAGTTCAAGTCTTAGCTCAACATGATAGTTGGCCATGCTCCAAAAATAACAATGGTATTAGCCCCCACATACACTTCTTTTTCTTATGCTATGCATGTGAATTCTAATGCGTTGTCAAGACTGAGTCACTATAGAGAATTAGCACACAAAAAACCAGCTTGACAGGTAAATTGGTTCATATATGTCCTGATAAGAAATATAAGTTAAAATGTAAGGAAATGAATGATTTCTTTTGCACTTAGCACTGTGTTATCACAGTAATGGAAATTTTCAGTGGTACACTGCTGGCAGTAGCAAGTGAAGACAGTTTGAAATAGTGCATCTAACTTTGTTAATGCTTTTCAAGCGTTTTTATCTCCTGTCTTGGATTTTTTGAACAGCTAACTGGAGTGAAATTTATGAGTAGATACTTACTTTTGGATTTTGGTTTAAAGGCTGGCTCTAATGCTAGGCTTGTATCAAAAGTCTGCTCTAGTAGTAGTGTGTAGGTGACGGTAACAAATAGCCAGCCTTGTAAAGTCATTATAACAGCATTTTTAAACTGGTTTAAGTAAGGTACTTAGGATTGTGTGTATGAAAGATAAAAGCTTGAACTGCCATCAAAACCTAGTTCTTTAAAGGCAAGGTGAAAACTAGGAAAACATGTAGCCGTTTTCCAAGAGAAAGTAATTTGTAGGGAGGTTTTAAAACTACAGTCAGAAAGGTGCCTTTTACTTCAGATTGTCAAGTTCCCACAGGCCAGTTGTTCTGAACAAGAATGTTATCTTCAAAATAGTTAAATTATAGATAAATGATGGATACAGGTAAAAATTTTAAGGGAATAGCAAATTTTGAGAAACAGTTTGAGTATTTGTTGTAGATTTTAGCTGTTTTATAAGACAAAAACTTGGAAATGTTTTCATACCATCATTTTAAAGGGTTCTGTGAGTCCAGAATAAAACCATAGTGAATTTGCTGAGAGACCCATCACCTTTGGAAAAATGCAGATGAAGATGTTTTGACCCCAATATTTTTCTTCCTGTTACTTTTCTCAAGGTTTAATTTTTCCTTTCCATGGGAATAACTTGACATTACCATTAAAAAATAAAATTATCACTGTTATTAATGCTTCTGGGTGTTTTGCTGGACAGTAAAGGAAGGATAGTAGTTTGACTGACAGACATGAGCAGTGAGAGGAGTGAGTGCTCTGTACAGATACAGCACTGCTTTGCATTCCTAAAGCATCTTTCATTTCTTGTGCAAAGCTGTGCTTTGGCCTGGTGCCCTCTCAGCTGCCCTTTGGACTGTACCAGCTGTTGGGTTTACCTGTCTGCAAGAAGCTGCTAAATTACTGAATTTTTCAAAAGAAAATGAAAGCTAATTTTCAGATAAGGCCCACAATATTCTCAGTGGAAGCAGAGATACTAAACAGGATTGATTAGAGCAGAGAAGGAAGAGTTGGAAGAGAAGGTAGTTGGATGGCACCTGGCTTTATGACTTCGTATTAAAGCTTCCAGTTTTACTAGATCCATTTTGTGGTGCTCTGGTCCATAAGACTACAATTCAGAGTGCTACACAGCATGCTCAGCAGCTGTGACAGAGTTAAAGTTCAAAGGCATCCTATGTTGTAAGTGGCTGAAATTTGGAGGGGCCTTTTTGTACAAAAAGAGGTAGTAGTGTAACCTGTTTTTCCAGGATTTTGATTTAGATGCATTGTGTATCCCCACTGTTGCTAGTAGGCTGTTACAACATTCATGATGATGAATTGAAGATACTTGTTAAATTCTGGGCATCTGATTTATGGTTTTTAAGTGAAAGTTGTTAGTAAAGTCTTTGGATAGTCCTAAGAAGCAAGGGTATTTTTGAACCTATGAAAACAAATCCCAGTGTGCTCACTGGCAAAGTTTCTTGCTCCCTTACAGTTTTGTCATTTAAAAAACTGTTTTATGGATTCTTTTTTTAGTTCGCCTCCTTTGTTGTTCTAATATGCAAGCTATGATTACTGGTATTAAGTGTTGGTTAAAATAGTGTTTTTAATGTTCTAATGACAGTCATACAAGGTTTTCTAGATGGCAGGATGTATCCGTTTAGGATACACGTTCAGGTCAGCGCGGGACGCTCCGCGCGGGGCGGGCGGGGCCGGAGCTCCCGGGGC
>JAOXXN010000395.1:24830161-24862942 GCA_026770055.1 Myrmophylax atrothorax
CACCGGCAAAGCAGAACCCACAATAACTGTCACATATTTGTATTAATAAATGTTATTTCGGGAGCTGTTGTGAGAAAAGTTCTTTTCTGGCTAAAGTGTGGCTTCATATTAGAAGTCAGAAACCCTTCCATCCTGTGGGCTGTCTGGTAGTTGACAGACAGTGTTGGGAACATAAGGCTCTGATTGTCTACAAGCGCTTATTGCTAATACTTTTCTCCTTGGCTTAAGTGTGGTCCTCACATCAGGGTTTAGAATACCTTCCAGCCTGTGTTCTGTCCTGGTTCGGCAGGCAGTGCTGGATTCATAAGGCTCTAATTTTTCTGGAGGCGCTTATAGCTAATATTTCTCCCTGGCTAAAGTGTGGCTTCACATTAGAAGTCAGAACCCCTTCCATCCTGTGTGCTGTCAGTTAAAAGACAGGCAGTGTTGGTCACATAAGGATCTGATTGTCTGGAAGCGCTTCCAGCTAATAACTTTTAATTAATACAGTTAAGACTAGAAATCTTTGTATTTCTGTCTCCCTCCCTTTCACGTGACACAGGGTTAAACTGTTGTTTCACAGGACACTCAGTAAGTAGGTACACTATTTCGATGATCTGAAGTGGTCTTCCAATACCAGAACGCAAATCTGCAGTTGGGGTTGTTTCTGTAGTGTCTCCAGCAGTGGATGACCTTCTTCAGGGAGGAGAGACAGTCTCATGCTTACCAGGATAGGCACCTACATGAACACACATAAACAGTTGTTTTCCAGTTTTGTGTAATAGCTGATTTTTGTGTGTGCCATTTTCAAATGGTAAGAGATATAGGATAATTGTGGCACATTGTGATGCAACACACGCACACTGCCGACTCTTGGATTCAAACTGATTTCATGCAGACAAGGAGAGCGAGTTGATTTAAGTTACTGAACTGGAAAAGATAAATATTGAGGTCCATATGTGGATTTTATTTCCATGCTAATGTAAATTGGGATCAGAAACATTGCTTAAAAAAAAGTCTGAGAATTTTGCAGGTACAGATGGGAGTGGAGTCCAGGTGTGCAATGGGACCAAGAATCGTCATTTCTTGTATTTGTAAATGGTATTTTTAAAATGCGTATATCAGGATGTTGTAGCTGCACAGAAACTCTTGTTTCCAACAGTGACTGAGGATTAAAAGAAGCTATGACTTTCCTGTGAATTACTCTTCCATGATTTTTCTACTAGTTAATTGATGGGCACACAGATATCCCAGGGCAGTGAATGAGTTGAACTTGTCCATGTGACAGTTCTTACCTGTAGATTTGTTAAGTAAATATTTGAAACCTTCTGTTGTGAAGGATCCTGTTCATGGTAGTTGTAGGTTCAGTAAAAGCGTTCAGAAAGCAACGTGCATCCCTGATAGAAAGACTAGAAACAAAGATTGTCCTTGGAAATATATTTGAATGCATAGTAAGGAATTGCAGTAGTTTGAATGCAACCAAGTAAAAGCACTTGTGCTGCCATGTGAGTCCTGAGATGCTGAAGAGGAGCTTTCCCTTAACACATGAGAGGGCAGCTCTCTGTACACCATGTTTACCCGTATTTTTTTGCCCATCTCAGTTTCATGGCCTCCAGAAATTTTGCACTGAAATGAGCATGTGTCTCCAGTAACGGGTGTTCAGGGTGTTAATTTCCACACATATACAGGCAGGGTTGTACAACCACCATATGGTACAGAGGTGAGGCTTCCTAGCTCTCCCTTTTTGGAGTGCTTATACAATAATGCAACTGTATCATGTCATTTTCAACAGCAACATTGACCTCCTCAAGCTGCCTTTCCATAACGCTTGAGTACATCAATATTGTTGTCTGTACAATTTTAATTTAATTAAAACAGAGGCTGTAATCATATTGAGAGAAACATGAACTTCCCCACTGTCTCCTTTCCCCTTCCCTTTGTGATGCACCATTGCACCTCCATGCTTGTTTTTTATTTACTTGAATAAGGATTGAGACATGAGAGGGTAACCATCACATGCCTCTGAGCCAGGAGAACAAGCTAAGGGAGGAGTCAGAGTAACTGAACTTCACAAAATTGCTAAGGTTACAGAGACAGTCTGCTCTCTTGTGTGCAGGAAATGAGATTTTAATCTTTTCCCAGTGCTGCTTTGCATAAGGTCCATTCCAAAGAGCTGTGTTTGTTTCAGTTTCTCTGATTACTGATAGTGTGCTGATTATGCTGCTTTAGATTTGACATGAATTGCTGCATTAATGGGATCAAAAATGAGGAGATATGTGCCATGGAAATTAAGAAGACAACAGCAAGTCCTGAGAGAAATGGAGAATGGGATACATACCATGGTACAGCAGAGCTGTAATTTGCATTTTCTGGAGCCTGAGTCTTTGTCCCTGGCAGAAATTGGAGTATGCAAGCTATAACATTGACCAAAATCCCCAAATGTGCCATACGATCTGTTTGGGCTCTGATTTCCCACTTGCTCTCTATGTTAGACCCTGTAACTCATCTCACAGTGGTCTTTTGGACTTTCATATCCAGCTATAGCGTCACATATAAACCACTTGTGAATGCTGCATGTCGTCCTTGCCTTTCTGCTTCCCCTCACGTGCTTCCTTAATGATTAATGTACTTGAGTCTGCTGCTGTTGTCCTCTGTGCTGATCTGTGGCTGGTCTGCTGGCATTGCCCCGGTGAATGCCTGGGTATTCAGGGCCTTCTGAATCTCTCATGAAAACACCTCATTTCCCCCCTACAACCGTTTTCTCTAAGGGTATTTCTTCCTTTTTACTCTACTCGAGGCACCTACTCTCAGCAGGAAAACCAGACTCCCATAGGCACCCCCCAGCTCCTGTTCCCTTGGTTTGTCTTTTCATGTTTCCTGCCTCAGTGTGCTGCCAAAAGAGATTGGTCCAGTGTCCTTGTAGAGCTGAACATCCTCCATGATTTGGGGTGTACAGTGTTGCATCCAGAACACCAGCTTTCACAGTCCTGAGAGCTACAACCGTGTTTCAAACCTGTATTTACACAAGCCAAGGGCCTGTTCAGTGGGGTTTTTTAAGCCTAGAGCTTTCTCAGAAATCTGAGAGGGTACCAACACTGTACACCTGCTAGTGTTGCCGTCTCTTAACATATATCCAACAAGTGAGAACTTGGAGCAGGGTTGATGGGATAATAGCCAGGGAACTGGAAGCTCCCCTCAGTGTCTTGCTACTACTGTCCTGTGAGTATGCAAGTAGCTTTCTCCACTTTTACTGTTGGCTGCCCAATAGTTACCACAGCACAAATCACTGTATCTCCACCTTGCTTGCACCTCTGGGGAGCTAAGGGAGTCTGGGATGTTTGTAGAAGCAAGGATGAACAGCAAACTGGAATGGCACAGGTACACCAGCATCCTGGGGGGCAAATGTGTCAGCTTTCACTCTTCGTTAATTTCTCCCTGTGTGGTATCATTACATGCAGTATAGGAGTAAGTTTCTATGCAGTGATTAGGGTCAGCTGCCTTTTCTGTCCAGCAAAGGGTATTTGCAGATCACGTTGTCTGTTTTGGTTTCCTGAAAACTGCTGCATAGGTAATGCATTTCTTTGATTTCTCAGTTAAGAAAAGTAGTTTTAGTATACCACCTAGCCAATTATGGACGTAATCATGTCCTTGAAACAAAATGAGAGCTTGTTTAGTAGACTTTCTTACATACTTTATTTTCATTTCTATGAAAACATGTATGCCCTTTGTGCCATCTGAGTGAACTTAGTAAAGGGACAAGAAGACTATCAGATTGCAAGGCTGTTGCTTTGGAGTTTAGAAGGGTGTAATTTTAGCAAAATACTGAAGTTGTTGTTTTTGCTTGCTGCCTCCTTCATCATCGACTGTTGGACTTCTTTTAAAATTTAATTTTGCTATTTTGATTTTTTTTATTATTACTGTTTTTATTTTAGCAGTATGAATTGTTTGTGTTCCAAACAAAAAAAATCTGTTCAGGAAGATTCTGTCTGTAAAGGATCAACCGCAACTCCTCAAACTGAAACCAGCATGTGCTTTGATGACTTTGGGAGTCCAGACAGCTGTTACGTACACTCCTACTACATAGTCACAATCAATATAGCTTTTGAGTTACCTTCCTAATTTAGACAGCATGGTTTGATCTACAGCATTCTCAGCAGCTGGATATTTAGTATTTTTTACTTGTTAGGACAAAGAGAACAAAACCATAGGTTCTCTTGATTCTTAATTGTGTGATTCAACCTGTCTCTGCTAGATTAGGCGTGCCCCACTCTCAGCACACCTGGCTAGTTGTCCTGGCGGCACTGTTATAGTACTAGTACCAGCCACTAGAGTAAACCCCAAGAAGGGCCTCCATGAAAGTTGACTTAATGCATCTCTATACTTATTATAGTCAAGGTGAAATTTCATAGTGAAACTTTCCTAACTCACTGTGGGCTGAAGAAACCTTCCAAAAATTATGGCAGCAAGCAATATGCCAGCTGTTTTACCCACCTCTTTGTGGATCTGAGCGTTTGGTCGCTTGTAGGTTTAAAAGTTTATAGAGTCCCCTGGCAGGTACCACATAAGGGAATGTGGTAATAGCAAGTGCTTTCCTAGCACTCATCACAAAAACCTCAAAGAATCACACCAAATGTGTATTGATTTAGTTTCTTTTACCAGTAGATTAAGCTGCAGCGAGCGTTGGCCTAAGTACACACAAGGTTCTTGCTGGTTCTACCAGTGCTGCCTATCTGTCCTTCCAAGCTGTGGCTTGAACAACCCTGCCATTCTTGGCCTTAATACAAAGGGAAGTATTAAACTAAGAGTCAGGAAACTTTCTGGAAAATTCCTGATAGCAGAGTATCTGGTTGTGTAACTGTAGAAGCATGACCAGCCATGTTTTCATTTGATGGATCCCACAGAGAGAAGCACTGGGCAGTTCTGGAGTTTTGAAGACGAATGTAAGTTCTCTCTCACTGATTGTACCTCTGTCTTGGGTTGACGTGGCAAAATGCCAACTGCCCAATACAGTCAGTCTCCCTCCACCCCTTCCCCACTGAGAAAAGAGGGAAAAAACCTCCAAGATTTAAACTTACACTACTTATATATTTATACAGAAAAGAGAAAATTAAAGTAAAACTACAATATAACACACACACCTTCACAAGTTAACTATAACAACAATCTTCTGCTTCTCACTGAAAACAGATCTCATCACTCCAGATCCATAAAGCACCCCAAAAGACACTCAGCAAGAAACAGAGAGAAATAACAATAAAATGTTTACTTTCCTGATCTCAAACAAAATGCGAAGTAGCAGTGGGCAGCAGCCAAGGCCCACTTCAGCAGGACAGCAGCTGTGTGTCTTGCCTCTACCTCGGCTGTGATGGTAACTGCCCGAACACCTCCTTCTCTACTGTATTTATATCCCAGTTTGCGTCATCTGGTATGAAATATTTCTTTGGTTGCTTCAGTCAGGTGACACCTGTGTCTCCTAATCTATGTAAGACTGCTAAACTGAGGCCTACCAAAAGGCCTAACTAAAACTACCATACCTCCTGGCAATGTGACTCTAAAAAGTCTGGAGGAATACATGTAATTGTGTGCATTCACATGCCTGTGTAGGCTGGGAGTTGTGTGTGGCTGAAGCACAGAGGTAGGTTGCAGAACTAGACTGGTATTTGCAGTTCTGCTTCCTGCCGTGTTACTGCCCCATGCTGCAAATGGGCATGAAGCTTATTTTTCCCACAAGCCCAGTGCCTTGACCTCCATGTACCATTACCATTCCACGCCTTTCGGAAATCTGTCCAGGACAGTTACAAGGGCACAATTTTCAGCATGCAATTGTTAACTGTATTGCCTTTGAGAGGTACATACTGTCCTTTTTCAAGACAGCTTAGCGCTGAAATTACTTAGATCATTTGAGCTTTCGTCTTGCTGTAACTCAGGTCTAATAAAAAGAAAAAGACTTACCTAATGTCTGTAAATTGCTTTGATATTTAGGCTAAAGATTTTGGAAAAAATGCAAGATAGCAGGAGAGGGCATTTCAAAGGCACTAATAGAAGTGGGATAGTTAGCTCTCCTTTGTGCCTTGTGAAATGTGTTCAGCAAATACTACTAAATTCACACATTCCTGTGGACATCCAAGGTATATGGAAAAAGTAAGCATTTCCATATATTGTTGGTTTTGACTGTCCTGTTCTTAATACTAGGAAACAACCAAATGTATTTGTTGAAAACAATAAATCTCAATGAAACTGTCATGGTATAAATCAAGTTATGGTATGCTTTTACAAGATTGATTGGTAAACGGAGCAGGTACTGCAAGCATGTCTTAGTTTGATACAATACCTTCTGGGTGTTGAGGGAAGTGCATGGATTCTGGATTTAATTTCATCTTTTACTTTCGTTTTCTACCTTCTGTTGGCCCTTTGAAGCCACTTAAGCCTTTGTCTTTGCAATGGTGATTCAGCATTTCTGTGAGCATGAAATGGACTGAATACATGACTATCCTGCAGTCTTCAGGAGGGAGGAAAAGGACTTCAGGTCTCCTACCTATCAACTAGTACCTGTTTGCAGAGGCAGGCATCTGTGTGGCAGTGTTTCTAAAGTGCTCCTCTTTTTATAAATATCTCAGTAAACAAAACGAGCAGTGTGGTTTCATGATCGCAACTGGATTGCATCAGGAAATGCTAGGAAGTGCCTGGTTTCATTGCAGTCTGCTGGTGCTATACACCAGGCTGAGAAGTTCAAATGAACAGCAAGACTGCAGAACAGGCATAGAGAGCCTTTCCTTGCAGGAATGGGAAGTGTAGAGTCAGCCATTTTGGATTGGGGAAGGAGTTGCGTAAGTCGGAAACAGAATAATGTTTTGTAGCTCCGTAAGTGTGTCTTTCATTATGTCACAATGAACATCCATGCTTGTTAACTACAAAAAACTGAATTCATATGATTTAATGGATTGCTGTTAGCTGGACAGTGATGAATAGAAAGAAACTGAGTTTGTAGGAGACAGGGTCATTTCTGTCTGTAGGAGACAGAACAATTTCTGGTTAAAAAATACTGAGCTGAAAGCCAGAGAGACTGTACTTGCAGAAATAACATAGTGATGGTGGAGTGAAACGGGCCTGTCTTCTCACTCCATCTAAACCCAAGAATAGTTAAAATTGTTTATTCACCACATGTTCTCAGTGTCCTCTGCCAAATGGCTGTAGTGTATACTGGTGGAACATCTGACGTTGAGGCTAAACTTCTGGTTCTGCCTGAGCTATGAGCAGCAAGCACCTAACAGCATCTTGCAAAAGAATAAACTGGGCTTGCTTTGAAGTGGTGGCTGAAAGACCCAAGACGGGGTGCTCCATGTTACATTTATTTTTGGACATGTCACCTAATCTGCCTGAAGAGGTTTTTTGCAAACCTCTCCTTCCTTTTGGTGGTAAGGATGCTAACATTATGTTCTGCAGGTGCCTCTATCAGCCTGTCTATTTCCCTGTCTCATGGCTGTGATAATGTTGTCTTGGACCAGCACCAAATTTGTCTTTTCCATTTGCCATAGATTGAGGTCAGGATAAGGAGCTGCACTCATACTGTCCTGCAAATACTCGGAAATTAAGGTGGTTCCTTCTCCTTCTGTATGTGCAGGGATCTAAATCCATACTGTTTGCACTGCCATTGTTAAATGTCAGTAGCTTGGTTTTGGAGAATAACATGCATTGCCTTTCAGGAATCATATGATAATGGTTTTGTGTGTGTTCCTATAAAATTGTGGCTATGTTTATTTACAAAGGGTGTAATTTGAGCTGTGATTGGAGTACAGACTTAAAATATGGAAGAATTTTCCCATCAGATCTCATGAGGTTTCAGGCTAAGATTTCTTGACAGGCTTTTTTTAAAAGAAAAACCTGTGGTAATTATGAAACTAATGTAACAT
Organism: Myrmophylax atrothorax; assembly: GCA_026770055.1. Taxonomy (NCBI): domain Eukaryota; kingdom Metazoa; phylum Chordata; class Aves; order Passeriformes; family Thamnophilidae; genus Myrmophylax; species Myrmophylax atrothorax. Next base: position 24,838,051 of record JAOXXN010000395.1, read on the forward strand.
TCGCAAATTGCTGTTTAACTCTACTTGACCCTGGAATTAGCTCAGTTAGTTAAACCTTGACGATAATAATGCAAAGGTCACCAGCTCAGTGCCCTGTATGGGCCATTCACTAAGAGTTGGACTTATTGATGCTTGTGGATCCCTTCCAGCTCAGAATATTCTGTGACTGTCCTTGCATAGCTGCTTTCTGTATGCTGACTTACTCATTTGGAGCAAGTTAAACTACTTCAAAGAAGATAACGGTAACTAGTTTAGGCAAAAAAAGAAGTCCTACATTACTTGATGGTAAATAGAGTAGTTTTTAGTGATAAGTTTTTCTGCGGCAAAGACAAAAGTAATTGGTTAATGCCTTTTAAAACGCTAGGAAGGAATGTGCTGTTTTAAAGGTAAACTGGCAGGAGAAAATGAGCCCAAGTCAAAATGATTACAAGTCAGAGTTAAAATTTAATAAAAAGCTTACAATAATTACAATGATACAGAGAAAAAAATTGATTTTAACACACAAAACACAGATGTATAACCCAGCACCCTGGGGCATGAGCAGAATGGTATTCATTAGACCCTGTGCTGAGCGCTATGTGGTTCTCCTGAGTCCAGAGTAAAAGGAAAGGAAAACCTGTTGGTGAGGATGATGGTTGCAGTCTGGTCAAGAGTGGCAGTCACAGTCCTGTCGAGGTTATGGTCCTCCTCTGGATCCAACAAGTTGTACCAGAAGTCCCAAAACCTGAAACTTATATATGCTCAGGTTCAGGTGGGAATGCCAAGTACCTCCCCTGGGGCCAGGAGTTTCACAATGGGTGGCTTAATTCTGTTCATCATGGGATATTTTTGGAATCTTTGATGGCCCCTTAGCAGACTTGACCCCTCAGGCTGGGTGTGAAGGTGCTAACGACTCCCCGGAGGGCAGTTACCACACCTGAGTCATCCTTGTGAAGACAGTTTCTCCCAGCATTCTTTAACACCCAGCTTGTAGCCTGAGGGGTCAAGCCTGCCCTGGACAGCTGCTGCAAATGATTCCATTATTAACAGTTCATCAGAAATGACATAGGGTATGTAGAATACACAGTTTTGGCTACATCCACACAGTGATTAGCTGGTCCCAGCCTTGTAACTAGGACAAGGAATAGTATTAAATGCTTAACAAACTTTTTCAGATCATGACTGATTTGTTAGTGTAAGATGAAGTGGTTTTGGCACTTCATTGGTACTCATTCATGTATCATGGAGTTACTGTCAGATTTTCACTGCCATAAAACCCTTGGAGTCTCCCCACTTACATTTCACTTCACTTTCCTCCTTTGGCATATTTCTGAGAAGATCCTTTGAAACTTCATGGACCTTTTGAAAATTAGACCCATCACCCTAAAAGCTGTTTGTCCCCTGGCTGCAACACTAGGCAGCAGGTTGCCTGCACAGTGCTTGCTTGCAAAGTGCTGTGCTCTGTGGCTCCACAGGCAGCCAGGTGCATCACTAGTGCTGCTCACGATCACCACATGCACACACTTCCTTCCTTCCACCCACTTTCCCCTTGTCTACCTTGGTTTAACACCTCCATTCCAAAATTCACGTTGTCCTCTTTCTCTCCCCCCCCTCCCCCCCCAACTTTCTTTTTAACAGCAGGAAAGAATTTCGTACACACCTCCAGTGAGCCCGGTACCAAATTACACTTCGTCACCACTACATGTCCCAGTGCCTCAACCGATCAGGATGGAGGAAGACACGATCAGACTGCCAGCACACCTGCGTGAGTGTCAGCATAGAGGCTTCTTAAGTTCTTGGACTGAGGAGGGGGTAGGGCTGGGTGGGAAGTTATTTCTCTTTTAGGGGAGAGAGCAGGGTAGTCCCTGACTTTATACTTTTCCTTTTTTTTCCCTAAGCTCCAGCTGGTTTGATTTTCCTAGCTGTCTTTTTTAGCTAAAGGAAATTACTCTTAAATACAGTGTGTTGTATCTCCCCCCTCCCATCTCCTTGCCAAGCATTTGGCTTGTTTCTCATGACAGACACAAGTATGGAGGGTTTATTTTGGCAGGAAGTGCTATGCTCTTTAGAGGAATTGCTTGGTTATGTGCTGCAGCACAAGGTCAGAGATTGACAAGCTATGGCAAGTGGAATGTGTTTGTGCTGTGGGTATTTTTCAGGTTGCTAGGGTTCTCAATACTCAAGGTGCCCAGCCTCTCCCATATAGACCATGAGTACTGACAGTGGCAGTGGGAAAGGAGCAAGAATGACCTTAGCTGAGCACAAAAGGATGCTGCAAAGGAGGAAGGGCATATCACTGCCATTGAAACAAAAACTGGAGCTGGGGCAAGGTGAGAGCCAAGTACTTCCTTGCTGAGATGATTTAATGTTTGAGAAATAGGAAAGGCCAAGGACTGTTGGCAAGTGAGAGGTGAACTGGGGAGGTAGGATGGGGACAAGAAGAGTAGAATTCTCCTTTTTGGAGGGAAAGCGGTTCTGATGGAAATACAAATGTTTTAAGTAAACTCTTTCCAGGTGTTACATTCCTGGGGTATTTGAGCAACAATGAGCAAGAGGGCCAGGAGCAAGCAAAACTTTGGGTTTTGCCTACTGACAAATGGGTTTGAGCTTTCAAGCAGGCAGGAGAGGGAAGTCCATGTTTATCACAAGACATTCTCATTCCTGTTCTTAGCTGTCTTACACACTCCTTTTCTGGATGCAAACTGTGTTTCAAGCATTTTTGTAGTCTGTGCTCACTCCCTTGCTGGCCAGCGAGTTGGTCTGCCCCGAGGTCATTTGTTGCCCATGCTGCATTGTGCATAGTCCTGCGTAGCCTGGGTTGTACCTTTTCTGTGCTTTCTGAAGGGAATGGGAGACATTTCTGACTGTGTCTGGTCACTGCCTCAGGTATCTATAAGCTCCCAGGCCTGGCTTGCACATGCGTGTGGCTGCTGATCTGTTTCCCTTGTTCAGGGAGGACTTGCTGACACACTCAGAGGGCATTTTGATGCTTTGCCCAAAACGTAAACACAAAAAGCCGCCAATACAGTAACAGTTCTCCAGCAGCTCTTTTCCTCACGAGTGCTGTTAATTCCCAGATCTTTTCCTCATTGCGTTCACTGCAGCTGTGGGAGCCACTGTCTGTCCCCTACACAGCTAGGATCACAGCTGACTTTTAGATTTACTTACTGCACTCCCTTCTGTGTCTGGCAAATGTGTAAGGTAGGAAGGCATAGACCTTTGATACTGAGAGTGGTGGGTGCATGGTTGTTTTACCTAGTTCCTTCATGTCAGCTAGCCAGCATGCTAGATAGTGTAGAGCTTTATAAGGCTTCCTTTTAGTGGAGTCTTTATATCCAGTATTTTTAGGTGTGTTATTTTTTCACCTTGGTTTTTGTTTTCGTTTTTCTGCTCTTGTGGTTGGCACATTTTTTAAACTTGCAAGGCTTCTTTCCTGTTAGTATTTCCACACCAGTCTGACTTGTTGCAGTATAAAAGCACAAATGATTAATCCTGAAATATCTGTGGCCTTCCATATAGTTAGTGTCTGAGATCATAAACAGCATGGAACAGCTCTCACGGTTTTTGTTGGCAGTTAAGGATGTGAAATGCTACTGTTGCCGTCTAAAAGTCAAATTAATGTTTAGTTTCTCTTTTGGAAGTGTTCATTTATTTGCTGGTTGGAAATAAGTTTTCAGATTTTGTCGAGCAGTGTTAGATGAGCAGCATTTTATTTATGTAGTGAGTAATTGTGTTTGGATCAAAGTCCGAAAGTAGCAAGTGGGTGTTCTAAGATGGGTGGGGAAAACAATAGTTTTAAGTTCATGTTACTTAAAGCTTCTCCCATAACTTTCAGTTACCTAAGTTGTGTGTGTAAAAGTGTGCTTTCCCTTCTCCATAATTGTGAATAAAAGAAAAATCCATGTAAAATAATCCTGGTTTTGCAGGCTGGACACTTTCTCAAAATAGTACATGGCAATATTGGGTTCATGGTGCTCTTCTGTTGTACTGGAAAAAGGAGCATTGCTTTCAGAGATAATTTCCTGTTATACAAAGAGGACCCCAAAGGCAAAATAACTTGGTGTTCTTGCTCTGTTGCTTTCAGCTCGGTGGAACTACATTTATGCTGTCTGCTCCTAAGAGAATAAAGTTCACCTTTTCCAGGAATTGAAGAGATTAGTAGCCTGCAGCTACTGAGCATTTAAACTTGCTCCTTTATGGTTTTTCCCTTTTTTGAAAATGAGATTGGAGGGGGATGAGAGTGAGCCACCAGTAACTACTCACTAAATATGTGCTTTCTTTGGAGATAAAGCATAGCTTCCTTTTTATTACTGAGTTTTTGTTAGTGCTATCTCTTACAAGGTGGAATTTGCAGCCTATAAAACAGTCACTGTTTTTTGACTCACAGAAAATATAGAAGGAAAAAGAGGTCTCTCTAACCATTTTCATGTGAAAAACCTTGAAACACAACAGCCATCTTTAACCCTACTAATCTCAGGCCTAGGTGAAAACACTATGTTTTATAGACTGAAGATAAAGGGGAGGAAATACTCATGATGTAAGTATCGATTCCTTTTAATATTTTTCTTTCTAGATTAACATTGCAGTATGATGACCTTTTTATGCTCTGGTTATGTCCAGATGAGAAATCGTAGTCTCAGTTATTGGTGTTAGGTTACCAGGGGATATGATGAGTGGGTTTTAGATCAGTGCTGAACTCTGTACAATATTTGCAATGCCATTACATGTTCTTTATATTTTTCCACGAGAAACTAAATATTAATTGAGTTGCACATTTGTTCTTAGCAGATTTGAATGTTTTGAACCAAATGTGTTAAAGCTAATGCTTTGCCATGTAAATTTCCCAGCAGTTGTTTATCTCAATTGTATTCTACATGCAGCTGTAGAAATTTGTCAAATATTGTTTAAAGTTTTGTACATAGTACTGTTATTTCTAGCCACTGTGCTGAACAGTATTCAAGTTATCACACAATATTGCTTTACACAAGGAAATGTGTGGCTTTTGTTTTGTATTTTTTTCGGTATAGAAGTTCCTGTGTCTTATTTAAATAAAAATCATAGTTAAAAAAACCCAAACTGGTGGGGACAACACACAGAAGCTGTGGCTCATTTATTTGTTTTGGAAAATGTGCATGAAACACCATAGAATGAGATTAAAGTTTAATATTGTTCCAGATTTAAATCTAGAATAATGTCAACCATGCTATGCCTTTGGAAGAAAATCTCTTACCTATTCATTTTTGCATAATGCTGTGCTAGGAAGGGGGAAATAAACCCTAAAAAAATAGCCAAATGCTTACATATGCTTTAAATAGCATATTTTATTTCTGCATATAATGAGGGTTTTTTTTCTTCCCGACACAGGAAAAAAGATCGGTTAAGAGTTACTTGAAACTGTGTATCCGCAGCTGTGTATGTGGTATGGCTGATTTCAAGTTATCTGTTGAAAATTATGAAAGCAATTAGATGTTTCACTTTGTGAAACTAAGCTAAACCCCTAAAGGATGTGGTATAAATCTACTGACAGTCTTGGTTTAATGTTGTTTTGTATGAGTCAAATGATTGTCATTTGGCTTACAGAATAATTCTTTCCAGATAGGGGGTGAGAGGGAGGGAAGAAGAAAGAAGGATAATATTTAAATATATGTATATCCTCCAAAGTTGGTGTTTACTGAAGAGCACTATGGCAATAACCATCAAGAATGGTTTAATGCTTACTGCCGTCCGTCAGTGGAAATTGAGGTTTTCAGCATCCCAGAGATTACAAGGTTTCTATGTGACTATGTTTAAAACATTAACTGGAATTGAGTGAAAGTCCTGTGCAGGGCCAGGAGTTGGACTTCGATGATCTTTGTGGGTCCCTGCCAACTTAGGATGTTCTGTAGTTGTATGATCCCACCGTGCTACAATAATGCTTGGTGTCCGTCACTCAGAAGCGGCTTCCTTTCAGCCATTTCATCGTCAGCTTGAAGGCAAAGCTTTGTGACTGCCTTGTCCCCAAAATGGATTTGGCTGCAGCAGTTTCAGGCTGTCCTTCAGTGGGAGGGCCTTTTCTCCAAAAGTACTTTGACAAAAGGGTGTAGTTTGCTCTGAAAAGATGTGATGTAGCTTGTATCTCAGGTAACTTTTAACTATCCCCGTGAACCTAGGCCTCTCCTGGTTAGTCATGTTTGGGGTTTTTTCCCACATAAACCATGCTTTAATTTGGGTGCTGTGTGTAACTCACTGCCTATGTCTTCCTCAAAGCAAAACCAAGCAGTCTGAAAAGCACTGAGAAAGGAGACCTAATGAAATAGCTTTGCCTTGAATCTCTGCTGTGTGACTGAAAGATCTTCCTTCATTTGAATGTTAGATTTTCTAGTAATTCATGGCTCTAGAAGTGGAGTCTTCAAAGACTGGAGGACTGTGTAAGAGAAGTCCTGGGCTGTGTGTGCTGGGGCTAGGGGTAATGGATAGTGACCTTCTAGGAAGCAGAGTGTTGTCATGGAAGTGAGTTACGGCTTCCTGGCAAATCGGCTCTTGAGAAGGGCCAGACAGTGGCACAAGGGTGGAGTCTCAGTATGTTCCCAGTATTAAAGCATAAGGAGTAATACAAAATAAACACAGGATACTGTGATGTCAGCCACCATCTCTTAATCTATTCAGTTGCAAGTAAAGACCATTGAGGCTTAGCAAATTAGCTCGTGGCCTTTCTCCATGGTAGTGGATTGGTACCTTCATGTGTTGCTTGAGATAAAGCCCAAGAAGCTTGAAGATGACATATAACTAGTAGAAGTACATATCAATTACTGTTGTAAAACAGCCTGGCTTGCTTAGCAAAATACAGCCATGCAAACAGAGATTTGAAGCTACTCAGTTGGGAGGAAATAACCAAAGTTCCTGCCATGTATTTCCAGAACCTAAATGCAAGGAAAAAGTGAATTAAAGCTGGGAAAGTACATGCATTACACGTACAGCCATCCATACTTGGTGCTTGGCTGAAGAAAGTTGTTTGATCACAGGTTGTCATGCAGTCAAAATGTGTGTATCTTGTTTGTGTTTGCATTAGCAGAACCAGTCCTGGAAAACTCAACTTTGGGAGAGACTGTAAAGGGCTGGAGAAGGATCAGAGAAGAGCTGTAGGAATAAAGTACTGAAAAAAACCGGGAAAGCTGTGTAGGAGCTCAGCATTATTAACTTGTTGATTGAAGAGTGATTTAATTTCAGTTACTAAATACCTAGATAGGAAATATTTACCAGCTTTAAATGTAACAGACATGGAATCTTAAAGCAGTAAGAAAATGAAAAAAGATGAATTCACACTAAAAATGTGGGTTTGTTTCAGCACTAAGTGTAATGAAATACTGGGCCAGTTTAGAAAGGTGGATTTTTTCAAGTCCTGATATATTTACAATTAGATGATTTTACAAAGGATGTGCTCAAATAAGATGGTTTTATAAGCCTTACTAGCTCATGATTATTTGGGACATTTTAAATTTCACTTCATTTTAAAGAGGTGGAGTTTTTAAACTACCATAAGCATTCTTGCCTTAACTAAAGAAGCAGATGCTGCAGTGTTTTTAATTGGTGTTAAGACGTCTTTTAAACTGTCTGGAATAGATCTTTGAGGATAGCTTTTGGCTTTGAAAATGTTTGGTTTATCAAACAGGAATGAAATCTTCAGTAAGGCACTGAGGTAGTTGAGTGGCTTTATTAGTTTTTTGATTTTTGTCACCTCCTCAATAACACTAATTATGAAGATGCGACAAGAAACTGGTGGTGTCTTCTGCAGTGCAACACGTCACAGAAATAATGTGTCACTTAAGTGGGGCTGAGAGGAAAATGCTGATTGACAAAGTAGATTGTTTCCTTAGTACAGGCAACATTGGAAGTGAGTAAACTTGCAAGTTAAGTTGCAAACTCAAGTGACAACAAAAAAGAATAGCAATCAGATGAAGCTGGATAGACAGGTCACCCTTTTTTAAGAACGAGTTGAAGTTTTAGCTCAGGTTGTAACAAGTTCTGCTAGTAAATCTGCCTTGAACTGCAGCTTGGAAGCTCAGATGCAGAGGAGCTGGACGCCTGGAAAAAGAGGAAGTTGGCTAATCATGGGGTTTTCCCCCCTTGAATTAGAGATTGATCTTAATGATGCACAATTAGGCTAATAACTGCGCCTGTAGAAAAGTAAGTTCTGAGGGGGTTTGTTTTATTTCTGTGTATGTGCATAGTAAAGTGTGGTTAAACTTTGCACTGATTTGTGCAGCTGTTGGTTGAGAAATAGGGTTTGCTCAGGGCAATGTATGTTTACTAATACCCATGGTAATCTATTTCTTGTACCTTTGTTTATAACTTCTCCAAACAAGCTGTGAGTAAATAGCATCATCTGAATGCCAGACTGCCTGGCATAACAGTCATGTTCGCTAAATCTGGGTGCTCAGCCACTTTCTGCACGTGAGATCTGAGTGCTCTTGAGATTTTTCTATGGACAGAATTCCTTTTTCCAAGGACGAGAAAACTAAAAGAAATTAGACTTTCTGTTAGGGTTTGATGGCAAAAGGCTGGGTGATGTAATTACCCCCTTTCTGATTTTTGTTTGGATAATAATTTCTATTCCCGCCCTGTCTCTGTGATACGGAGGTTTCTCAGGGAGTAGCAGCCTCCCTTTCTATAAGATTGGTGCTATCTTTGGGCTTGTTACATAGGAAAGAGGGAACATTCTTGTGAAAGGTTAAAAAAGTTGTGTGTTGCCTTTGAAAACTAAACATTTTTAGGAAATGGGGAAAAGAAAAACTTGATTCTGCTTTGTGATTCCTTTTTCTAACTCATGGTACCTTCTGAAAATGCTGATAAACATTCGGCATTTTCATGTCACTTGCTGAAAAAAGTAAGTTTCGGGTGTAGCTGTCGTCTCTATGACAGTACAGAGATGGTACCATACTACAGACTTTCATGACATGTAGGTGTATTTTAAGGATTGCCACTGCCTGGTTTTGGTTCTAGTGAAGAATTCCAAGGAGACAGTTTAGACACTTTCTGAATTGAATAACTGAAAAATCTGCTCTCCTCTAGGGAGGATTTTCTGTTTTTCCTCTTCTGTGGGGGAATACTAAATCCTTGGGGGTAGTGGAGTGATGAAGATGGCAGTAATGGGTCTCGCACTTTCTAAACAATGGGAAAGCAACGACTTTACTTATAACTGATTTGGAGGGTAACCTTGTATGTTTGTATTTGTATGTACAGAATGTTCTTTGTGTTAGAAATAGAGTGGATGTCTTAATAGTCCAGAGGAGCGTTAGCCTGGAGAAATGTCATTTGTGCTAAATCAGGCCACCTGTAGATTGCAGTCTGTCTCTCTGGTAGCATCCTGACTGAAAGCCTGTTAAATGCCACTGTAGGATGATTGTGTTTTGTGTTCAGTAAGGGAGAAAATGTACCTGCTAGACTGGACAATAAACTAGACATGAAATAAAAATTGCCTGGGAATCCTGTAAGTACTGCAGTGTGGGGCACCTCAGCAGCCTGGGGTCTTCGATACTTACGTAGCTACCCTGTGGTACCTGTGGAAATGCACTGAGGGAAACTAAATGTCTAATGATTTATGTGCCTTAAGGATTAGGGACCGTTGAATAGAGTTAAAAAAATATTCTGGATTTGGAAAGTCAATTTGTGGATATAACCCTTTGATCAAAAATGTCCTAATTGTCACAGAGGTCATCTGGAGCAGCAGGTTGCTCAGGTAGTGTCCAGTTGGGTTTGGAGGGACCCTGGCCAACCTGTTCCAGTGTTTGACCACATTCACGGTAAAAAAAAGTCATCTTGTATGTTTAAATGGCATTTCCTGTAGTTTTCAGTTTTGTGCCTCTTGTGTCTGGGCATCATTGAGAACCATCAGGCCCCATCTCTTGACACCAGTCCCCGCTCTTCCCATTTCAGGTATTAGTTCATGTGGATAAAGATTCCCCCCTGAGACTTCTCTAGTGCTGAGTAGAGAGGAAGGATTGAGCTTGGAATTAGGTGATCCTTGAAAATAACCAGGTCTCCTGGACTCTTTTCCCGGGCTGTACTCCCATGGGACTCTTCCAACCCAGGTCCCTGAAGGGGCCAAAGTCTGCTCTTCTAACATTAATGGAGGTGATCCTGCTTTTGTTTTTCCACCTTCCTCTCAGGATCCTAAACCCTACTATCTTGTGGTAACTTTGGCCAAAGCTGCCCTTAACCTTCCTATTCCTGACCAGCTGTTCTGTTTGTAGATCTGAGATCTGAGTGTCTCCCCTCACCAGCTCCTTCACTGTCTATCTCAGGAAGTTACCAGGGCACTACAGAAACCTCTGGGCTTGCTTGGCTCCTGTCGTGTTGTCTATCCAGATCTCAGGGTGGTTGAAGGTCCCCAGGGAACTGGGCCTGTGAGTGTGAGACTTCTCCCAGTTTTATGAAGAAGGCCTCAAATAGCCCTGTGTGATCAGGTGGTCTCTTACAGATGTTTAGATGGGTTTGGGATCCTCACAGACCTGAGCCCTGGGCAGGGCTTCTATGACTTACAGCACAGATTGGTATTTGGGGGGAAAAGCTTTGCATCACTCATGTGCCTCTGGCTCCTTTGCAGCCATGGCTGCTGTTACCAAATCCAGGGACAACCTTGCAGAAAGGTCAGATCAACCCCAAACCCAGCTGAACTGTAAATCAGGAAAGTACCCCCAGGCCTTTTCTCTTCTTCAGAATCTATATTGTCTTCTAAAAATCTTTATGAACATCAACCTGTCGCCCTGCCACAGTGAGGGTTGCTCTCCTGTCAGACTTTGGTGTTCTGAACCTTAGGTACTCAAGTTCAAGGCAGAGATGATCATGGAAGGGCTACCCAGACTGCCTTGACAGTCCAGGAAACTATGCAGCTGTAACAGCAAAGCAGTTACTTCAGTGGCCTATGATTTCAATTCCTGTATTTTATGTGTCAGGGGTTTATTTTAAGGGTTGTACTTGGAATAATAGTAGGAGTTAGGTATTTTTCCTTGTTGGATCCTGCTCTTCTTACATTTAGCATTCTTGTTACATTCTGCTTGTTTTCTGCAGCCAGCTGTTATCCACCCACCTAGATGAAGACAGGGTTGGATGATTTAATGGTGTAGCACTTTAAAGTTGTTTTTAACCTTGCTCCAGCCTGTTGATGAAGCAAGCATATGGCTTCCTGCACCTGTCCTGGGGCCTTTCCTACTGCAATAATAGCTGTGGAAGTCTAAAATAAAAAAACCCAAACACTCTGCAGAGTAAGTTTCTGGGATAGATGAAAGACTTTTGTTTAAAGAGAAGACTGGCTGTATCTTCTTTACCAGCTTAGGTAGGTCTGCTGTATCCTTTAAAATCCCTCATCTACTCTTTTTCTCCTCATTTTTTTGGGTATTCCTTACCCCGTAAAGATTCCAACAGCAACCAGTGTAAATAGCTGGCAGGTAGAGTCAGACAGCCAAGCTATGGCATGCTTCTCTCTTTTAATTTTGTAATTTTTTTTGCAAGGAGCCAAAACTTCAAACCCACTCTGGATTAATTACAAGGCTGGGCACATCAAGTTTTTGCTATGGTAGAACAGTTAGAAGTTGATGCAGTTGATGAGAGTTGTACACTGCTGCCTGGCAAACAGCAGACTCCTCACTGGACTCACAGAATGGTTTGGGTCTCATAGTCCAACCCGTTTGCCATGGACTTTTTTTTATTAGATCATGTTCTTCAAAGCCCCATCAAACCAGACCTTGAACACTTGACATCTGTCACTTCCCTGGCCAACCTGTCCTGGTAGCTCACCATTCTCACCATAAAATTTGTTTTCTTATATGCAATTTAACCCTACACTCTTTCAGTTCAAAACTTGCACTTTGTCCTTATGTCCTGGTAAAATTTGTGTCTTTCTTACAAATGTTTTTTATATATTGAAAGAAAGCCACAGTAAGGCCTCCCCCAGAACCTTCTCATCTCCAAGTTGAACAACCCCAGCTATCTCAGCCTTTCCTCAACGGAAAGGTGCTCCAGCTCTCTCTGTTTTTGTGGCCCTTCTCTGGACCAACTCCAGGCAAGTACCTTGTCTGACTTAAAAGGGAAGGCTATACTGGAAAAGTCGATTTTATGCTTAGGAGAGCACTGTTAATGAATACCCAGGTAATGGTCTGATTGACTGCAAAGCCAGCATGCCCTGGAGCTGGAGGCTGGATGGTTACTCAAGGCCAGACTTGCTGAACCTGCAGGGCCTGTTTGGCCATGGTACCCTTGTTTCCTGTCCTGGGGAGGCTCTGTGTGTGTGCATGGGTGCAGTGCTGGGTTTTGCACGCTGAGCACAAACAGAGTGACTGCTTCTCAGCTGAGGCAAAGCCTCTGCTGTATGGCTGTTGGCAAGCCTGCTGCTTGCTCTGCTTCCTGCCTTCCTCATATGGTGGCTTGTTTAAAAATAAGACATTTACAAGGAGCAGAAATTATAAAAGTAGGCTGACCAGAGGGATTTACAGTAAGTGCTTGGAAGGGAGCTTGAAAAAGTGAAGAGGATCCCACCACTGGCAGCTGCACCTTTATTATATTAGTGTCTTACTATGGCTTTGAGTAATCATCTTTGGGAACTGGACTGAGAGAAGACAGGATCTTCCAACTGCTCTTCCTTTGCCCTGGGGCTCTTCCACCCTACATACTCTCAAGAGCAAACATAGACAGTACAACCAGCATTCATTCCTCAGTGGTGCTCATCCAGTATCCCCTGGCACTTGCAGGGGGACATGATGCAAGGTGGCAGATGGCAGTTGACAGAGGCTCTGGGAAAAGGCAGCATGATGCCAACACCAGGGTTCTGTGTTCTCACATCAACCTTCTACCCTGCTGAGCCTTTCCAGGCTCAGATCCTGAAACTGTCAGGGCTTGTAGGTCATGACATTCCTTATATTCCCACCTGGAACAATGCTGCTACTTCTCCATTCACAGTCATCTTGTTGCTCAGGTGGTCCCATTTTTTCTAGCATGTGCAGCCCCTGAAGTTTGAACAGCATTTACGAGGATGTTGGGGGAAGGCAGCTGACTGCTTCTGACCAAGTGATCCTGCTTCAAAGTACATCAGTGTCATGCCCATGCAATGCTGGGTATGGAAACAGCAGAAGGGAATAAGGTAAGTCCTATTCTGTTCTGTTGGAAGTAAATTATGGTCACTTAAGAAGGTTAGAAAAGTTACTTGAAAAAGTTCCTTGTTAGTTTTCTCTATGAGCTGTTCAGTTCCCAAGGCACACACTCCAATTCCCCTGACACAGCTGTTCTGAGATTTGGAGAAATCTCAAATCATCAGAATCAATTACATCAACTTAAATAAACTTCACAATAAAGACAGTTAATCAATTACCACTGTTTTCATCTGCCATAGAAGTTCTGCAGCTGTTTTTATTTTAAAACATTCCACTACTGAACTGGAACATGCAACTGGAATGAAGCATATTAAATCAAGATGAATTCTATGTGCATAGAACAACCAATCTGTAATTTTACCAGGATGATGAACTGTCCCTGTTGTCCCAAGTAGTGCTGAGCCTGTACACACAGCACAGATAATCCTCTCACAGCAGCACTGGGACTGGGAATTACTCCATAGCCTAGGCTGCCACAGAACGCAGGCCAGACATTTTCTCAGTAGTAGGGAAGTATTATTTGTAACTCTGTAATTAAGATTTTTTTGCCTTCAAAGTATTTATTTGCAGGATGTTAGCTTTTTTGCTGTAGTTGTCAACTTCAGTGACCCTGAGATTAGCTCAGTTGGTTAAACTTGGTTGTAATAATGCCAGTGTCATGGGTTCAATCCCCTATGTGGGCCATTGACTTGAGCTGGACTCAATGATCCTTGTGGGTCCCTTCCAATATAGAATAGTCTGTGATTCATGATCATAATGCATCCTTGTACATAGGAATTTCAACTGCTGTTCTTTAGGCAAAATCAATTACATTTTAAATACCTCTGGCTTCTTGGGTTTTTGTTTTTGGGGGTTTTTTTGGGAGGGGAGAGTTGAATTTGAAAGCATGGAAAAAATTGAATTGCAAAGAATTCAAAGTTAATTCCAAAAATTACACACTACAAGAAATCAATATGAACTACTTGGTAGTGCAGTTTGGGGACACAGATGAGGGGAAGGAAAAAACCCCCTGCAGCTAGTTTGTCTTGAGTAAAAACGATGATCATTCATATGCTTTTTTACCTAAAAACATGGTGATGATTCAGAACATCTTTCAGTAAACTTCTGCAATGCTCTTAGTTGTCCCATTCAAGACAGGAGTTTGTTTGGTTTTTTTGTTAATTTTAATCCTGAAAGTCTAGAATCTCTGACCTAAAAAACAAACACTATGTTTTTTGAGCCTTAAAGAACAGTTAATTGGCTGTTTTAAAGTCAATACAGCCTCCTCTTCACTTTCAGCCTAACTGCTTCAGCTACTAAAAAATGCTGGAGTAGAGTGTCCCCAAGTGTTTTAGCAACTATCAAGACAAATGTAATCCAGAGCAAGTTTAGCAACCACAGACTTGCTTAAAATTGCAAGAATCTTTTTAATTATTTCAGTGGTAACCCAGCCGGGCTGAAAAGCAGCCTGGCTATACCTTCAGTGCCTAACATTTTTGGCATTGCAGATAATTACAGTGTGAGATGAAGAGGATTTGGGGTAAACATTCTCTGAGTACAAACTAGCACTCCTAAGTGTAAGTGCACCCCAGTGTAAACCTTAGGTATTTACCAGTTAATCCCCTTTGCAAATGTCTTATTCACTGCCAGACCTGCAGCCCAAAGTCAGGAGTTCAGCCCCCTCTTAATGTTCAAAGAAGTTACACATCACAGAAAAGGCAGCTTATTGAGCAAGGAACTGCCAGTACCAAACAGTAGGAAATACTGTGGAAGGAACCAAGTTTTATCTTTAAAAAGAATTAGGCATCTACATCAGGTTCTGTGACTTACTTACCAGGCTCAGTGCTGGGGCCCTGGGTGGGCTGGGTACTGTGCAAAAAGAAGATCAGACCGTCTTCTCCCATTATACATGAAAATATATTGCTAGCATCTAAAGAACTTCTCTGTCAAAAGCTGAAGTACTTTGACACTTCCAGGCTATGCGGTGGGATTAACAAACACTACAGTTTTGAACAGAGATGTTTAAAACTTGCTGAGGGTTCAGCCAGATGAACGCTGGTCAGTCCAATGCCCCATCCACTGATAGCATGTAGCTGTTTAGTGGAGGCATCAAATGCTGTCCCGCTGCACTCAAGAAGAAGCTGGTCAACTCAGTGAACTCTTACCTTTATATAGTTATTTTCAGATACTCAGTTATCTAATAGACCATGAGGCAAGGAATAACTGAGTGTACAGCTAACTGGTAGTGAAAAGCTTCACCAATATAAAAGAAAAATCAACCACATTAAAAAAAATATAATTAAAAATACAATAAACTGTAAAGCAGGTCCTATATAGTACACAGAACTTATTAATTGGCTACTGCCATATCCTCAGGCTGCCCAGGGAGGTGTTAGTCACCATGCCTGGAAGTGTTCAAGAAACAACTGGACATGGCACTTCGTGCTGTGCTTTAGTTGGCATGGCGGTCAAAGGTTGCACTCTATGATCTTGGGAATTTGTTTCCAACCTTTATTATTCTGTGACCCTTTTCCCCTTCTTTTATTGTAAAAGGAGAGCAGGGAGGCAAAGGAACACCACACTGAGTTCAAATTTTCTAACTCTCCTACTAGATTACTATTCAGAAACTAAACAAACTGTTAAGCACTGTCTCAAACTGGTCATGTTTATCTTCAGATGCTTGTCATGTATCAATTCAACAACAAACTACCATTCCAGTGAGAGTAAAGTCATGGTTTTTGTCAAAATCATTTTATTAAAGAGTTAATGTCACAACAAGCTCAAAATAACACATGCTTCAGAAATAAACTGGCTGAAAAATTCTCAGAAAAAGAAACATGAATGGTTTGAAGGCATGATAAAGCATCAGTTTAAAGAAACTGCAAACAGGTGCAAATTCTGTTGATGTAATGGAGAAAAACCTCAGAAAAGAAGCCTCCTGGGCATGACTTCTGTTTATGTAGTGCAGTTTGTCTAATATGTTAAATCAGAACGGGCACAGTTTCCATGGCTGCACAGACCCAAATTTACTTCTTCAATAATTAGCCCCAGCACAGGTTTTTCACTGTGAGCACTAACAAAACAAATTTAGTTGACATCTTAACATAGCAGTAATATATATATTACATACATGACAGATGCTTGACTCATGCAGCCTCCTCAGTTACATGATTTTGTTTTTAATTTACTCAAGAAACATTATAAAAAAATAGGTTTGGAATTTGTATTTCACTCCAGTGTTAGCTCCGTATCACCCCAGGCTAAGACAGTGTTTTAGCAGATAATCTAATTTGGCAAGAAATCTGCCCTAATTAATTCTTCACCTCATTTTTGTAAATCCACATAGAAAATAAGCGTGAACTCTTTATACAAAACAAGAGCAAATAACTGTACCTATATAAAAGGGGATTCATTCCCTTTAGTTTTATTATCATGGCACATACTTTATAGTTTCACAACAGCATACTAATTTTCATTTAGTATTTTCAATCCCAAAACAGTGTTGATGAAGAGAAGAATGTGAGTTACCAGAGGCAGCTGACTCATGCATTAAGCAATTCATGTTCTTTATCAGTTTTCCCAACAGCATCAGGGTTGGATAATGGGTCAAGGTCAGCAAAGAGACTGAACCAAGCAGTCAAGTCTTTAGGATTCTTTGTAGATTCTGTGAATAAAAAAATAAAAAAAAGTACAGACTTGTCAGCTATTTTAAAACAAAACTGACTGAATGTTTGACTGAGGTCAAACAAATGCCATGCTATTGTTTAATTTATTACTAAGGGCACTTCTGACAAGAAAACCGGAATGAGTGAATGCATTTTAAAACACTACCAGAATATAGAACTTCAGTAAGAATGACTGTTTTACATCTGTCTGCTGTGTATTTTGTATGGCTCCTGCCATGGTAAGTACAAGGACACTTGAATTAAAAATAGAAACAACTCACTCTGTCTAGCTTTGTTTCGTGAAAGGTATTTGTGTGCACACCTGCACACCTGCAAAAAAGCAAAAGGAAAATGAAGGCAAATTTTACTTTCAACCTCTCTTACAGGACTAAATTCCTTTGCCTAAATCCAGTTCATGTGACTCTTCTGTCTCCCCTGTATACAACCATACAAGGTCATTACTCATATGGAATTAACTTTTAATGGCAAGGCATTGGCTGGAGAGAGAAAGGTTGCATTTGATAGCCAGTCCCAAGTACAACTTCTAGTATTATTTTGATGGATATAAACAAACTGTCAAAGGGGAATATGCTCCAACAGCAGCTGGACTATTGCACTTCTGTGTCCACACTGACATACATATTTCACAGAGGTCTCCTGCTTTCTTATTCCAACAGGGCAGATGTTCAGGTTAAAGCAGTGACAACTTTGGCTGCTATGAAGAAGGTACATGACCACTTGCTTTGTTTTTGTGACCCTATGCCTAACGTGTATTATACTGATAGTAAAATAAGATGTGCTCTTCTACTCAGAGAGATAATGTTGCATGAAAGCTTGTTTGCGACACAAGAAATTTACAGACAAAATAGGCTCTGTCTGGCACAACACTCATCTTGGTGTCTGCAAGGCTGGAGTATCTGCCACTTTCATAATCACAGATTTCCAAGTAGATGAAAGCTGTTCCTTTTGCTGGTGCCAGTCCTGTACCTGTGCAATCACACCACTTTCCAAAACAGTTTCCAAAACACCTTAACCCTTTTTTTTTTTCTGCTGAGCTATAAAATGTCAGAGGAAGGAATACATGTCACCCCTTTCTTCTGCACTGAACATCTTTGATTTTGCTTCTAATCAAATGTGAATGCACAGAATAGGTACAAACCAGCAATAAAAATTCAACGTAATCCTGGTTCACTTATCCAGAAAATCCTAGTCAAAATCAGCAGGGCTTTATCTCAGTAGATGGCAGGACTACGCATGGTCAGCTCAATTGCAAGAACTGCATTAAATTTCAAACAAATTATTACTGATATGATGTATGTTTATCAAATAAATTTGGAATTAGGGCTCTTCTGCCTTATCAGTAAGCCTGTATTTTAGCCACAATGCTAAATCCTAGAGGTTCAAAACCTTGTTTAGCTTAGACAAAGTGCATGCAGGTGCTATTCTGTGAGACTCAAAATGAAAGTACTAAAAAGAAACTGTAGCTTCAGCTCCCTTATTATATAGTAAGTTACTCTTTTGATATGCTACTTACACTGAAGTCTACTAAAAATATAGTATATATATATACACACACACTTATCACATACCTAGTCAAGCAGAAATACAGTAATTAGGAGCAGAAGATTAAGCCATGGCTGCTTCAAAAATAAGTTCTATTTTAACAGAGTAACTGAGAAGACTGGATAGATACAAGAGTCACAGCTAAAGAGGAAGATAAAAAAACCCTGAAAAAAATACATGACTATCACCTTTCACAGGCGTTTTGTTATCATTCACATTCAGGCTGTGTGGTTTCTGTGCTGGGTGTGGTATCGACGACGGTGGGCTCACACTGTTCGCTGCCCATCCTAAAATTCAATAATGCAGCACCATTAGTGTCAAGAACTACTTTGTTAACTCCAACAACCCCCTGTCTGACACCATCAGACAGTGGAGCAGAATATTACTTTTGTGGCCATTTGTATCTTTCCTTGTACACAAGAAATCAGCATTCAGATTTGCAGATGAGCAACATCCTTAACAAGGGTATCTATGGTTCAGTTTCATCACCTCTACAGCAACTATACTCTTTTAACTAGGCTAAAAAAGACTTTTGTATCTTTTATTGAATCACAGTTAATACTCATTCATAGCAAGGCCAGTTCAATAAGTCAAACACAGCTGTAGGGAGAAGAATATCACTTACATTTGGGTGAAAATATCACATAATCAACATTTTCCCCATCTTTATTTACTTCTACAGTTCCAAAGACTTTCAATTCATCCACTATTCCAGACAAAACCTTATTTAGAGACCCTACATTTTTTAGTTAATTTTGAAATAATTCTTTTGAAAAAATAATATACTGCAAAACACTAAAGAATTAAATTCCAGATTAATTAGTTCACATTAACTTAAAACTACATTTTAATGAAGTATTTTTTTGTTCTTTATTTGAATAGATCTTTTCAGCAAAGAGAGACTAACAATGCAGGAAAAAGTGAAACTGAGTATTCATGACTTTTTGTTCTTACATGCATATTCTATAGCCACAAAAGAGTAATGATAAATACAGTCAATGAGGCCAGATGAGCAGGCTGGCAAAATGACTGGGGGTGGTGCACTGTGGAAACATATTAGGAGAAAACAAAGCAACTTTTGCCCTTGGCTTAAGATACTTAAATCTGTATTCTTTATTACATTTAGAGGACTGGAGGTTGTATTTCTGATTTAATTAATATCTCTTTTAAGTTTGGCCTTGTCAGTCATCCACCCTTCTCAGGGAGCTAATACATCTAATTTGGCAGTATCACAAATAGGATGTTCATCTGTGGACACAGCATTTCCTTATTCAGTCTCTTTTTTTCTACAAGTTTACAGTCTCCCATCCTTTTTTACTCTTTTTGTCCTTTCTCCCCTTACTTCCCGCTCTTTTTGGACCCTGTCAGATATTGGCACCCAGTGTTCTGATATTTACTGCAACAGCCATGTAAGTCACATCAACCCTTCCTCTTTCTACCAGATTATTCTCATCACTCTCTGATCTCACCTTGACTATAAAAGGTTTGAAGACCAAGCTGGAGTATTAAAAAGAAGCAAGAAGAGTGTTTCTATAAAATCACATGAATTAGGAAGGAAATTTAAAGCCACAACCATCCTCTGTATCTCTAAGGAAATAAACTAAAAACTTCTTAAAAATTTGGATGCAGACTGTTCACATGTATTTGTTCTAGGCAAAGGTGATAAAGACTTGTGAGCCAGCCTGTGCTCTCTGAAAATTATGTTTTAGAGTTTAATCTTTCAAATAAGCAAATGTGAATCATAAATAATGAATATTATGGCATTAACTCTTCAGAATGACATCGTTTCCCAGGCATTTTCTCTGCTTGTGTTACAGACAAGAATGACAGAGAATATTATACACAGCTACAGCAGACTGTAATGCTTTAGTGTGTTTGGACATGTATTGTGAGAAAGTGTTTTGATATGTCAATGAATGACAACAGCTAAATTGAGGTGCTTAAACAAATAGGGCCAAATCCTAATTTGACAGAAATGAATGGAAGTGGTGCCCAAAAACTTTCTGTGCAAGTCCCAGTGACTTCAGTGAGATCAGGAGTTGGCTCCCTGAGACATCACTGATGTTCCTTTACACTACTGTGACTGGCAGACCAGAGAGCAAAACACTACAGACCAGAGCACTCCTTTGCAGCCCTCCTTTTGAGCCCCTGGACTGAGGCTTGGTAGGCAGCACATCTGTGAGAGATGCTGTGGCCTAGATGTCTGTTTGCTGAAATGCAGGTAGCACAAATGCCACTTAGAAAACAAAAAGAACCTAAAAACAGCAACTAAAAATCCAACCAAAAATGCTCCAGAAAATATGCGATGCTTTTGTAATGAACTTACCCATCTATGAAGGTACTAGAAAAGACTGACACAGAATTTTTATTAAATACATTCATGAATTATGTTTTTAGTGAGCCACAGAGAACAATTTTGGCTTTCAAAAACAAACCACAGCCTACCAATTTGAAAACAATTGTTGGCCCTAAGCCTGTTCTGGTTTGCCTCTTCACAGGATGGCTTTGTGACATGACTAAACAAAAGGTTATTTTCGAGACAGCAAGGAAACCAAACAGCTTGCTTTTCAGCCAGCATCTTCACAACCATTGCCACAATTAAATCTAGAAATGGAAATGGTGAGCTGTGCATTTTGTTACCAACTAGAATTTATGCACATGTAGAGAAGATAAAGAGAAGCCCTTAATGGTACAAGTAAGTAAATGAGGCCATAAACATCATGAAAAGAGAAAGCCAATGTTCTCTCCAAAAAAGTAGAAAGGCAACCAAACTACAAAACTGTATCTGGAGAATTTAAAAAATTTGTTTGGAGCATGCTCTGTTTCTATTATATATATAAAAATATATATATTTATAAACATAAACACATTTATATGTATTTTAAACCAGCACCTGGTAGCCACATAACTATTCAAAGTCCCATTGTGCTAGATCCTGTCTATAAATGCAGCCAGAGAAAACTCTGAGCTGGAATTCCTGACTGTAACAGTTTATAACCTGCATAGCATTGTGCCTGTTTTAAAGATTAAGATCTGAGGCAGAGAGAAAACAAAGCCCCAAAGATTTATGAGTGTGCTTAACATAAAATAAGTAAGTAATCCCACTGAAGTTAATAGAAAAGTTAATGTGCTTAAAGTTAAGCATGTGAGTTTTAAGAATCTTTATGGTTTTAAGGCCAATTCACACAGGAAGTATGCAACATCAAGGCTACAATGTAGCACCTCACACTGAATAATTATTATGCAATCCTACCACTTACAGTAAAAAAAAAGGGTAAGAGATGTATCACAAGTCCTCAGCAAGAATATAATTCATATATTTTAATACTTCCTACTTGTATGTCTACATATGCTTATACTCCAATTAGTATTTTGTTTTAAATAAAAAGTCTCGTTTCTCATATTTACTGATGAGGCCAAATTATGAAAGAAATGTTGTAAAGGGAAATGAAGCATAGTTTAAGATTAAAGCTGAGTTTTTATAAGACATAAAATGGACCAAATTTCACCTTCTATTAAAAAATAGGAAACAAAAAACTTAGAAGAAAAATAGCCTATGAAAGTTAGTTTAAATAATGCATTTTACTCAGCAAATTAAGCTGGGAACACGCTGATTATCAGATACAATCACTCAGCTGATTAGCCCTGACTTTTCAAATGCCAGTACATCAATTACCATGATCTTCTGCCAAAACCTTGGAAATCCATTTGAAAACATCAACATATTTTACTCTTTCAGTGCAGATTTATTCTTTTTTTTATTAAAAAAATATTTTGGGGTACCATGTTGACTGGACAGTATTTTCCATTTCTAGGTTCCCTGAATGCAAAATACCTGAGTTCTGATTTTGAAGTCTCTAACACTGCAGCCAATGCCAGTGTCTTGTGCCAATGTGAGCTAACAGCTGCCTCAGAAAGGATACCCAACCCTCTTTCCTATTTATCCTCAAAAATATTTTTCTTTCAAAAACATATTTACATTTAAAAATGTAAATTACAGTGAAATGTAAAATACATTTAAAAATATGTAAAGCTGTGAAGAAAAATCAGTCATAATATTTCTGTTGCTATTTTCAGTAACTCACTTAAAATCATGTACCTTATCAGAAAAATACATCTAAAACTGTGCATCACTACCAATGTCATTCCCCCATTTTTCTGTTAACTGCTGAAGTCAGTGAACCCAGATATCTTGCTCTAGGGGTGCTGATGACAACTGTATTAATTATATATTGAATTTGACTTTCTTACTCTTGCCAAAATGTCACAGGTCATTTTACATCATGTATGACTCTACCAGTTGCACGGGTTCCAAGAGGCAGCACTCAGGACAGAATCAGCCTGCTAGCCTTCCCCATATCGTTCTTCCCCAATGAGCCCAAAAAGCCAAGGTCCTCCAGCTTGCAAAGCTGTAGGAGAGATCTAGCTGGACTGTGGGAAGGATGAAGGTAGCTGCTGTTGGCTGGTTATCACCAGCCTCCCTCCCTCACCTTCCTCAGGGCCAGAGCAGCAGCAGAAAAGCTCTGCCCTAGTTCTCTTTCCTCTCCCCCCAGGAGCAGCCTGGAAATAGGCCAAGAGAATCAACTGCGTAGAAGAAAGAGGAAGAAAGAGTTGCATCAGTAAACAGCCTGCAAGAGGAATCCACCTGTATGTTTGCTAGGATAAGACAACCCATTCTACCTTACCCATGTCCCCTACATGCAACATGGAGGAGTTCCCTGGTCCCTTAACAGAGACAGCACTGGTTATTTAAACAGTAGAACCCACTCAGATTTTCTATTTCAGGGAAAAAATATCTCAAAGACCAACAGAACATTTCAGGAAGCTCAATGAAAACATTCAAGACAGTAATCTGGATTTCAGGTTTTAGGCACTTCATACTTCATACATACCAACAGAACAAGATGAGCTCTCACCATGTAAGGATGACTGCAAGTCATTCATGTTTTGGTCTAGCAGTTGTGAGGGCAAGTAGCCTGATGGTGCTGGTACCACAGATGATGAGGGGTTTTCCCCATCTCTAGTTGAAGAGTTCATGGTGAGATCAGCAGCCTGTCCAAAAACAGCTGTCCACTCTTTGCTGAATTCCCCCTCATCCAGGGAAGAAGCATTGAGGATCTCATTCAGTAGTACCATGTCATCCTTATCACCAGGTTCTGGCTCCAAAGATCTCACAAACTGTTCCTTTGAAGCTGTCTCAGAACAAGAGTCAAGAGAAATAATTTTTTAGATAAAGAAGGAACTTAAAAAAAATAACCAATTATGTTTTATATATTGTGAGATGAAATATTTTTGCATGAATACTTGTTTCCTCTTTTAGACTCAATTCTCTTGGACATTTGGGCTTTTACCTTATGCCACAAATAATTCCTTGATTATCTTAGATAACTTCACTGCTGTTAAGACTCACTTCTCATTAAAAATAACACTACAAGTGTAATTAAAAATCTGTTAAACACTCCAAAATCATTACACAGTCTACCTTTTAAATCACTGGAGAAGATTACTTTTATGTTGTTTCTTGAATCATTATATAAAACTCAAAAAAATCAGATTGGTATAAACTGAAAAAAAGTAAGAGCTGGGGATTATTCTAGAATTTTGTGAGAACATACTTAAGATCACCTTTATGACCTTCTGACCAGTGCCTGAATTACTGGGGTATTTCCCCTGAAAAAAGGTTACTTA
The DNA here is from genome assembly GCA_026770055.1 of Myrmophylax atrothorax. Taxonomy (NCBI): domain Eukaryota; kingdom Metazoa; phylum Chordata; class Aves; order Passeriformes; family Thamnophilidae; genus Myrmophylax; species Myrmophylax atrothorax. Next base: position 24,862,046 of record JAOXXN010000395.1, read on the forward strand.
CTACACAGGGTTAGATTTCTACACTATTCAATTTTTTTCTTATAAGCTGCTGAGAAATAACTGGGGCCCACTTTTCTTCTGTTTCCCTGTGCTAGTTTTTCCAGCACCAGAACTGCAACTGAAAAAGCTCTTAGTTCACTTGAGCCATTACTCCTTAAAAAAAAATTTCCTATTTTACAAATATTAAATAGTTATATAAAATACATGAAACTGGTAACCAGGATCATAATCCTTTTCCAAAATATTTGGAATATTAAAGAACTACCAAGGAACCCCAAGTGTTATTTTACTTGGAAACATTTGGAGCTGCACCGTGTGAGTCTGCAGATCACAAAAATAGTGGTTAACAAGGCTCATAATGTTACATTACTGAAATCCAGACCAGTTTATTTTAATTATGCCTGTTTCAAAGTTGTGGTAAGGCATAGAAGCAACTTAAGTTTTCCAAAGTTTGGGTAGATTAGCTGAGCTCTCCAAGTTGCATACAACTTACAAAAATGCTTTTAACTCTTCTGGGTTGGGATAAAAGGTTGACAGTAGCAAAGTGGTTGCAACAGACCACTTTACTGAAATGCAACAGCAATATCGGCAAAGCTTCCTTTTAATAGGTGTAATAACTTCTAATGAAATGGCTGAAGTTGAGTTAGAGGAAGAAAAAAACCCACAAAACTGTGTTTTAAAATAGGCTCATGCGTCAGCACACACACCTATGTATTAAGAAACAAATAAACAAACACACAATAAAAGGATTTTATTCATTACTGAAGTCAGTTATGAGATTCAGCTCCTTTCTAATCCACATTTTTACATCAATGCTATGACTTCCTTAGGTTTTACCATATTTTGTAGCCAGGTGTCTAACACTGGGTGATGAAAGGTTGAGGGTACATGTTGTTC
>JAOXXN010000395.1:24863042-24886998 GCA_026770055.1 Myrmophylax atrothorax
TATACCCCCAAATTTTCAGGCTCCTTCCTCATCTTCAGATAAATATCAAAGAATTTTAATGTTGTCCAAGTACGTACAATTCCCTCAAGTTACTCAGCACGTGAGGCAGAGGGGTAAATCCTCCCATAGGGGAAACACACCTGCTCTTTCAAAGGCACTTAAGAATTCTCATCTCTGTGGGGCACCACCATATCAAAGCTGCTTTCAAGAGGCCCCCCTGATGAACTTGGAAGGCTTGCAAACCGAGATGCAAAGGGAGCAACATTTGTAGCAGTTCTGCTAAGACACACTGCCAACACCGCTAACCACAAGTGCCCGAGAACGGAACAGATGCAGCAGCACAGCTTAGAGCGAAGCTCTGCTCCACCAGGGTAACCACTGCAGGAGTTCCATCTTTACTGGAGGAGAAAGTACAGCACAGAGCTTTACATCTGAAGAGCAGTTAGGTCTTGCTGCAGTGTGTATGACCACCAGAAATCTGAGGAGTGACACATTTCTTGGCTCAGCAGTCTTTCTGATCTTCCTGTGGGAACTGTGTACCCACGGCAGGGGAGGGCAGGGTGGTGTTTATGCTCAGGCTACCTCAAGAGTAAGCAGCAGCAGCAAGTTCTACTCTTCTTTGCAATAAAGGTTATCGAGAAACCAGTCTTGCTTACTGAGATATTACTTATGTGGTATCTCTGCTAGATTACTAGAATGATATGGACTTTCTCACTTCACCTATAAATCTTCTATTACCTCTTTTCCTGTTTCTCTGTTTTCACTGCCTGTTTTCAGTCAAAATCCTTTTTTCTGTCTGTATATGCTGCCCCAACCTTATAAATGTCCATGAAAAAAAACCCAAAACTTCCAATAAAACATTGAGAGAATGTCACTATGTTCTTTTTGTAGTTCTTTGAACAAGCCTCTAGCAGTGCTCACATTCCTTAGCAAACATGCCCCATTTTGCTCATACTAAAACAAAAGTGAAAAAACCTAAAAAATTTACAACAGTACAAGATTTGCAACACAGAATAAAGACTTCCTTCTGAAATACATGTGAAATTGTACCTCTAACCGTACTGGTTCACTTAAAATAATACAACATTCACTAAGCTAAAGCTTACTAGGGTGTAAAATTAGGGCAAATGGCTGATATTTTAACAGTGCCATAGCCACCTGTAGCTGATGCAGACACCAATCAACAGCTTTTGTATCAACTTAATTATTTGATGAAAGGAAAAAAAAACTTGTATGAGCAATAATTGTATGTATTTTCTGTGTCTCCACTACGAAGGCCCAACAAAGAATGGAACTGAGTAAGAAGAAAACCAGAAGAAAAAAAATGCCACTATCAGACATGCCCTGACCTTTTTTATCAGCCACAGAAAAGAAGTCATTGCTACCTTATTTATCCACAGACTAGTGCTGCTTCTGCACAGACAGCTGAGGAACTATACCTGTTTCTGCCTTCATGGATGATTCCTCACATGGATAATTTCCCCCAGTGCAAGAGACTGCCTGTGGCAAATCCAAAGTCAAGGTGTTTGCAAATGTCCTTAATTACCATGAAGGCAGTGTCTTAAATACCCCAAATTATGCTCTCAGTCCGACTAGCTAAACCAGACAAAGGGATTTTTTTCATTGCTTCATTTGCTTTTTGAGTTGCCACAGTTGTTTTCGTTTTTGGAGTTTCTTTTACTTGTTCTTCTGAGCTACGTGCGTGAGAAGCAAATGAAAAACTACAGGCAATACTCTGACTTTGTATGAAAACTTAATATAAAACTTTTACCCAGATCCTTCATGTTATATGGTAAAACAGCACATCCCCTTCAGCTGTCATGGAAGCACAAGGACAGCACAGTTGATTTAATTAACTCTCTGGCTGAAAGAAGTCACCAGTTCTTATATGGTTTTAAGAGGACTAAATAATTTGTTTCTGATATGTACATTTCTAACACAAAATCTTATGGTTACTAGTATATTGTCAAGAGCTGTGGTTCAACAACTAAAGAACCAAAAAGAAAAGTCTGTGAAATGTTATAGAAGGGGTAAGGTTTACAGTGGAACATCTTTCAGTGGGGCAAAGAAGATATAGTCCAGTCTACCTAACCTTGAATTAGCTGGTACAAAACATTTTATCCCCAGTAAGGTTTACTTAATATTATAACATCAGGAATAGTGTCTCTGGTGAGTTTCCTTTAAGACTGTTTAAATACTGTGGTTGAATAATTTCATTCAATTCTTCAGATTGTGAAAACAATTAAGATCTAAGATTAAAATTATACTTGGTGACTATGACTGAAAAGCAGATGAAACAGACATGCACAATTATTTCATACCATTTTCTTCAGGTTGCAGGTCTAATAAGTCATCTATGGCACCTAAAAGAAATAAAAAGAAAGAACAAAGATAAATAAAGGAAAATTAAAAGCAACACAGGAAGATCTGCAGTACACAGACAATCAGTATGTATACATCTAAAGGTAGTGTTCTTCAGTGTCTTCACCTGAGTTCTGCTTATGGTTACAATTTCCTTGTAACATGGAGATGACATCCTTGCCATCGTCAGCTGCAATCAAGATCCATAAAATATGTCAAACTGCACTTTTCAGGAGATCATGCTTATAACAATGTCACTGTAAGATCAGCATGCAATGGTTATTGGTATTCATGTTTTAAATGAGTCATGTTTAAAATAAGCCTGGTCACAATGGATAAAAGATCCAAGATACAAGCATTTTGAAGAAGTGAGACAAATTTCTGAATAATAACATGAAGGGGATCTCCCTTTGAATTCCCGCCGCCCACACTAGCCCCTTGCCAGCCTGAGCGCACCCAACTAAGGCAATGGCCAGAATAAGACAGGTCTCTCCTGTCCTCCAGAAGCAGAGACATCTCTTTTAGAAGCCTGTACAGGCCAGGAGGGAGTACAGCTGTGCCAGGACATCATCACCTCTAAATTCCCTTCCTCGGCAATATGTTCTTCTTAACACCAACTCTGGGAATAAAGAAAAGGAATCTTCCCCCAAAGCACTTCAGGTCCGGAAATAAGTAACATATCCTGTGCAGGAAAATAAATGGGCTAAGACCAATAGGAGGGAAAATGTATAGCTGAGGGTTTGCCATCAGAGGTGACAAAATACCACTACCTTAAATTCTCAGCAAGTTTCTTAGATGAGACATGGAGTCAAACCAATTATCTAGATTCTGTCTAGCAGTGAAGACACGTTCCTCAGGTGATTAATCCCATTTAAGACACGTAGCAAAACGGGAGGGATGAGTTACCTGCTGAACATGCCTTTCTCCCCCCATTAACTGTTGGGCAAATCTAGCTCCTAGACAACTAAGTCTGTAGCTCTAAAGGCAAAGGGTTTGATCACAGTATTGCCAGATCTGGAAGTCCCATCTGCTGGAAGCCTCACACAAGAGGCTGGAAAAAAGAAATAAAATTCACTATTGGGGAATAAAAATTAAATCCCAAACCCTTTCAAGAGAAACTTCAAGGTGTGTTCAGAACTAAAGGAAACAGAATAGCTTGCTGTTTGTAGCATGTTATTTTTCTAAGACTTTGCTAGGACAGAAATGTGCTACCAGAAATAGAATCAGCTAGTCATTTAAAAACCCACAAACACATTTCATTACACTTTATATAGATACAGATAGGAGAGGCATAAACACATGTGAACAAATATACAAGATGCTTTCATAAAAGGACAATGCACAAAGCTAGAGGGGGAAAAAATCCAACCCTAAACTGACTGGCAGTCAGGAAAACAAAATCAGAAAGAGAAGTACATGACAGGTAGGATATGAATGGCGACAATTCTGTAATGAAAAAGGTACCACTGTTGCTGAAAGCCTGCCTTAGTTGAGTAGTAAATGTGATGGAGCCAATCTTGAAGACATCCATAGTATATTAAGGGAAAATGTGAAGAAAATGATAAAAAAAAATGAAAGTTATGAAGTAGAAGTAGTTGGTGAGGAAATCTTAAGACACGGCACGGCTTCCTCACTAGAAACACTATATCTGTATGACTTTAGAATATCAAGAGTAGTTTAAGGAAAAAAATCTTAGCAATGTCACAGACCTGCTAGTCTGTGGAGATTGAAAAATTTAACAGAGCAGTTACAAGTATTTGAAAACACTTCAGTTCCTTTTAGGGGTGATGGAAAAAGAGACAGAACAAGGTATTTGTAATATGGTGAAATATTTTACAGTCCGTAAGTAACTGAGATTCTAGAAAACATCTGCTAAGAAAATATAATTCAGATTTTGTATCTGAGAATATTAAAATGCCTTGTCAAAGATATATCAGATATAATTAATTGCAAAATGAGTAAAACTTCAAAACATTGAAAAAGTCCTAATATTGTGTCATTACTACAAAAAACCCCACTCAAACAACAAAAATAATTAATTATGGTGACTCAAGTAATTGTATGTAAGTATGGGCTGGTAGCTCATCATTATTACTAGTTAAAAGACTAATGGAATGCCATTCAGTATAGGATTCAGCAAAAGAATATGAGCATAATAAATGCTTCTATAATAATTTACTGTCGTTTTTATGGAAAGCAGACCTAGTTAAGAAAAATGCAACTAATTTAATTCTTTGATAAAACTGAGAGCTATTTTTCAGTAAAGGTATTTGTTTAGAAACAACTTGACTTTGCACTGCAGAGCCTTCCAGCTAAAAAGTTAGCACTGCGTAACATCTATAGTGAACATATTGAATAGATTAGGAATATGACAACTAACAGATGTCAAAAACACATTGTTAGGAAAAATAATTGCAAAGTAGAAGTGTTTCTAGTTTAGATCTGCAAGGCGTAGTGTTTTACCCATTGCTATTCAATGGCTTTAGCAGTCATCTAGAAGTAAATACAAAATGAGTTTTGAAAAAAATGTGCAAACAACTAACAGACTATTAGAAGTGGTCAGTCAGGCCAATCAATCAGTTTCTGTAGTCAGAGCTGGGGGAATTTAATACCACCAAGTAGTAAGTTATATCTCTAGGCATAAGGAATATAAGCCATGCTGTAGAAGGAACAAATGAGTCCTGGAAAGCTGTGAGCAAAAGAACTGAGCCTTGATAAACAACAAATTAAGATATGAGTTTTGAACTTGATGTTGCAGCAAAATGACATAACCTTAGATACAGAAATAGGAATGCGGTTTTACCTTCTAAAAACATGACAGATGAGAACAACATCAGAAATACTTTGTCCAGTTATATATTTGATATTTGAAAAGGGATGTTGTAAAGTGGAATGGAATCAAAAACTTCAAAAATAAAGAAGAGGTCTTCAAGACATCAATGCTGGTCCCTTCCAATTTGGCATATTCTGTGATATGGTTAGCCTATCGAAATGAAGATTTGAGAGGAGTCTTGATTTTCATGTAGTATCTTTTAAGTATCTTCATGGATGATAAAATAAGACATATTAAAATTACTCTCCATTAATTTAGTAGAAAAAGATATATTACAAGCCATGAATTGTTTAGGCTGGAAGGACCTCTGGGGGTCATCTTATTCAAGCCTCTCAGCTATGAAGTTATTTTGTCTTGAAGATCTCCAAGGATGAAGATTCCACTTTTTCCAATACTTTACTACCCTCACTTTAACACCTTTTTCTTAGTATGCACTCAGAATTTCCCTTCCTGCCACTTGTGTCCACTGCCTCCCATTCTTTCACTGTGCACCTCCAACTGGAGCCTGGCTGTGTTACTGGGTAGTAACAACCCGTAAGGTCACTGGCAGCGGCTGAATATGGCTTGGCCTGGCTTTTGAACAGAAGTTCCACTGAATTCATCAGGTTTTTCACAGAGTACATGTTTAATGGAACAAACTAGTGAGCTAAGTGGTACACTTCTCTTTCCTCAACACCTACTAAGCTGTAGAACATTTTCTTGATGGGCACATACCCAAGGTAAGAATTAGGCTTTGGAAGACAAGCTATTTGACCTGAGAGGGACTGAATGAAATGCAGTGGGATGTAACATGTATGAGACTAGTTTTAACAGATCCTCCTGGCCTTAAGTTTTATCCATTGGTAGGGATTTGCTGGGTGAAGCTGACACAGGAAATAAACAAAACAAAACCCCCATGTATTACAGCACTTATGAAGTTATTATAACATGAAATAAAGTACCTGAATAGTTCAATTCCTTGGTATGGCTCTCTTCTTCTAATGAAATCAACCTTATTTGAAAAAATAAGAAAAAAATTTGAGAAAATAATTCTAAGTTTCTAGAATAATACCATATTTTCCTCTCTAGGTCATATCACTACAGAATCATATCAGTAATAAATAAACAGTAATAACAGATGGATTGTTTCATTTGGTGTGTCATTCTGGTCTGCTGTTACCTTTTATTGTTTCAATGGCTGAAGTCTGCTGAAAACAAAACTTAAATTGAAAGACCAGCTATCAAAACCTACCATCCTTCCATTTTTAATATAATTAAATCTATAATGCCAAGTATAGTGTATTCTGCTTTTCCAAATTTCATCTTTCATAACATCATGAAGGAGGTACAACTGTCCCCGTCTCCCCCTCACCGCCAAAAAAGTAACGAAACCCAACCAGTTTGTACTTCTTTTTTTAACAGCAATTAATTAAAAATCAACAGTCAGGTGAGTTTTGTCCCTTGTCAGCAGATTTCTACAGGACCATATCAGCAGAGCTGATGAAAAAAGCTCTCAACAGGAAAAAAAGAAGCTGTGGATTACATCCAATTTTTATATAAAGGTAATTTCTTCAATGAAGAATATATACTTTCTAACTGCTATTACTTTGTGTGAAGCCATTTGAGGAGTTGGGAATGAGGCAGCCACAAGGTTGATGTGGTGGTGAAAAGGACTGTGTAGGCACATTCCGCCTATCCTCTAGTGACGGGACAAAAAGAGCCACCTCTCCTGCTCTTGAGGGTAGGCTTGTGGCAGAGGAAATTAGATTCAGGCCACATTCTATTATAATGAATGTTTACTGTGAATGGGAAGTTCACGAGGATTTTAAAAGCTTTGTTTTGTGTAACTCTTTTAGAATCCTAAATGTTTGTTTATTATTTTAGACAGTTAAATGGTGACATATATTTTCCCCTCAGCTTTATGCCAGACAAGGAGAAAGATAATCAATAAATAAAAATAATTACAACCATGACATGGTATCTGATACATTTGCTGGTAGATGCCAATGCACACATCTTGCATAAATCATGCATTCTTTCTAGAGCTTTATATTCAACACTGAGGAAAACAGTTACTTGTTAAATTCTTTATTATCATCACATGAAACGTAACAGATTGAAGGAAGTGCTGTGGAGACAACCACCAGCCAAATGGTAGTTGGTCAAGTCATTTCTCGTGTGAATAGCATCAAATACGACCAATTTATAAACTGGTTTTGGTCAGGGGTTCTGAATTGAAACTAGAAAGAGGACTGAAAACCTGAACGCTTTAAAAATCCATTATAATAAATCTCTGAGCAAAATCCACTAATCAGTCAAGCTGTTCTCTGCTTTTTGAAAACTGATCCTTTGCTCTTTACTTCGTTTAAGCAAGGATAGTCAAAACAACAGGTGGCAGCAGGATTATATCAGCATTGCATCTCCTGGCAACTGAATCCTGATGGTCAGGTTGGGGAGGGATTGCATCTCATTCTCCTCTCCCCACAGCACTCCATTCATAAGTCTCTCTCACCTCAGAGCTACAGGTAACTCAAACCTTGACAGCATCAGCTGACTTAGATGTACTTCATACTAAATACCTGCTGCTTCATTGGATTACTAACTGATGGTGTATACATTACAAAAACTAATTGCTGCTCAGAGCAATCAGTAATCTATATCCTATTCCGAGGTGAAAGGAGATGCTACTGAAAGGCAAAATAAAAAGCTCACCTATCTTCTCTCATGTACAGTTGTTTACCATTTCTTTTAATAAAGAAAAAAATAAGTAAAAGCTGAAAAAAATAAAAGAAGGATAGAAAAGATGAAAAACACATAAGAGTTTAATGGGTCTTGTTAAAGATCTTAATTTTACCATAACGTTATTAGTTTTCATGTACACATAACAACATTTCAGGAATTCTTGTACTGAGCTAACTAGGAGGATTAGGCTATGTGTCTATATTTTTACTTATATTTTTTATTTTAGAATTACTTACAATTCTACTTACTTTTGGTGTCTTGAACTACCAGGAAGCAGATTATAGACAAAAATACTTATTATTTTAATATATAGAACATGTGACTTACTGACTTGGCTGATCCTCCACTGAATTGGTGCTTTCAATCTGCAGGTCCTCCTTTTCTGCTTTTTCTGTTAGTTTATTCATAGGATCTTGCAAACTCTGGATAATAACCATAATATAAATGAAGAGAAGAAAACAAATTAGAATCAGGGACACATAAGTGGGTCATTTAAGGCCAAATCAGATTATAGATCCAATAGAAATTAGCAAGAATGGGTTTGGAGCTATATCAAAACTCTGACTCAAATAAGCAAAATTAAAAATGTAGAAGATACTCATTCAAATTGAGTCTGTGAACACACTTCATATAAGAAGGCCAATTCTAAATTCATGTTCTGTTTCCAATATTGCTAAGTAAATATCTGCAATATTTCTAAGTAAAACCATCCACACTATGTGCAAAGCAGGCACTGACATGATGTTTATTTGCCATTTGGGGGGTTTGCGTCTTTTTTTCCTTCTTCTTTTCCTTCTCTTTTTTTTTAATGTAAGAAAAATTAATTCTTTTCATCTCTTTGTTCATCATATACTGTTTCTTTTTTTTCCTCCACAACTATTCATGCAAACTTGGTAACTGCAGTGTAGTGGGAAGGTATTACTTGTATCCTGAATCTGAAAATGAGGGTTAAAATCCTGGATGATTAGTTTGATAGAGGCCATGTGTGGTATTATGAAACCCTACTGTCCTTTTGCAATCTGAAAGACTGTGCTACAAGACAATGATGTGCAATTTCATGGTCAGCATTTTTATAACCAAAATTTGAACATGTGAACAAGCCAACACAAAAAAAAAAAGCATTACAGACTGACTCTTTGAAGCAATAAATATACTACCAGTTGCCCCATTATGAATTAAGAATTCTGTATGAAAGATTAAATAAATGAACACAGAAATTAAGTAATAGCAGAGGTAGAAATATGAATATTTGATTCTATCAAAAGGTTTTTCTCTGAAGGTGAAAAAATTTTCCTCTTTCTGAAGTCCAACTCAGTTTCTGAGAAATAAAACCATGTTTCATGTGAATAGTCCTGACTATTTGTTATTAAATTTACTTATGTCACATTGATACTCATAGCACTACATTTTACACCAACTTCTCCTTCTGCCCCCAGAAAGCTCAGGGTAAAACAAAGACATCTTTTGTGCAAAACTTAACAAACACAAAAATGCTACTTTTTTGAATCTGGAATTTGAACAAAACAATAGCATGTTTCATGAAAATTGTAGAACAAAGAAAAAAAGTGGCCCAATATATTGAATAAAAGTTACAGTGCCCAGGTCACCTGTCACAAGAAAAGCATTCCCAGACATGTCGCAGGTCTTGTTTGCACTATCCTATTAACTGGGATAGAGGAGTCTCCAGAAGGGACATTCCAGTTTCTGCTTGGTTCAGTACTTGGCAGAGGAAATCTACACTTCCGTGTTTTAGAACCCAAACTTATGGATCTGTCCTGTACTGCAGCTGCTTTTTTCTCCCCTCTCAGTAAGTTAATTCTACCTAGAACTGCTGACTAATTTGTCATAAGCACCCTTAGCACTGCAGACATCATGGTCAAAAGAAGAGAGATCACAAAAGCAGCCATAATAAAGAGTGCATTAAAAAAAATTTACCTTATTCTGTGGTTGCCACTTTTTTTTTGACACTGTAACAGTGTTTACCAGAATCACATGTAAGTCTATTTGGATTCTGACTAAGGGCACTAGCCAACTGAACTAGATCACCTGTGAATTAATGTTACCCTTTACCTGCATTTGTACTGGGTATTCATCAGACTGCACTTCTCAAACTATTAAAATTGATGTGCATTATTCCACTGACTCCAAGAAGACCTGGATTAGAGTCAAACCCATACAAATATACACTATATTTGCAAAAAAAGTGTCATGTAGAGAAAGAGAGAATCTCTGCATTATGGAGACTGTGCTGCTTTGGGCACTTGAACCATTGGGGCATCTTCACAGTAGGATACAGAGTCCACTCTAATCCGTAGGTGATGGTGAAACTGTTGTGGTGCTCTATCTGCCACCCAGTGTAGCACCACAGAGCCTGCCCCAAGAAGGCTGTAACGGTTTTGAGCAACAAACAGAACTACTGTAACCACTGCCTAATTATACAAGTCAAAGTAAATTATCAGAAATAAAATCTTCTGCATCTTCTCCAAGAAAAATAGAGCGAAAACAACATCCTTCTTTAAGGAAGCATCTTTATGATGCTTTCTTCATTAGTGTTTCAGGAAATCCATATTGAAAGGACTGTGATCAAGCCTTAAACACAGCACATAGCAATGGGGTTCACAAGTACTTTGGGAAGGAAACAGCATGATAATAATGGCAGTTACTATTTCCCGTATTAGAAAAATAAACACAGCTCTGAAACACAGCTTCGGTTTTAGAGGAGAGTATAAAAAATTGTTAAAAATCAGCAGCTTTTTTTTTTGATGTAATAATTCAATGTAAGAATTTGATTCAGACAATATTCTCTCAAAGTCAGATAGCAAATAATGAAATTATTTTTCCTCTCCCCTGCCTCCCTCTACTCCCCATCTTGATGTGCACTACAAACTATCTTTTAAAAAAAGATTTAAAAAAGCTAGAAAATGTGTATGAAATAAAACTGAGCATTAAAAGGTCACTGCCAATCATTTTCTAAACATGAACTCACAGTAATGTGATCATTACTGTCAGCAGGCATAAAAATCAAACTATGATATTCTTTAATTGTTTCAGGTAACATTAGAAGAAGGGAAGAAGTTCCATTACCTAGAAAGTGCCATGTTTAAACAGGATTGTAAAGACACAGATTGAGTTCAGACAAAAGTAATCATATTTCACTTGGACATATCCCTGACTTTGTTGCTCAGAGCAGACAGATGTGTAACTTCACTCTTATGGCTGCTCACATGGACTAATATGGATTTTATTATGAGCTACTCCAGTATGTGGCTTAAAGTAGTATCCCTGCACGTTTAGAAAGCTGTCTTCCAAGCTTCCATTATTTCTCTTTTACTATAAGAGTAAGACCATACATACTAGCAGAGCAGGTTCAGTCATTCACTCTAATTTGTCTGTCTCCAACACCACAAGTCAGCCAGTGATATTTTGCTTGCTCACAATACTCTGACTAAATATCCAAGCTGACAAGTGATTCCTTCCCCGTAGAATTAACTCTGGTTCCAGCTCAGGCTCCATTCCGAGGCTGCTACTCACTAAATTCCTTCACCTGCATCTGGGCTGCTTTCAAGTCAAGCCAAGATCATCTGGACTGTGCATTAACCTGCCCTCCAGTGTTGACAACACACTCAGCTGTGTTGCTTTGATTCTTTCTCAGTCAAGAGGTGCGTTAGTTGTCCAAGGCATTTGCGGGAACTGCAACACAGCTAATGGCAACTACAGGAGCCAGAGATGTATCCCAAGACATCACAACGTTTATGAAGAGATGCAACACCACTGAGGTGAAAAAATCCTCTGATATATTTCATTTGGGGGCAGAGCTGAAAGGGAAGAGGAAAACCAGGTAATCTCAGAATTTCTTCATGGATATTCATCAGGGAAAAAAAATACCAAACCTCGCCCAAACCCTTAGAGATACAAAATGCCTATGAGTAAAGTCCTTGTGTGATTAACAGAAACAAGAAAGGATATCAGACCACAGCAGAGGTTAGCAGAAGGCACCAGTGTTGTAGCATCTGTTTGGGCAGACTACTCCAACCACGGAAGGGGCACAGGCACTGGTATTCCACTTTAAGCAGAAATAAATAGATGAACTGAGATTCACATCTTTTGACTCTTTCACCAGGGCTATTATTATTCCAAGGCTCATATGAACTCTTCAGGAAGTTTGGCATTATAGCATTGAAATGCAAAAAGTGCAACTAAATATTTATGAAGTAACTAAGGCATATAAATGGTAACAGAAATTAGAAAGAGAAATGTAGCCCCTGAAATAAATTCATTTGATAGAAGTTAATTTCAAGACAATGACACCTTAAAGGCTTTACTAAAACAGCAGCCCATCATCTGTAATACTACAACAATGGATACAGTAACAGACACTTTTACATCACTATACACAGAGTTCTTAGCACATTAATAATCATCTTTCATCAAGCATAAAACTCACAGTTAGGAAATACAGCTGCAATAGCACAATTATACTACTCTCACTATATGCCCTGAAGCAAAAAAACAAATGAGCTGCTTTTCATTAAGGGATTTTGGCAAACATCTCTAAAGACAATGTTTTCTTTCCAGAAATAATCCCAAGGGATGTTTCAGAGTTCCTTTCCTGAGGTAAACCTGGTACACGAATGTATATTTATACTACAAAACACAAATAGCAATTTTCTAGTACATAGCACCTCTTAAGTTTTCAGGAAGACAATCTATATCTAAGTCAAATATTGACAGTTTCTTTAATTTCTTGTTTTAAAGTAAAATGCAAATCCAGCATGCATGTATGCTTAGTTTAACTCAGAGGGATCACTTTTATGTGCAAAATTTTGTCCTTTATGGAATCATAGAAGACAAAAATAATTTGCAAGCATCAAATTAAAAATTTTCTTTTAAGAAGGATCCTTTTTATGATATAAGAGAGGGAAAAAGTATTCTAAAAGAGGTGACCTTCAAATAAATGTAGAAATGGGCACACTGAATTATTTTATGTATATTTTAAGCAATTATATATTCTGATTATATATTTTAATGCATAAAGTCAACAACAGACATGGCATCTTCAATGGGTACATTTTCAGATCAAAAGTTTCTCCATCAGAAACTATACTACCCTAAATCTGCAACAGCCATTTATTATACTTCATTAAAAAATAATACCACATAATCTCAATGTAGAACTAGCTTGCAGCTTCTTCCTAATATATAGTTACTCTGGCATGAACATATGATATGACTGGTAGGGATCAGTTCCCTAACCATCATCATCTATTGTTATTCCATACCCAGGTCTAGCAGAGGAGAGATGTGACTCATGGGAGTACCACACCTTCAGAAGTGGCAAGTAGAGGCGAGATGACTTACCCCATCAATGCACCTGAAGTAGCAGCAGACATCTATTCTCTTAGACAACACAATCTCACCTGATGCAACCACCAGATTTTGATTTAATGTCTTTAGCCATCATTTAGTGTTAACAAACAGAAACTAATAGTTGGGGCAAAGAGATCATGGGGAAGACTTTGAAAATAATCCCACATTCTAGAGACTGAAAGAAATAAAGAACTGATACTGAAACCCAGTAACATAGTCTTACTCCTAAGCAGCTGTTTTCTGAAAGCACAGACTTTTACTGTAGTATAAAAGTACCTCCTGATAAACATCATTTATCAGCATACATATCACTGCAAATCCAGGAAGTCACATCTTTTCAGTCCAGGAGGCCAGCAATAAAAATTGATAAGATTCTCATAACAAAGTTAGGCTGCATTCTAAACACACTACAATATTCAAAATCATTTTTGCAGATACATTTTGCTTCACAGAAGTGTTCATTACATGTGGAGTCAATATAGATGGCATTTTTTACATCATAGATTCCCAACCTAATTTCAAATTTAGATTATACTGAAAAGTTTCACAGGAGGAAGTTCAAAACATAACAAGCATCCCCAGATGACCCTCACAAGGATACTTTGCACTCTGGAACAGATGCATTTTCTGTACAAGTTTCTCTCCAAGAGAATATTACATCCAAATGTTACTATAGGTCTTGAAACTTCGTATGTCTTGTTCAAATAATCACATTCTCAGACATAAAAGAGAATAAATACCCAGCAACAATATAGGCTACCTACACAAATTAGACTGGAGTAGCTTTGTAGCAAAGCAAAGATAAAAATCTCAGAAATCTCTTAACATCAGGAAGTTATGAGAACAGCCCACCAGGATGCTGCCCAGGCTCCTGAGCAGGACTCTGGCCATGCTAAACTCAGGCTGCAATGGGAGGCAACAGTGGGGAAGTAAAGGGCACTTTCTTTGTTTTGGAGTTTAATGGGTGAATCTAAAGGCAATTACTAGCAATGTCAAGACAGCTATGCCCAACTGTCTCCTGCTGAAATATGGACGTAAACTCTAGCTAGAATCCATCTTCTGTGATGTGGACTATGTAAAAAAGGAAGCTTAAAGTTATCTTAATTTCATAGCAAATGAGGACTTCTCCTGCAAGACAGGATTCTTCAGAGGCTGGGTAAAATGAAACAATTTATAAACCACCTTTTACTTTTGTCCTCAATCAGGACAGACTGAGCTTGAAATTTGGTTGCCTGGTTTGTTGTGATGTTTCCAGGTCCGGAAGTAACAGTCTTCACAAACTCTTCATGCACCTGAAAGTTCAGAAACTGCTCCCTCTCAACACACATTCTAGAAGACATCTTTAAATACAGCACAGTTATGTACAGACAAGTTTGGTAGTCTGGGGTGAAGTACACCTTACACCTCCAGGTGATTTTTTTCCAGGAGGTCTGGTCTGGGGTAGCCATAGGCTATATACAGCACAACAGCCCAGCTTCCACTTGTACATGTCATACACACAAGCATTTCAGGGATTGAGGCTTTGACTTGTAATCATTTTCAAATTGCATTGTCTCTCCAAGCAAAGAGTGTCTTTGCTGCATGCTGTTCATTCCTCACTCCCTGCAGTGGTGACCCTTCCATCAGACCTCTGTCAGATATAGGTTATTTTTCTCCAATGAAAATAGTATTGGCCAATCACATAGTTATTTCATTGCCTAGAATAACTAAAGGACAAAGGTGTCTATGAGGATAAGCGAAGCTTTTCACTGTTTTTCCATTCCTCTACTGAACCTCAAAGTGCCACACTCAAAGCAACTTCATATGCAGGAACAGGCATGACCAGGAAAACACACAGTGCTTAGTGATTATTTTTAGATACCTCATGAAATTCCAAACTCAGACAGCAGTCAGATATTGCAAACATGCCGTATTCAAAAATTAAAAAGGATCAGGAACAAAAAAAAAAAATAGTATTTCCCAGTAAAGGGTTAAAAAGTGAGTACAGATGTGGGAACCCCCTAAGCATCCACTTACTCATATTCAGTCCAATAATGTGTTCTTATAGTGTGAGTTTTTAAAACAAATGAAAATTCACTTGTGGGATTTCGGAGAGCAACATAAATCCCAAATTCTGCTGGATTTTATGATTCCTTAGGAATAATCAAACACAATTCCACCTAGCATTTAAAACACATACTTAAGTGCAGTGTTTAATAATGTCTTCCTTTGAAATATTCCTTAGTCACTGCACTGTACATGCAGCTTTTGAACCTACTAGTCAAAAGGACATTAAATATAAAACTTATAATTTAATGAAAAGACAAGACAGAGATAAAATTGTCAGACAATATATGGACAAAATATCAATGTGTGCTTTCCACGTCCTTATATGATCTTATTTTTTATCACTAGGCAAACATACATATCATACATACTCCTTACCTTTAACATCGTGAATTCATATGGCTGATAACCTTTGAAACTTTCATGGATAGCTGCCATCGTGTGTGAAGTTTTTTCCCAAAAATGAAGCAGTGTTGTCTGTAATGTAGGATAAAATTTCAGCACAATGTTAACTTTAATACAAATCTGTTTTCAGGTCAAATTTCACATCTTCCCTCCAATCCTAGTTACATATTCTTACAGTTGAATATTGCCATGGTAACTTCTCAAAAAACCCCCACATTAACAGGAAATCTTTCTTTTGGAGGTCAACATTTTCCTTGGATACCTGATATGTTGTTAACACATGAGAAAGGAGGTTGCATCTGCTCGCTCCCAAAAGATCCACTTTTTGACAGACATCAGTCTTCAGTTTGTCAAAGTTGAGTTTTGCATGTCGCACTTGTGCTTGAACCTTTAAACAAAGGGACAATTTTTTATGTAGTGAATTTTTTCTCCATTTTTAATGAAAAAGCAAACTAATACAACTTTTAAGGAAATCAGACAACTGAACAGACTCAATTACAATTTCTATTTACATCAATCAAACTGAAATTAAGATATGGCAGGCTGATACATGCTAAAAAACCAGGACTTACTATCTTTTAGCTTTCTAACCCTTGTTTGTATGACAGATATTAGTATAAAATACATACAGAGAACACTTGGAAAACATATTCATATTGGTATTTCTTTCAAGAAACACCAATTCAAAGCCTGATGAACAATTTTAGAACTGGAAGTTTGCTACATAATAGAGAGGTGCACAGTCAGAGAAATCTGTGTAACTACAGTAAGAGACAAATTACACTGACAAACTTTAAAGTGCATTGGCAACTCCTATTGACAATATAGTACTCCAGTATCTTTGAACTGTTACAAAAATTTCACTCATTAAAGTTTTCCTTCTAAAAGGGAAGGAAATTTTATTTTATTTTTATTTTCCCGTTTATTTTATTACTTTTATTTTCCTGTTTATTTCTATCAGAAAAATATCAAGTCCCCTTTTCTAAGGAACTAACAATTTCAGTTTGAAAGGATTTTAGTTTTTCAAAGTATTTTTCTACCACCTGTTAAGTACATACACATGTGCATTACATACATGTGTGACATCTTGTTATACAAACTGCACATGCTTGACAACAATATTGATCGTGATCAGGTACCAGGGCAGAAAGTCTCCCATTTTTATGACAGCTTTGTACACCACCTGAATACCATATTAATAAAAGAAATTTGTTTAAACTCTGTAAACAAATTTTGTTATTGTTTTCTTCCAAGGAAATGAGAAACAATAAAAGCACAAAACATTATGAATGTCTTATAACTCTTCCACAGTTACACTAAAATGTTTACCCAAAACCAGGAAATGTTTCACAGTGGAAACAAATTACTGAATGTAAATTACACATTTCCTTTCCTTTTTTTTTCTGGTCTAACTCTGAGAGTATACTCATTTCATTCACAACATGCAGACTCAATCAAGGATTTGACAAACTTTTATGCTCCTGATCTTCAGAAGTAAATCTCAAACTTTGCAGCAAGTGCCTGTGCTCTCTGCACAATAAGAAAAAAAATGCCTGTCTCACAATGCAATCTGAAACATTGTGGTTACCTTATTTCTAATTTTATTTACCCAAACTCACTTGGAGTATGTGAGACCTCCAACCAGGCAGAAAACCAGCCAAAGATCTGTGCCACAGTCATTACATGACCTAGTTATACAAATTGTGGGACTCCTGGGTTGCTAGATATGTGGCAACTTTATTTTCACTGATCAGGTTGGCTCTGCATAAACAATATTGCACATCGGCCTGATCTGTTCATAAGGAAGAGACTATAACAATTCAAAATTTTTCACAAATGCAGAATCTTACAGGTGAGATTTTAATTATAGCAAAGAATGATGCCCAGGAAAAAAAAAACCCAAAACACAACCAACTTTTTTTTTTTTTTTTTTGAGCAGTGCTACAAAATAGCTTTGTGGTTAGCGCATTCATCCAGATGAGGAAGACTTCCAGAGTAACTCCACATATTACACAAAACAATCAATGAGCAAATCTTGAATTCTGGTATTAACAACTACAAGTCAAATTTCTGACCTGATCCAGTCCTCTAGCCACATGGCTACAACATCTTACTGATGACTTCTTTTTGCATGTTGAAGTGTTCCAAAAAAAGAGGGGTGCTCAGAGTTAGAGTTCTTGGGTAGTTAGGAGATACTTTGGTGAGGTAGAGACAGATTTAAGTTGCCTCAGGAAAGAGGAAATTGCTCCCATGGGTTCCACTTCTTAGGTAAGGATGACAAATGCTAAGGTATGATATAAAAAGCCAGGAGCAGCTACTGCCAAGATATCTCCCTATGATGTTTTGTGAAAAGCATTACACAGTTGGAACTACAGTGGCATGAGCTGAGGCTGCCTCTCAGTTTTGGAACCTCAAGGAATGCTACAGTACTTCTAGCTCATGCCCAAGCAAGGTACCATGCTGTTGATACCAGGAGTGCCATGCACGCACAACCAGCTAGTTAGAAGAGGAGATGGGAAAAGAGCTTATCTTATGGGCCTCCAAAATTAAGCAGCAATGCTAGAAGATGGGAGCAGTGGCAGGAGTGTAGAAGCTTTATCCAGTGCTGGATAAACACATTTTTTCTGTGTTAGGTCCTCAGATTTTTTATTTGCTTTAGCTGCAAGTGTCTGAGAGCATGGATTTTCAACTTCAGTCTAAAAAGGAGAGTTGTGAAGAAAATCATGGGCTTGTGAAAAAATAAACTTCTAACTGAACCCCAAATATGAGATTACCTGCATCTTTGCCAGAAAGAACGGCTACAACAGGTAGGGATTTAAGTAAGGGATGTTGCAGGGCTTTGAAAAAAACTAATCTCAGTTCCATCCATGAAAATCCAGAGAAATTCAACTGATGTCAAGGGAATCCTGTCACATATAAAACTATATTTTACAATGGTGCAGCTGAGGTCAAGATCCCTTTCCTAGTCAGTATATCGCAGCACTGGTGAAAGAACAGTAAGAATAGCCGTGGCTTTGTAGACTGAAAGTCCAAATAAACAAGGAATGTTAGTTCTGGGGGATATGAATACTCTGTCAGAGATGGTGAGCCACAAGGGGAAAAAAAAGTACTACTAAATGTAATTCTTAATTCCTACAATTGCAAGTCTGCACAAGATCTTGTATAATAGACTGGGATTTGGGTCTATCTCACATCTCCAACTCCTTAAAAGTCCATAAAAGAAAAACACCAATAAAGTTTGAGTTTTTGTCTTCCTGCATAAATTCTTCAGGGACATTTAGCAAGGAACAATATCAGCATTTATCTTATCTGAACATGAAACTAGTGTCTCTTTAAAAAGCTAAAGCATTCATAAAGAGAAAGAGGTGATCCACAACACAGTGTGGAATACAAACGCATATGTTTGTCATGCTCCTACAGATGATTCAAAATACTTAATGCTGCGTTACCAAATGGCACACATTTCTCTTGCCAACCATGAAAGATGCAATGTGATGAGAACTATTAAATTAAGGGTGCTTTTAGTTTTTTTCATATATTGAAAGTTTATTGAGCAGAATTACTCACGTTTCCAGCAGCAGTGCAGGACAACCAAGAAAGAATATGGCATACTATATCAACATGACCTTCTGCCTTTTACCTGTGCCAATAAATGCATTTTCAATCCAAATTATTTATTAAACATCTTTTAAGATTACTTGTGGCTTCAGTATTTAGGTATAAAACCTTGGTGCTTACAAAGCATAATCTACTTAATACTACACAAGTTATCAGAATGAACCTCTGGTTTTCTGCTCAAGGGAATGCTGATATAACATACTAATTTTCTTTCTCTGCAATTACTCTCTAAGACATGAGAAAGGGGACCTCATTGTGGTCTCAATTTTTATTCATATATTTAAGTTCATCAAAGTTGAACACACAAAATTTCTTGAAAATTGTGGTCTGAAAACCAACAGGATTTTACTGACTCTAAGAGAACTGCCCTGATTCAAACAGAACTTGCCCTGATTCAAACAGAACTTGAACATTGTATGATGAAGGAGCTCCCAAGCATCTGAAACTGCAGGTGCTACCTGTGAGGTTTATGCTATACAAGAATATTTCATGATATCATTGACAAAAAAAAGATTATTAGTCTTCATCTCTTTGTAAGCAGCAATCTGCTTTTAATTTCCAAATGCAAACATCTAACTACAATATTTATAGGGAGCATACAAGAAAAAAGGTGGAAAGCAGTATCTTATTAAATCAGTATCTTGATAACCTATCAGATGCCAGATAAAACTGAGTTAATTCCAAAAGACTATTATATATGAGTAAGCAAATAAATGTTAAAATCTTAAGTCCTGGGGTTTCAAAAGTCAGACTCCAGAATGCTTGATTGCAAGAGCAAATATTTGCTAACACAGGTTCCTAGACAGAATCACAGAATAGGTCAGGTTGGAAGGGACCACAGTGGGTTGTCTGGTCCAACCTCCCTGCTCAAGCAGGGTCATCCTAGAGCACATGGTACGGGTTTGCATCCAGACAGTTCTTGAATATCTTCAGTGAGGGAAACTTCACAACCTCTTTGGGCAATCTGTTCCAGTGCTCGCTCACTGTAAAGAAGTTCGTGCACAGTAAAGAAGATCTTCCTCATATTTAGGTGGAACTTCTTGTGCATCCATTTCTGCCCACTGGCTCTTGTCCTGTTGCTTCATGGCCATCCTTCAGATACTTACAGAATTGATGAGGTCCCCTCTAATTCATCTCTTCTCCAGACTGAACAGGCCCAAATCTCCAAGCCTGTCCTCGCAAGAGGATCTTTGCAGCCCTCCAGTGGACTCACTCCAGAAGCTCCATGTCTCTCTTGTACTGAGGGACCCAGAACTGGACACAGCACTCCAAGTGCAGCCTCACTAGGGCTGCATAGAGGGGTAAGGTCACCTCCACCTCCCTCAATCTGCTGGCAACGCTCATTCAAATACATCCCAGGATACCGCTGGCCTTTTTGGCCACAAGGGCACACTGCTGGTTCATGGACAGCTTGTTGTCCACTGGGTCCCCATGTCCTTCCCCGGAGAGCTGCTTTCCAGCAGGTATACTGGAAACCTATTTTCAAACAGGAAAGTTCTAATCTTCAAGCATGCTGACAATAATAAAAAAAAAAAGGAATATTCAGACCCAGTTAAGAAAATCTATTCGGTATGTTCAGTTATTAAAATACAGATTTGTCATGTATTTTCAAGGAATCTTTATATCCTCTACAGTATACCTGTGTTACTACTTTCTTTTAGTCTCCCATAAAACACTAAATTTATTTTCAGTAGTAGCCTAATTTCAGGGATGATTCAGCTAGTGAAACATCATCTCCAAAATTAACTTCTGTCAGATAAATGCACTAGCTCACTTTACATACAGTATATTTTTGTCTCAGCATTTCCAGCATAGAAGCAAACCCAGATGCTTTCAGTCTAGTTTGTCACCCCGCCTCTCACTTACTTGATCTGGAAAGCATGCTCAGCGTGTGTACAGGCTGGAAGGGGGGAGTAAGGAAACCAAAAGGGAAAAAGGCCTGGTATACAGCAAATCTTCCTGTTGGCGGCTCTGGGTAAACTCTACCAGCAGACGGAATCAGCACAAATCCCTGCATTAAATAAGCATAGCACCTTCTGGCATACCTGATTGTTGTAAAGACTACATGAAAATGAAGTCAAACTGAAATAGGCTGCAGTTTGAGGACCAAGTATTTAGTGTAGCACCTGTTTTACACTATTTCTGCATATAGAACTGAAAGCATAGGGAACTAGTAGATTCTCAGTTCCCATGAAACTGTAGTAACTTCATAGCCTGAGTGGTGTTTTGACAAGGAGCATGCATTACACATTTACATGAGCATATCTTAGTGCTTACTGATTTATTTCCCCCCTTTTTACTTTTTTAAATTCAAGCCTGATGATGTGTAGTCAAAGAACAAGAAAAGGTAATGTTTTATACAAAATAATGACTGCAACTAAACTTTTCCATGTGTAATGTAAGGACTTCCAACATCTTGCACAGTATGAAACCTGATTTCAGTGTGCTTTGGTATGTTCTACATTTTGCAGACTGAACTTTAACTCAGCTGTTCTCTTGGGTTGGAATAGTATTTATTGCATTCACTAATCTCTTTTCCATCAATTTCTAGGAGTAACACATAAGAACATGGGTTAGAGAAGAGGTGGCATACTTCTGTTCATCTGCTTCAGGCCTGGTTATTAAACTCTTCATTTATGATCTTATGAGAAACACTGGTAAAAATTAGTTTTAGGAGATGAAATTTATAAAGAGAACCATGCCTAGCTAAAAAGGAAAACTACTTGGACAGTGTAAACAGATTCAAACAATGTCTGTTATGTAAGAAACTTACCAGATGTACATCACATTCAAGAAATCAAACTATTATTGAGATTTGAATTAAGATAACCCTAGTGCAGAACAAGTTACAAAAATAAATTTCTTAAATTTGCCATTTTGGACTCAATTATGATTGTCTGTGCTTGTGCAAACATCCCCATGCATCTCACTCTACTAAGCTTGATTAAGCAAATTTGAAGTCATGTTGCAATTCATATAGAGGACTTAATTACTTTTAAATGTCTACCAGTCTTACTCTGGAAATCAACAAAACACCTTCTAGTGGAAGATGTCTCTGCCCACAGCAGAGGGGTTGGAACTTGATGATCTTTAAGGTCCCTTCCAACCCAAACTGTTGTATGATTCTATGAAAGAATCAAACTGTCTGCCTTTCTGCCACAAAAGAACAACTGATAGGTCAGCTTTGAAAAAGAAATTATGTCTGAATGAGCAGAGGAGAAACCTGCTGTACAGACTGCTACCTTCTTTTCCTATGCAAAAATAGCAGAGTGGAGCTGCTACCTGTGACTCAGAGATGCAGTTGCTACAGCAGTACAAGCAAGTAACACTTTGAAATGGCTGTTGAAAATATGTCCTGTTTTGACGTAGCATAAATGTATTGGCAAATTCATGTGGAATGACAGCACATAAGTGAAAGCTGAATTAAAGATGTATTAGGCCAGTTGCATTGCAAGAGATAGACATTCTGGAAAGGAAAATGATACAATTTTCTGATATCCTGAAGTGGTAGAAATCTCTCATTATATACTAATCTCAACTAGGCAAATCTACCACAAAATTCAAGATAGCACAAAGTCTTTTCAGCCACCAAAGACTATATTTCTAATGCTGAAACATTAATGGTTAGAAACAAATGAAATATTCAACTGAGACACAATGATATCCAACATAATCCAAAGAAATCAATACCTATTCAAATAATTGCAAATACCTACTAGCAAATTATCCACCATAATTACCCTGAGATTTTAAATTTAATTGTTTATGACATTCCTGGAACTCCAAGTAAGTAATAGGAGTACTAAAGTACACAAAGGAAAAAGAAGGGAAAAAAAGGCAGAAGCAAAGCTATACTGCTCCATAACAGAATACAGACAAATGCAGTTTAATACGGATAAGTATAACAGTGGCTGCATTTCACTGTATTTACTGGGACCAGAACAATCATGTTTCTCTGCCAGACAACTCAAAATGAAAAATCAACTGTTTACAAACCTAATGACCATAAAGTCAGTAAATGTTGATAAACATGTGTTTTCCCTTTAATGACATTTTAGTTTCTAGCCAGAATCATCTAATCTCCATGACTGAAACATGTATTTTCCTCCCCTTACCCTATGATGAAGGGGTCTACAGGAAAGAACTAGTAAAAAGTCACATTATAACCAAAATGTTATTCCCCCAAACTCACATCTTTGTCATTTAAGCCTGCTACGATTTATCTATTTTCAGAATTCTACCATATTTGAATACACATGATAGAATCATTCTTACATTTAGTTTTCCTTCTCAAAAAACCCAAATGAGTTCAGTCAAAACCAGAACTTTCCGTCTACCTCTGCAATCACATCATGGCTAGGCTTCATGAACGAAGATTTGGGAAGGGCTCTTCCCACATGAGTGAACCGTTTGAGCCTGCGCAGTGGATTGTTTAGGTGAGGCACAGCGTGCACAGAACTGGCCCCACCATTTAACTCCTGAGATTCATTTGCCATGGCCAAGCGAGCTTGGACGGTGCCAGTGAAGTCCTCAGGACTAGAACCTACAGCCCCCGGTATTCCCAGGAGGTCTCCCATCCAAGTACTAACTGGGCCTGACCCTGCT
>JAOXXN010000395.1:24887098-24910492 GCA_026770055.1 Myrmophylax atrothorax
CCTCAGGACTAGAACCTACAGCCCCCGGTATTCCCAGGAGGTCTCCCATCCAAGTACTAACTGGGCCTGACCCTGCTTAGCTTTCAAGATCTGACGGGATCAGGCGTCAGGGTGGCACTTAACTGTCTCAAAGGGTGGCATTTAACACAATCACAATAAGATACTAAATAATAGCTGCAATAGTTCTAATTCATACACAAGAACAATAGCTTCTGATGATAATTCACATTTTGATTTGAATATGTGACTATGCCCTTTGATTTCAATAGTATTGCTCACTATTGTTGAACATTTGTATTACAACAGTTCCTGAAAGCTTCAAATGAGACCTCAATGCCAAAAAGCACTGGATAGAGGGCTGCCCCAGAGTTATGGAAACCTTAAGCACAAGTCCAAATGTTTGAAGGAGAGAGGTCTTAAATTAGGATTGCATAGGGAAAACAAGCCCTTACTGGGTATCTACACAGGTGACCCTTGCCCTGGGGACAGTAGAGCCTAATCCACGAGAATATTTTTCTTCCTATTATACTGATTTATAGTAAGAATGTACGCTTAATGAACTGAAGATAAAATTGAACTGTTCTACATAAAATTCCAAGTCTTGTGGGGTGAAATTTTTTCCATTTTGCAGGGGTAAGGCCATAGGATTTTAAAGTACTCTCTCTATTTTCCTTCTGTCCCTGCCAGGAAAGACTAATACAAATGCTATAGACTGGAGAATATTTGCATATCAGGGAAGGAAAGGATTATACAACAGAACTAAATTTCACACGGACACTTTATACTGAGATACGATAGCTTTGATATAATGCACAGCCTTAAATTAGCATGCAGCATGCAACTGATAGTACAATAGAATTATTTCTATTAATTTCATGGAATTCAGAAAAAGACTGACTTTTGTGTTCTATTCCCTTTTGTGACTGTGATACTGTACTATGCTGTAGAACAATTGAGGGGTTAATTATTTTTTCATCAGAAAAGTGATCATACTCTGATAGCTTACTTCTGCCTCTAATATGCCCCCTTTATGTACTGTAAGGTGCTATAAGGTTTCCCTGGACTCTTCCCCAGACCGAACAACATCAGGTCTCCCTGTCTGTCTTCACAGGAGAGGTGCTTCAGCCCTCTGATGATCTTTGTGGCTCTCCTCTGAACTCACTCCAACAGGCCTGCATCCTTCTTGTGCTGGAGGCCGCAGAGCTGGACACTCCACGTGGGGCTTCATCTGAGAGAAGTAGAGGGGCAGAATCACAATCCTTGACAGGCTGGCCATGCTGCTTTTGATGCAGCCCAGGACACAACTGGCTTTCTGGGATGTGAACTCACACTGCCAGCTCACGTTCAATCTCTCATCCACCAGCACACTACAATTCTTCATTTTGTGGCTGCTCTTAACCCACTTTCTGCTCAGCCTGTATTTGTGCTTGGGCGTTGCTCCAACCCAGGTGCAGGACACCTTGCACTTGACCTTGTTGAACTTCATGAGTATATTTGTTTTGTATTAAGTTTTCATGGTTTTAAAGACATATTAGATGTTATTAGCTGTAGTTGAACTACTATTTCCAGAAATATTGCATTTTTGACACTATTTTAAATAAATGAATTTACCTTTTTCAGTATGTTAAAAACACTTAATTAGAAACATTTGGGTATTTGTGTATAACAAAGTTTTAAACTCCAGGAAGTACAAAAATTATGCCATATTTTCTCCAATTTTGTTATTTTCAACATGTCCTAATACAATATAGCCCATTTCGGCACTTCTTTGAGAAGAGCCATTATGACTCCCACAGTAATCTTCAAAATTGTCATCACTATTTTGGCTCAGTTTTTTTCAGAATTTGTCCCTCTTCACTTTCTTATCTGCTTGGTCATTTACATCTGATCTGGCTTTGAGAAGCTCTCCAAATTTTTGAGAAAAGCATTCCTAGATGGTTGCTATGTATTTTGCCAGAAAGTTACAGGGTAGCACAAATCAGTAGATTAACTTCACAAAATACTACTCCTACACTTACCCTAAGATGTGCCTTCCACAAAGGTATGCTCGGTGTGCCCAGCTTAGACCTTGATATCTGCTTTGTTACCTTGTGATCTGCGTTAGTGGATGGAGATGTAGCCAACACAAACAACTGAGACTAGAGTTCAGTTTCTATTATTTTAAAAGAGCCCATTTCTCTCCATTGGACTATAAAGGGAATTCCTATTGATCTGTTTAGGTGAAGACATTTACACAGCACATTTCTGAAGTTATGTTTGATAAATCCTAAACAGAATGACACCCAGAAAATAAACAACCAATCTCCTTTATTGGTAACAATAACCATAAATATTTAAATATGTATCTTATTTACTGTTTGAATTCATCCAGTATAAGCTTCCAAGCCATGATTCCTGATAAACTACTGATGAGAAGACTGAAGAGCTCATGAGGAGCTTATGCATGTACCATGGTCAAGCCAACTTTTCATGTTCTTTGTTAAATAAGACAGATTCACTTAAAATTGCCTCATCTTAAGTAGTTTCCCCTAGTCCTCATATTACATTCTACTATGTACTCTCCCTCCCTAGTTTTTCAATCCAGCTATGCAGACTGTGATCTGTGTTCTCTCAAACTGCAGCAAGAGACACCACTGGCTGACAGCTAAGCTACATCTTTACAGGAGATCTTCACAAAAACTGTTGCAGAAAGCTTTCAATTAGCAATTTGAACTGCAATTAGCAATTTGCTGCCTGGGAGAAAAGAATTAAATATACTAAAGGAATGATATTGTGACTAAATACACAAAAGAACTGTTTAATCTAGAACTTCAAAACATACATGGTTTTGTTGTTTGTATCTCCTGTCGCTAAAGAGTGCTCAGGATACAAAAATATCTCCAAGTACAACTATCAATCTCTGTTCTCTTCTTTGACCACTGAGCGACATGCTTTTATTTCCTCCTGCCTATGTATCTTTGTCCTAATTTCTAGCTCTGTCATTATCCCCTCAGTATTTTGGGTCAGATGCCTGCTTTTTAATTCCTATTTGAAATCCACGTCCATGGTCCTGGGTCAAGAAAACTGCCATGTTAAAGAGCAATGTGCTTCATAAGCATTGCTGCTTTTTTTTGTTTTCTTTAACAGAAATAGAAAAATCTAAGGTAAGAAAATATGTTATTAGGTACACTTCACTAACTACTACTACTTTTAAATCTCAAGAGGATTTCTTTCTGTAAGATATACAAATGTCATATCTACCAAACAGCCAGGGCATGGACATGCACCAGGACTTCCCTCTGTATTTTATTTTTCAGTAGAATATGAAATTTGCTCTTCGTGCCACATTTATGCCACATTTCCCTCTTCAGTTTTTACTATTTGGCCTGTAAAAATTTTACTGCCTTGAGCCTGCTGGTTTAACACACCACATAACTCCAGCCTGGCAGTAATGAGTAAGCCATGGTCAGAACTGTTTACTTCATAACCACTGACAGTCAGCACATGTGAGAAATTCTCTGAGCCCTGTGAGGATATAAGGTTATGGCTGGCTTGAATATTCTTGCCTTTTTACCCACTCCAAAAAACAAAGGTTGGTTGTACCATCTTCTGATATATTCAATGATGGCAATCACAGAAATTGAATAGCTCTCCCTCTCTCCTTTATGCAAACACATAAGACATTTATCTTACTTCTTTCTCTCTATTTTTTTTCCCTACTGCCTATCATCCTTCCCACCCTTGTGTTTATTCCTGCTGTTTTATAATATATCTTTTCCAACTCTCTTGTGCCTCTTTAAGGATCGGGGAAAAATGAGAACCTCCTCGGACATTATACATGTGATTCCATAAATATTATGCAGGGATGCGAAGATTTTCTTTTTCACTCTGTAATTTTCTTCCACCCAAAGCCAAGTTGGATGTGCAAAAGCAGATCAGTTCAGGCTTAGCAATGGGGGACAAAAAAAGGCAGGCAAGAACAAAATGTCTGACCAAATATGTAAATTTGTTTCTGTAAAAAGAATGATAGATTAGGATTTTATATCCCAGAAAAGACAGATGACTAAGGAGGACTATGATGGAAGGTCATCATACCACATATACACAAGTTATAAAAGATCAGACATTGACCAACACAGGAACCAGAGGGCATTACACCAAACCAGCCACTTGAACTCTACGCAAGGGTAGCAGACCTTCACACAACATCTGTGTCTGCAGGGCAACTCTCCAACCACACCCATGCATTGGGATGGCAGGAATTTACACTGGTTCAAAAGGCAACTAAACAATTTTACAGCAAAATAAACAAACAAACCCTATGTCCTATGATATCTCCTCTGGTCACAGTACTACACAAAAATGCTACTCTATGCAACTCTCTGGAGGCTACCATTGGTCACCAATGAAGAAAGATGATGACAGATGGTGGATTTTTGTCCAAACTAGTATGCCTGCCCTTTAGAAAAAGGTAGCCATTTTGCACATTCCCAGGTTAAGGTGGGTTTGAGAGTTTATTCTGCTGGATTCAGACTGGTACAGCACCTTCTTATGGTGGGAGAACTCTCTGCTGTGTGTTCTAAGGTAGCACAGATACTTCAAATGAACTTTTCCAATATAACACCTGTGTAACTGCAGATTTTCCATTATAAAAATTGGAAATCCCAACAAGGTATATAATTTTGTCACTTTCAGAGGTGTAAGGGTGTATTCAAGCACTGCCTATGCCCAAACATGCTTAAGTAACAGAAATCACATGCAAATGCTTCACATATTGTAACTGTATGACAGTATATAAGCTTTGCATTCACACAGATACATTTTGAGAAGGGGTGGGGCAAATTTTGAGATGCTTCCACATTTCTACAACTGCAACTGCAGTGCATAGAGGAGGTCAGACCTCAGTAATTTACTTTCAAAAAATTTTGTATCCTGTTGTACAGAAATCTATGCATACATTTAAGCCCTCAGCTCTGAATTTTGAAAATCAGTTGTCAAAACCTACAGGACCTGCCTGGACACACCTAGTTTATCTTCCAGCATCCATCACATTTCCTCTCTCCTCATTCAAGTCCCAGAGGGTTGTCTGCTCAGTGAAAATTTTACTAATGGTATTTAAGTTGAGGACTGGAATACTAAACAGTGCTACTGTCTACATGAAACCTCTGGGAAACAGTATATCTGGATAATTTTTCCCTCTATTTTTTAGGAAGTAGTTTGCTAAAAATAAATATTGTTAAAACAGCCCTATTATTGGGTTAGATATTTCATCAGAACAGGCCTATCAATTAAAGATATTCCAAATTCATAGGAAAAGGGTCTTCCTGCTATTCAATTCACAAGATGTTCTAATTTTAGATGTCTCAAGAGAATTTTATTCTTTTTTTCCTTCCTGTTTTAACCTTTTTTGATGTGAATTTGACATATTTCCCTCTACTATCAACACTATAGTAGTGCAAAGATATGGATCCAAATGTCTCTTTGCAGTAGGAAAGTTTCATTACATCCAAATCAAATTTACCTCAGACATGAAAACTATTTGTGGCAAGTAATGTAGCTCTCTGTACTAAATACCAATAGTCTGAACAGCTGCCCTGCAGCAATAGAAGTATACTTCCTTCATCATTATTAAAAAATAATTTTGTCCCCTCAAAGGAAAAAAACCCCAAACACAACATGTTGAATGGTACTGCTCAACAGCAACAGAAAACCTCTGACACTTCTTTTCTAAGCAATTACCAGAAACTAAAGAGGTATTTTCCTCCTTCTTCTTGATCTTTGCCCCTCTGGAACAGGCCAGTGGAGGCTCTGAGACACAACTTGTCATTTAGGAGAGTGCCACCTCTGCAGAATCCTTTCCACTTATCCAGCAGCTGGACACAGCCCTGACCAAAGTCAGGTTTCTCAGCACAATCCAACAACATAATCCAGCCAAGAACCAGACAACAAAATCTTCAGCTTTAAGTCTCACAACAGCTTTCACAAACAGAACCCACAGTGCAGCCCCAGATATGAATCTAAATGCTTAAGAAAAAAAAATTGCAACAAAACATGAAAAGGAATATTCACAGAAAATACAATAAATCAGTTTTTTTAAAAAAATTCTATCAAATACAGCATGCAACTGACTCTCAAATATATGTGGACCACTTCCATAATTCCAACCACTATTTACTGTAAAATGAAGGAAAGTCTGTTAAATTTAAGAAGCTGAAAGCAACAACAGTCTTTGATTTTTCACAATGGCACTCAAAGTCATTAACGAACTTAAAATCACAGCACAACACAAAAAAAAAATCACAAAAAGCAAAAGACGATTCCTCAGTCACCCTTTTTAAAATGTTCAGGAGTCTTTGAGCCCACAGCCCAAGAAACGAAGAAGGTATGTTACTTTTCTGCAGGTTAACTAAATTGTTTTAACAACAGTTTTGAATTAATAGATGCTAAGCATGCTCACACAAGACTTATTTCAAATTAGGAGTTGTTTGCTTGAATTTAAGGTTGGAAAACCACATTTTTAAGCTACATAGATAGACGCTATTCCCAAAATGCAGTGAGTGTTCACAAAGAGTTCCACCCCAGTTCAGCTTCATCTTGGAACCACCTTTCAGCATCTCTGCATAACCATACATCTTCCCCAGAAAAACAGCTATATATATTCCTGGCTTTTCCTTTACAACAATCTTCCCCCACTCTTCAGATACATAGCCTCCTTACATGTTGCCAAACAACTTCTCTATCTCCTGCCTGTGCAGAAAAAAATCAGCTCCAAACGAATGTGTCCACACTATGCAGTGTGGGACGTGGCCTCAGCAGCTTTGATCCAAAAATTTGTAGTTCTTGTTTCAAAGAAAGGTTCAGGGGGAAATAAAGGGGTACAGTCAGCAGCAACATTCCAGCTGACACTATTGCTGGCTGCATGAGGCCTTTCCTCTGATTTTATCCAGCATAAAGATAAACTACTCATAGTCAATCTGTTTCACTTCAAACTGTATCAAAGGAGGGAGATTTAATTCAGTGCGATTTGTGGCAGCTGAGAGCTGGAGTGCATAGAGCCTTTGCACAAAGCCTTTAATGACCCAATTCATGTTGGGTCACTAACGGAATGAACTGTGTATGAAAGCATCTCTACCTCTCCGAGTGCTCACATCTTCCAGCTACTCTCTGATTATCTGTGAGCAGAGAACTCAGCATACTCCTCAAGCTACCAAGATGGATGGCTTTCTCACAGCAATTGTATTCATTTTTACAGCTTGGATCAATATGCAAATTGTTTTAAAAAGGGAACAAACATGAAATGACATTTTAAATGAAGGAAAGGTGGTAAATAGATAGCTTCTAGTTTTGCTGGAACATCTACTTTTTTTCTACTTTAAGCCGCCTAAATACATGCCTCAACCTTCTTTTGGTAACAGGTTCCAGTATTGTCAAACCTAGAATGTGTGATTTACTAGGCTGAAAGGAAAAAAAACCAACAACAAAAAAATACACATTGAACTAATAGCGACCTTAAAGCAAGGACACACAAAGAAAATATTCATGTGACCAGGAGACTCAAATGGAATACAGAGTGATGTTCTTCTAAATAGTATTACTTCAGAGTTTGGGGATAGACTTCTACATTTTGAGCCCCAAACGTAGTTCCAATAGGGAGCACATATCTGTCAGTCTGCAGGTGTGAGTCATCTCCATCACTGCGTGCTTGGATATACCACTGCAGACAGGTGCGTATTTTCATGCACGAACATACATCCTCTTTAGGGAAGAGTTTGATCTAGAACATCTCTGCTGAACAGCTACAGGACGTTGATAAAATCCAACAGTTTTTTGCACAGATGTGAATAACTTTATGTAGCTGAAAACAAAGACTCACATTTTATTAGCATGATGAAAGTCTATGAGTTGCCAAAAATTATTGCAAAGTTTTGTAGCAAGAAGCAGGCCGACCAAAATAAATGGCAAAAGCAAAGAAATAAGCTTTTAGAGCTGAAAGATCACATACAGCTCTAAAACAGGCGTAACCTGGACTGAGTGTTAGAAGTGCTGAAAATTACTGAGTTTATCATAACTCAATTGTGTTAATCATATTAGACAACCTGAGAGCAAAGGATGATTGGCCACATGGTGCATGGGCGAATGCTGGCAAGTGGAGAGCAATCAGACAGTCAGCCTCTGCAGGAGACTGAGACAGCTAATTACTGCCTTTGAACACTGAAAAACCAGAGAGATGATGTAAAGTAAATCATAATATAGCATAAAACTAATATGCCTACTATGACCATAATTGTATTCACCTAGTAATTACACAGTTCAGTTTATCTAATTTACCACAGATAATTTGGAGGTCTTTTTGACTCCTTTAGGTGCAGTGTCCTCATAGTTAAAAAATGTAATTTATATTTTTAATCCAAATCCAAATTAAATTCTTCTAGGCCTGAGTAAGATTATTACTTGAATCTGGGTCCCTTTAGAGTTGGCTGATGGAGGAGTGAATAAACTGAAATTAGGTAAAGGGATGTGAAAAGCTCCAATTCAGGTGCAGTAACAATATCCCCATTGAAAGCACCATAAAACAGTAAGCTGGCCTGCACAATCCCCTTGGCCACTGCAAAGAGCAGTGGGATGGGCAGATGTACAGACTGCCAGAGAATGCCACTGACACAAATCACAGCTGCAAATCATAGCTGGATGTGACACCAACGCTCCAAGAAAGACAACTTTTAACAAAAATTACCATGATGACCAAATTCCTTGAATATTCAGTCCCCAGATGCTCTCACTGTCCTGAGTGCAAAGCTGCTTTGTTTACTGTATTAATGCAGTAAAAGTCCTGTAAGTTGAGTTTGTGTTTCATTCTTTGTTTAACCTTTCAGCACAGAATATGAAATGACACCCACTAATAATCATGATGCATTTGTAATGCATAGACTTATACATAATCCTGAGCATTGTTATTGCTGTTCCTGGTTTGCATTTAATCCATCAATAAGCATGCCTTGTTTCCCTCAAAACAATTTAATTATATTTTGTAAAGATACAAATTCTGAAAGACTACAAACTTACAGAAAAACCTTATATCTTTCTGTAGTGCTCTTCAGACATCCCATTGTGCTATTAGAGAAGAAACAACATTTGAAATCTAAGCAGAGTTCAGGCAGAGCTCTGAATCAGAGATGGTGCTATATCAGCCATTTTTTTTTTATTAGAACAGTACCTTCTGTTTGTTCGGGTTTTTTAATCTTATCTAATTTGTTTCCATTATGTGAAGGAGAAAAATCAAAAATGTTTTTAGTCATTCAGAGCCTATGGAGCATATAACTGAACAGCAAAGGCCTTATGAAGTAAAAGCAGATGGACAACATCATGCATGTGCCCAAGCACTTTAGGAAAGTATAAGAATTCCTGGGCAGTGGCGACCACAGAAAAACTTGATTCTCTTGTGTAAACAATATTTTCCCCAACAGCTGTATTCCCCTTCCTGTTTATTCTTCTCTCCTGCAGAATTCTCTCAGTTCAGGCACATCTGTATTTCATTTATATTTAAAAAATTTTTCTTTAACTATCCTCCTAGACTTTTCAGATTATTAAGGCTAAGGGAATTTTCCAAATCTCATTTCTCTTTTCACAACCTACTCTGTTCACATTTTTTACACTTCATTTAGGTTCTGAATTCACAAAATGATCCACGTGGGTGAGGGGCTTTGCCCACATAGACCAGCTTGCAGGGTCAGTTTTCATTTGAGCAACAGAAATTGTCTAGGCTTTCATCTTTTCTTTCCCATTTTAAGACCAAAACACAACAGAATAAGTGAAAATAGTGTTCAGTTGGTCCTTTTTTATTAAAAGATCTCATATTAAATTTAATATATACATATTTCTATAATTATTAGACAAAATAAATTCTTGGAGCTTAACTTTTATCACACCAAATTTGAGAGAGTCTTTTTAATACTGGGACTAGTAATTATTGCATGAAAGTTAAGACTATTGGTTTAAATCACTGATTTTGTTTTTAATATATTTGTTGTACTCTGTTGAAACATTCTAATTTCTGCTACTTAAGAGAACTAGGATGTGTCTGCTTGCCTTTTCTTGAAATAAATACAAGTCTGAAACCGCACAATTAAAACAAGTCTACCTTTTTTGATTTCAGCTAGGTTACATGAAACAAGGTTGTTGAAAACTATATTGTACCTGTAGTCTAGCACTCGATTTTATGTTACTTTGGAGCCATTTTACTGAGTCTCACTTCAACCTCTCCTTTCTTAAAAATAACAGATGATGAGCCATCTCTCAAAGGCAAGCATTAATCTCTGGAAGCAGCTATATCCTACAAGTAAGACCTCTAAAGATGATGTAATCTTTTCCAAGAAGCCTGTTTCTATTTTTAAGTGGCATACTCTTATTATGCTTTTAAAAGGACATCTCCATCGCACATTGTTACTTTGCTTCTAACCCAGTAACAATCATCAGTGATATTTAATATACATGAAATAGCTTCAGAAAATAATTGATTTTATATTATTGCCTACTCTGAGTCTTACAAATGGTACTTGAAATGGTAATTTAAAGTTGTAAGACTATAAAATGCTTTCACTGTGAAGAACATTTCTGTTTAAGGTCACATTTTCAAAAGACTGCCTTAAGCATTTTGTACATCTTTCAAAACTGCTTGAGCATTTTGTATATGAAGTATCTTGGAATGTTTTGGTTTCTCCACTTAATGTTACTGAATGTGACATTGAAGAACATGGAAAAACCATTACTGCATAAACTGCAGAGAGAAAACTCACTCAGCATTGGAACTGTATCTGCTTTTAGAAGGAGAGGCAATAACGACAAAGCAACCACTACCATTCTGACTGAAGAGAACCATTTTTGTGTGTTTTTTCACTACCATAATTTCTAAGTAAGTAATTAAATTTAGCATTTCCAGCATCATATACTTTCATATTTAAAAACCCTGACTTCAAAAACCATGTTCTAACTGCTATTCCCTATCAGAACGAAACCAAACATACTCTCGGTGGCACAGGCATGTCACAAGAAGTGATATGTGTAGGCGTTACTTACCATATCATAAGAGCGTGCTGTTACCTCTTTATCTCTGCCATCACATTGCTGCACCAAGATGTGGATCTCAGGGTATAGTTTGACAGCACTTTACTAATTTTAGAGTATGCAGCTATCTTTTAGTGAGTATTGTTGAATCTCCTGGAATCTCAGCTATTCATCTAACAAGCAGCAGCAATCCAAATCAGCAAAGAGATTGGGGGGGGGCTTTTTTTAAAGCAAGATTTTGAACTAAGAGTGATAAAAATCATACCTATCAAAGTGATGGAATCTACCATCTCACATTCCTAAGAGACATTATGAAAGCCACTATTATTTTTCACGTTACTGTGCCACACATCTCATATCCAACATGTGGTCTACCAAACCTATTCAGATCTTTCTGACACCTCCAGAGCACAAACACCTCTTGTGCGCTCTCACATGCAGAGGCCTACATCAGGGCCACCTCAAGGTAAACGTGCTTTAAGTTTTTCACATGAAGTTGGAATTTAATGTGGAAGTACCACCTAAAAAGAAACAGAGACAACTGCAGTCTACAACTTTTTTTTTAAATTATTTTTGTTAATTTTTGAACCCCAAGTTGTTCAGCAGTGAGTACTCTACCTGGCCTTAAACATCAATCAGGTACACTGCAATTTGTAGCTATGGCAACTGCGAGTCTATTGATTATACCACTGTGATGGACAAAGACACTGTTGGACTTTGCTGCTTGGAAAACCAAAAGACTTTCCAGCTCAATATCATCTGCAGATGTAATTAGCATTAGCACATTTTCTTTTAGTTAGCTTTCAACAGTTGAACTTCTAAAAAGCGTTACTCTCAACTGAATTATATTTATTAGATGTAGAGAAACACTTGGAAAATATATTACAGTGCAGAATTTTGTCCTGGCAGGAAGAGAGTTTAGTTAAACTTTAACTTATTTTCCATATTTAAATTCTATGATCCTTTGAAACTTTGTTTAGTGTTGCTTGGCCAAAATTCTCAACTCTCCGTTCCCAAGAGCTCTTATTTTTCTAGCAAAGTTAAGTTCATTTTCCCAGTGATCACTCATAAGCAACTCCATCAATTCAGATTTGCAACTTTTCCCCCATTCACTTAATAATTTGATTAAAAATGCAAAATAAAAACCCAACCATCTGTAATGTTATTCATAAACCTATGTTTTTACTTACTCTTCAGTTTGCTTGTCTCTAAATGCCTGTAGATTTATTTCCTTTTCACTTTTTTTACCTGAAAGAGCCATGTCTGTTCTTATGTCAAAGGTCAGCATCATATTTGTTTTTAATGCTTTCCTAGGCTTTTTGTCTTTTTCCAACTATCCAAGAGTTTTCAAAAGTAACAGAGAACTAAAAAAAATAAATTTAAATAATACTCCAGCACATTTCCACAGTGCCTTTGCAGCTGATGTTAACGGATAGGTGAGTAGCAGATGATGCTGTAACATGGCACAGTGCCCTCATCATCACACAAGCCAAAAGACACTCATGCCAGGCAGTGCTAATAGGCAAGGGCACAGCAGGGCAAAAGACACATAGGTCCCAAGACATCCTGAAAGGCTGTGGCAGATGTATCTTTTCCATACATTCTGAGATCTTTACAATGAATATATACACTTCAGCGTTCCCCTTCTGACCGTTAAATCAATGGATTTATTTAGATCTTCATTATTTCCCAGCTGTCCACACAAGCTTTAACTTTTATTTCTTAGTAGATACTGAAAAGAGAACTTGCATAGATCAGCCACTCCCTATGCGATGTTGCGGGGAGCGGACTATTCCTGCCGGTCCTCTGGAGCCGGGGAGTGCTGAGACAGTGGTTTTTTCAGTCTGGAAGACGAGTAGTGGAAACCCTTTATTGCAAAATCACGCAGCTTATATAGAGTCCTGGGGGAAGGTGCTGGATCTGGGAAAGGATTGGATAAGGGCTCAGGCGGAAGGGTGTTACTTAGTGCTCAGCTAGCGCATGGGGAAAATGGGAGGATAAAAGCCAATAGAAAACTGGGGATTGAGGATAAATGGGTGAGATAACCAATAGGGTTAGGACAGGGCGGAAGGTGGCAGGAGCAGTGGCCATGCTGCCACAGGCTGCACTGGCGACACGAGGCGGGGGCATCCCAGCATGGAGCTGCTCCGGCTTGGACCAGTGGGGGCAGCCCCGGCTCGTTCGGGATCAGCAGGGGCATGCCCTGGCAAATTGTGGCTGCTGCCACTGCGGCAGTGCCGGCAAGGGGGTGGCCCCCATGGGTGGCACCATCTTGGCCTTGGGAGAGACAATACTCACGCATGTGGTGATTCACTGGAGAATAAAGCCTCTGGGGAAGATAGGGAAAGACAGAGGACTGCATGGATACAATGCAGGGCGGGGCGGTGATAACACTGCAGGAAGGGGGTTGATAGCAATGCCGGGAGAGGGGATACAAAAAGCTTTCTGAACCAGAACCCCGTACAAGTAAAATGCATAACTTTTAAACTCCAACAAATCTCTCATGTATGTGGCTGGTCTGGACTGCGCTGCTTCCCAGTGCTGTCCTCTGAGGTCCATTTCAGCATTTTCCCACAACTCCCTACATTGGTACATTTATAAAACAACAGTTGTTATGTCATTATGAATTCTTGAACTTTCATTTTTCTCACTGCCTTTCCTTTTCTCTTGCCAGATTTATCTTTAAAATGCGCTTTAAGCGCATTCATTGTGTTTCAAGTATACAGAGGGCTACAGCTAGGAAGAACTGGAGATAAACTACTGTATCCAAACAACTCAGCTGTAAGCCTGAAAGTTTCTCAACACCTGCATGCAAAGCAAGAGCTAGGCATTAAAGTTCTATAATAATTTAGGATCTTTGGGGAAATATCCTGACAATTCTCTTCCATGGTAGGATCTATTCCACTTCCTTAACACTTCTGAAATAGTTCAGGGTTCATCAAAGAGGCCCAGTACAAACCATGCTACTTGTTTCCCTCATAGATCCCATGCAACTAAATGGATCAACACTCAACTCGTTTTGCAGACAACACCCCATCTAATGCATACCGTTTTAAAAACTCAGACATTACTTCCTGTAATATCCAAGTACCATAGATAGATACAAGATTTGCACAGTATGCCAAGCATATGAACCTAATAGCACTTAAAAAGCTCTTCTGCAACGAGTATATGCATCACTCTCTACCCCTCAACCTACAGCTTCAACCCATTCTTTGTCCCATTGAGATTCGTTTGGTTCACAGAGAAGCACAGCTGTTAGGAAAGCAGATTTGGCAAAGCAGAGAGGTCTACACAACAGGGAGACACAGAGCCCAACCCTCCAGGCAGTCAGTTCTCAGTGTACTGCTGCAGTGCAGCTTGTCTCAGGGATCCCAGCATGGTCACTGAGTATTTACAAAGATACTTCAGCTTTGGCTCAAGCCTCAGAATGAAGGCAAAGCAGAGGAGTAGAGAACGATGGAAGCAAAAAACAAATCTAGAAAGGATTCATTTGCTTTATCAATGTAGCATGATAAATAACCTATTGTGTCAAAGATGTAATTTTTCTTATAGTTAGCCTAAAGGTCAGCATGATGAATTTTTCAGCTCTACTTTTTACATGTTATGGGTGGCACTGAAGTGCATATGATTAATAAGAAAGTCTACTTTAAACTGTGTAAGCATCTGAGATAGCTTAGCTATGTAAAATTGAACAGCAGTCCCTTCTGTGTTCCTGTAGGCTGCACATGGAAGGTGCTTGGCTGGTATCAGAGCCTTTCACTACACACTGTCACATGCTTCTCAGAAAATACATGGAAAAGCTTAACTTTTTCAGAGCTGGAAGAAGGGCATCAGCACTTGGGCACTTCAGTCTATAATTTTACAACATCACAGCACAGCTGATGCTATAGTGTATAGTCTTCAGACAGATAAAACAGCCAGATTTAAGAACTTTAAAAACCTGATCAGTGTGGGAAATTTGGTAAAGGGATACTAGCTCATTTAGATTCTTCTAAATATCACAACATTGCCACAGCCCTGTTTAGATTCTCTCAATGAACACTTCAAACTCGGAACTTGGGATGGAACACCTCTATCCAGAACAGCACTGGATTGTTCACAAAAACTGCTCAGATTAAAAAAAAAATAAAGCTGAATAGCAATTATAGAACTCTGCAGCAAAAAGCCAATACTTCACCTATTTCTTTAGTTTGACTCAAGTAGCTACAATCACATAGATACCTTCAAACAACAATGTAAAAGGTTGTTCCGCAGTGTTCTGAGAGACTCTGAAAATCTGGGTCTTGCATACTTAGACTGACGCCTTAAGAATAGCATTAGAAAATTCTTTCATGTAACTCATTGCTTTGAAAGACAGCTACAAAATGCCAGTGTTTTAGCTCAGATTTTATCAGCTCTGAAAAAACTGACTCAACTATTGATCTTTCAGCCGGAGCTATTCTGAGGGAAGGTATGAAAAACCCATCTGGATTGATTTAGCTTTGGTCTCCAAAAACAAGTACTGTATCTGTATACATAATGATACATTTAGGAATACATTATAAAAGGCTTCAGACTTGAAAAATAGTCCTTTAGCCAAGTGATATAAATACTGTTAATGCATTAGGTGCATTAAACATCACTAAATCAGCACTGTTTACTTGAAATAAAAAAAAATGTTTACTAAAGTAATACTTAGGAT
Source organism: Myrmophylax atrothorax (assembly GCA_026770055.1). Classification (NCBI taxonomy): domain Eukaryota; kingdom Metazoa; phylum Chordata; class Aves; order Passeriformes; family Thamnophilidae; genus Myrmophylax; species Myrmophylax atrothorax. The sequence goes on from JAOXXN010000395.1 coordinate 24,902,823, forward strand.
TTGTTCAATTAGAAGTCTGAAGAAAACTTTCTTTTAAGTGCTCTGACAGGATCAGCTTCAATAACTACTTGGTGGAGTATCACTTGATATGCAGCTCCAAATCAAAACACTTCTCTCTGGTGATAGCGTATTTTAGAACTAAAAAAGGTATGTCAGTAATTATAACATCTTTCTCTACACAAAACTAGTAGGACTTCTTAAACTGTTGTTACAGATTCAAAACAAGCCCTAAAACCTCAGCATTACACTGCCACACTATGGCACAATTAAGATCTGCAAGCAAAAATAGAAAAAAAAACCCCAAAACAATAAAAACTTCTCTACTCTAATTATTTAGGACTACCTTATCCACCATTAGTTTTTGTAAAGCACTGAAAGCCAAACTTGCATCTTGCTCAGCAACAGCTACCTAGGAACACCACGCTTGACAATTTTATTTCAGTAACTTTTTTTCTCAAATTAAAAAAGAAATAATTTACTTTCTGCAAGTATTAAAATCTTCAAAGACTAGTTTGATATGCCTGTTGCACAGATGGGATATGTAGAGAAGCAGATACCAGGGGCATTTCTTTCCTTTGTTGGCTACAAAATGTAGAGCTTTTGTTCTCTGCATCACAATGTGAACTGAAAGGTATTCAGTTGGTAGCCAGTTGGAGAGAAGAAATGCTCAAGAAATTTGAAGTTTGGGCTTTTTTAAGTGTTTGAGGTAACATCACAGAATTTTAGAATCCACATTCACTTCTTCATGTCAGAAAGTAACTCATTTCAGACCTAGAAATATTTCAAAATACTTAGTATTTCCGCATTTTTACTAAGTTCTGTGAAAACTTTAGAAAAAAAAAATTCCTTTTTTTGCTGACCCTGAAGCACAGCAACCTGATACCTGAAATTTCACATCTAAGTTTTTAACTACTGCAGCTTACTGCACAAAACATACATTATTTGAATTACTTTGCCATGTATATAATTTATGCCCTCAATAGCAATAGTTTTGCAAGAAAGCTACAAATCAGCTTTCTATGACCATTACCAGTACTGCTTTATTCATTATAACATTCCATTTTTAAGTGTTTTCCTAATAAATCAAACATTATACATAAGCAATCAGCTGAGGCCAAGACCATACCAATTATTTTACCTGCAAGAACTTGCCATTACAAAGATTTCCCAGAAGGCATAATAAAATACATGTCTGGTACCACAAGACTTACAGAAATACCTTGTACTGGAGCATTAAATAAAGATTAGATGACTAACTGGGGTATCATTTGTTCCATCCCTTCTCTCATTGCTAGTGTCACCAATTCAGTTTACAAAAATTGGCATAGCCTAGATGCATGCCAGTCCTTTCCAGTTAGGATGGTTTATTCAAGCTTTTAAAATCCCAAACTAATTACCTTTCACCTCCAAACACTTTCAGACTGCTTATGCTATTGATGAAAAGGATTTTCTCTTCTAAGCATTACTTGTCTCTAAGCCATATGCACAATACAATTTCTGTTATTAGACGTTTACTTTCAATTATCAACAATTTCTGTAAATTTTTTTACCGCCTTCACTCAAAACACGAGCCACTAAGTTATACCCGAGATCCCAACTCCTCCTGACAGCCAGCAAATATAGACACCATACTGTGAACACTGTAGACTTGTAACAAACTCAGCTCTAGAGCCTCACTAGCAAATGTGAGGTTCTCATGAACATTCCTGAACAAACGGGATCAGCCCAAATCAATTCTATACTCACACCTGATGGCAAAACTGCAGACTATCACCTAGGACTAGGGATTTATGAAGTTTTCTGGGGGGGGGAGGAGTTTCACAAATTTGAGTGACACTGAATGAAGATGATTTATGGAAGGTGCATTCTTAGCAGTTTCAGTGTTTAGCAGTTACTGAAGAGTGACACTGAACTGTATAAGGAACTTTTAAAAGTAAGTTCCAGATCTGCAACTCCTCCTTAAAATCCAAACCCAGACAATTTGAAAATTTTGGTCTTGCAACTGCACCCCAAAATTTAGGAGGAGATGGTACAGAATTTCTGTTATTCTGTACTTCTCAGTTGCAAAAATCAAATTTCCCTCTCCCCTCTGACTGCAGACATGATCTTATTCTATCAGTCATTCAGGCATCACAGCTAAGTATTTAACATTACATAAATAATATATATTTGGTGAAAAAGGTTAAGTTAAAAAATGTATGTTGAAGTTGAATACACTACTGAAAAATACATTTCCTTACAGTCCATAGAGAAATGATTAGTTAGGAGAAATGGCATCCTTAATGCTTCTGAATTACGTTCTCCTTGGAAGAATCAAAATCATGCTTCTTTGTCATTTATCAGGCATCCCCTGCCAGCAAGCTACAGGAAACTTCATACCTTCCTGAACTTTTCCATCTGCTTATAAAGATCTGGATCCAACTCCTGAGACACATCTTTCATCCAGAGTAGAGCTCCTCTGTATTCAGTCCGATACTGTTCCATTCGGTTCACTGTCAGCCATGTGTCCGAGATGGCCCTGTATCTAAAAGTCTCCACTTCTTGATATAATCTACTCAAAGGAGTACGGAGTGCTAACCTGGGGGATGGCATAAAGGAAAGAAAGGAAGGAGGCAAACATGTTAGAGAGGTTGTTAAACAAAGGAGTAATACCACTACTGACAGTTTACTAGCATTCAAAAGAACATACACAGCCAAAATTTTTAAGTGCTAGTGTATGTTCAGATGGTTCTGTAACTTGGCTGGGGGTACACATGAATGGGCTAATATTGCATGAATATTGCACTTGCAACCTTCCTGTTCAAGAAGCGAAGTTTTATTTATATGTGTGAGTGAAAAGGGACCTTCTTCTAATGCATCTATGTATTTTAGTTTGCCAAGGCATTTGTATGTATGCCATTACCATACCTTTTCATAAGTTTCATTTAACAACTCAAAAAATGTACCTGAAGTAATTTATTACAGGATAAATACCACAAGTGTATCAGGACTGACATGCTAAACCCCACAAAAAGTACTTCCATTAGCCTCTTAATCTTCAAAGATAAAGGTAAATAAAAAATTAATCTGTCAAGTAGTAAATTTTATTATTTTTTAGGAATTTGATCAATTCATTTGAAGAATATTGATCCTCTGGAAGGATTTGGACATTTACTCAGATGTTTCTTCCGGCAAACACACTTTGGAAAGGCAGTAGGGAACACTGTTGTCTTGCCTATGCCATCACTTCAGCCCCTAATGGTATCTCAGAACTAGGCAGGATTGTTCCAACTTTTTCTTTGCTTCCTCCTGCTGCTTCTGCTTTCCCCTTCGTTGCAAGCAGCGACCTCACTGGAATGGGTTCAATCAGTTCCTCACCAGCACAGACTTAGTTCAATGTTCTAGGAAGACCCTTGGCTGAAGGGAATTTCTAGTTTAATCTCCAGTAACCAAGAAATTATGTCTCCTTGATCTCCATCTACTGACCTAGCTAGTGACATGCAACATAAAGAAAAGTAGTTGCAACTTCAAAATGAGTTTGAGGATAGCTGAAGAGAGACAAACAGTTGCTTTTATTTTTACACAAATTTATTTTAAAAGATAAATGCAAGAGATGTAATAAAACCTGAACATCTTGTTGTGGCTTTTTTTCTTTTCCCCACTTTTCTTCTCATTCTACAAATACTTGTCCAGACATCCACAGGAAAATTCAGTTTATGTAGATATGTCGTACACTGAGATTTCTATGAACAGTGAAGCTTTTATAAAGAAGCAAATCATGAGTGCTTTTGCTCAAGGGTGCCTTACAAGTGCTTTAAAGATCTCACTCATGGCTGTTACTGGAGGTGTTAATCACCAAACTCTAGCTCAAGGTAAACATATTGAATTCTCAGTGCTCCATATGTAAAGTTTTATTTTGAGCCAAACAGCTGCACTGTTAAGCTAAAGATGAAAATTATCACAATAGTTAAGAGCCTCCCCAAATCCTGTAAAACATAATGGAATAGAATTCTCCCCTGCAAGCGATGGCAAATTTCAAACTTTCATAGTCCCAATGCTGTTAAAAAAAGCACCATAATACTCTTAATGCCATCAGGTACCATTACTTTTAAACTCCTCGAGCAAACACTGTCAGTGAGACATCAAGGGCTCTGGGTAACAGCATGTGTGTGTGCATGCATGCTCCTCTGGATTCCTTACCTTATACTTATTTGCTTCTGCTTAATCTACAGGAGCTCAGTAGGATCTTCAAGGATCTTATCCCAGGGGTGAGGGCTTCATAGTATAAGGTTAGAGCAGAAAATTACATTCAGACTCCTTCTCACTCCTCTGTCTACTTGAGATAGGAGACTCCACGGTCCAGAAATGAAGTATTTCCTTACTCATCTCCCTCCCTCCCACAACATCTCCACAGTAAGCCCAGTGTAGCATTTCTCTGCAGAGTGAGAAGTGCCACCAAGCAGAAGAGGAACCTGACATCAGCTCCTTATAACCTCACTGCTAGAGAGGCCACAGAGATGCACCAGTACAGCTTTAGAACTGCTGAGGTCAACAGGAACAGATGGGGGATCTTGATATATAGACATAGCAGGTCCATAAGACAAAAAGCAGATCAGGTAAAATTCAAAAAGTAAAGCAGTAACAATGTAAATACAACAGCAGGATTGGCCTATAAAAACTTGTCTCTCGATTAATTCCTCACACATTTCCAATCGCTAAATGAATTATACCAACAATGATTCAACTACCATTATCACATGTACTTTGTAAATCAGACAATGAGGTCAACCCATATACCTTTGCTGAGAAGAAAAGCAGAGGGCCTTTCCTGTAGCTTGCATCATTTTTCCTGCTCTTGTTTTATCCTGAGAACCCTGTGATCGAAGAAATTTCCCCAGTTCATTTTCTTCCTGAGACAGAACTAACAAAAAATAAATGAGTGGTCAAATACGTTATTTAGTTGGTTACTAACAGCTTTAAAACTGGCTTAACATCAAATACTTTAGGTCACTCCAAATCCAAGCACCAAAGCAAAAGTAAATGATTTCACATCATTCCTGCATTTCATAAACAGAAGATTTGATTCATTTGGGACATTTGCTGATATACTCAACAAGAATCACAAAATTCCATCAATGTCAAAAGACAACAGGAGAAACATGTTATTTCTTTCTAGGGGGGAAAACACCAATGGGCTGGTTAGATTACAAAAAGGATCCAGTCTTGACTGTAGTATCTTTTACTGCTGAGTTTTTTGGGTTCTGTCTGGTTTGGTGCATTGGTTTTTACTTCTTTTTTACCACTTGGACTGCCTCATCTGATCTTTAGTAGCATACTTTCACTGAAGCTAATTTGCCTGCTTTTCTCTTGCTCACCAGTTTTCATGCTTGATTACATAAAAAAGTCATATTAAAAATCTAATACTTCACTTAAAAGAACATTTATTTTCAAATTACTTCACAAGACTACTTGACAGCTTTAACATTCTACATAATACAAACACTGTTTTTCAACTATCTAAAATATGTCTACCTCAAAGTAACTGATTGTTTTTTAAACAGGAAGATGAAGAAAAGTAAAAGTGTTTTTACACTGAGTTGTTCACTACTTCCAAACTGGGACGATGGATCTTCATGATCCTTACGAAAATATTTCATGATGCCCTTGTCTCTGCCTTCTAAAGTGGCTGTCCTAAAGTACCAATTTCTTCCCACTATCAAAATGGAGAATGGCCTAATAAAATGCAAGAAGATCTCTTAAAAGTCCCCTTGTCATTTTTGCAAAGTGACAGTCAACTCCAATGCAAACTCACAGCATACTCTGGTAGAACATGCTGCATGTACATCTTTGCATCAGAGATTTCATCTGCTACTATGGAACACTTCTTGAATTCAATATCCTGCTATTCTCTACTTCAATTTTACCTCCACATTCTAAAAGTTTATCTCTGACTCTTTTTGGATATGGAAAGGAAAACTGAAAGGCTCAAGAAAATATGGACCACACTCAATAAAAGAAAGCAAACTGAAAGATGACTCCAAAGCTGGATTCTCTTCTCCAGGCCAGAAATCACAGCTGCAGAGAATCAAACAATATTAATTGCAGAGAACCTTTAGCGAACATTTGGTACAACTTGCTGTTTGAAACTTCCCAAATTAAGTCCTTGTCTCTCACTAATGACTCTCACTGACTACTGTAGCCTTGGTACAGTCAAGTCAGCATTATCAAATTTATTGCAATAGCACGTATTACTTAATTATAAAACTAGTAATAAGCCATCTATCCTGGCGAAAAGAAAAACTAAAACAGTTTAAAAAGGAGTTAGGATTTCTAGACAAGAGACTTCTGAATTTAAACAAGCCAAGCAAGTAAGGGGAAAAAGAACTTCAAGCAAGATTTCTCTAGTATTGCTATCTATCACTGCATTGTATCAATATACAAAACTTAGGAACTAGGAAATCTTTGAGCAAATAAGCAAATCTGCTTTTAGCTGTCTGCAAGGAACATTATCTTTATTTGTGAATAGGATGAAACTGGTAGTTCCCCATTTTAATTTTCACTTTTTCACTTGCTTCCACAATGCAAACCTTCTACCCGTTTTAATTTCTGTGTTTGATCATACTTACAACAAATCCTTTTTTGATACAGTTCAATTGCTTTCAGCAACTCCATACATGTTCTCTGAATAGAATGGAACAGCTGATATTGAAAGAAAATACACAAAAGAAATTGTTAAGTGTATGCAAGAAACACTGATGAATAAAATACATGGAAGAACTTAATTTTCTGTAGAAATTATCAGGGACATAATTTCTTCTTGAACAATGAGAAATCTTTCCAGCTTGAAAGTATTTTTGTTATCAATTGTGATTTTCTTTCAATTAAGTTATTTGTTGAAACTACAGACCAATCAAATTACAAAGGACAGCTGATAGTTAACCAAACTACTTGCATTGGGTTGGGTTTTGAGTTTCTTGTAGGGGATATCTTTGGATAGATACTTAGGTATAAAAGTCTGTTTCTGAAAGACTCACAGCAGAGCAAAAGAGTTATCAAAATGTCTATCATGTTTATCATGTGTGGCAATATGCACACTGAATTTTTCATACTGTGAAGTCTAGTGGAACCAACTTACTATGATTTAAACCGAATGTTTTATTGGTATAACCAAATTTACAAAGCAGCAGTTTCCGAAAGAAGTGAGGTGAAAAAGAGCAGTCTTGACTAAATTTGGAGATAGTTTTTAGGAAATAAAAGAATTACTACTCTTTCTATCTGTCCATCTAAACCCTCCAATCTGCAACTTACACCTAAACTCCACTGTATCAAGCATTACACAACTAGAAGTAAAAAGGACTACTAGCATAGTAGCTGCCTTCCTTCACAGCTGATCGACTTCCTATACATTTACACAGGTCTTGCCTTTTAAACTGGGAGTGTGACTTGCAGGTGAGAGATTGTCTAAGTGAAAACATGTTAGTAAACACAAGTTTCCACATTTCCAATCCCACCTGAGCTAACAAAGCACCCTTCTTGATGAATCTGCAATATAAACATGATAGAAACTCAGGTACATATTTATAAAATATTGCTCCACCCATCCAGCTTGTTTTACATCAGTACTAGTCATTTACAACCCACAGTGAAGACCCCATAGCTAGAACCACCATGTTGTGAGTTATCACTATTCC
>JAOXXN010000395.1:24910592-24923947 GCA_026770055.1 Myrmophylax atrothorax
AGGGCTAAGCGTTGGACTCAATGATCCTTTTGGGTCCCCTTGTATTTCATCCTCTTGTATTGAATAAAGTGAGAATCCTAAGTCAATTTGTTTTTAAGAAACTGCAAGAAAACCAGCAAGGCAAAACATTTACCCTTCCATAACAGAACAGCACCAACAAAACTTAGATGGGCACTAACTGGATTATTACACTTCTGTAGTCCATCCTCGATTTTTTGCTTTGTCTTGAATTCATTTGAGTTCTTTGACTTGTAGAGCCTTAATCTACATTTTTTCTCAGTGGGGTTGAGGATACTGACAGCAGCACTGTACTTATCACACCGTAGAATACTTTCTCTTGTTTATATCTTGAAGACTTTCAGAAGGTTCTTTGGTCATGTCAGAAAACACTAATCTGCTCGGAAACTTCCGAAGGCAGAGCACACTATGCACCTTGCTCCTTCTTGGTATATTGCATGTTTTTCTGGGGTATGCAGTGTTTTATGACTGTATAAAGAACATAATTTGTATACACTACAGAATAGTATCAAAAAAACATAGACCATCTTAATGCGACATAGGCAAAGGATAAGGATGATCTCCTGGTCCCCTCTGCTAAGAAAAAAAAAAAATCTGTCCTCAAAACAAGAAAATAAATTCAGAAGATGTTAGGTTCCAAATAAAGTTGGAGGGATATGTGGTTTTGTGTTACAAAATGCCACTATATTCCCTGAATTTACATAGGTACTTTTGCCAAAATTGGGGAAGATATAACATGAACATGATGATAAAAATTTATATATACATTATTATATATTATGTGTACATGTACTAGGGGCTTGGTGGAAATGAAAACATTCTAAAAATTAACAAACAGAGAATAGACATTACGTAAACATTACAAACCTCTAGTTTTGCATCCAGATCTGCATCTGAAGCCACAACATGTTCATCCTCCTTTTTTCCTGTAACCTTAATAAGGGTTTGTTTTGTTTTCCAGTATTTCTGCTGCATTTTATTGACCACAGATTTTTCTTGGCTTTGAGCATATTGATCATAAAATTCTCTTGGATAATTACTAGAATATTAAGAAACAAAATATAAAAGTTCAATTGGATGCTTTAAAATTAAGTCTAACATGCTTAATCCATTTCTATTAAGAACATTGCACTTGCATGCAGACATATAATCTAACGTGTTTCCTCATTATGTATTAATAACAAAGCAAATAAATTAGTACTATATTTCCAATCCTACTTTGGAAAATAATACACTGCTTTCGATTTGAATGTCCTAAGCATGAAGTACAGCCAAATAATCAGTTGCAAAGAATTCTTCCCAATACATTGTGGAATGATTTACAGCCCACGGATTAGCTTTTTATTTTATATAATTAATAGAAAAGTTTCAAGAGGACTAGGAGGATTGCTTAAGCAGGTAGCAATTTTCATGCCATTTCAGCACTGTCAGGATTTCAAAAAATTCTTTTTATGAATGGGATTAGACTACTTCTTGCCCTCCTTTTTAGCAACTGAATAAAAAAGAATGAGAAGAACGCTCATCTCTTTTGAGCATGCTATATGAAAGACTGATATCTCACATCTTTCTTTATACAATGACTACATGACAACAGTGGGTGTGTAACAGATAACCTTTTTTCAAAGGATTATTTTCTGTTGACAGATGATTCTGCATTCCTGTAGCAGACCTAATAAAAAGTGCAATCTACAAACTCCATATTTCACAATAGTCAAACCATATCAAGACGGTTTAATAGGAAATACAGTCTTACAATGAAGTCTTGACCTCTTTCAGAAGTGTTGTTCTATTATTAATTTCTGCAAAAGTACATGCATTTTCCCCTATATGTGTATACAAAAAGCTGCAGTAATTTTGCAGCTTTTTAGCAATAAATGGTTGCTAAAAATTGCTATATCAAATATTCCAGGAAACTTAAGGAGGTTGAGTTTATCTTGAGAAAAGATACCTTCTATCGGTGGAGCAACAAACTGTGGTTCAGCAGTGAGAGACTGACCACTAGTTCTGTTACAACACACAGACAGCTCAGAGATGCCAACCCACGAGCTCTTCAGACCCAAAACATGAATCGAGTTCTATACTGAGATATGTGTCCCTGCCCATGACAGGGGTGTCAGAACTAGATAATCTTTAAGGTCTCTTCCCACCCAAACCATTCTATGATTCTATGATCCTCTGATTACACACATATATACATCTATACACACACACACACATATGTGTGTATATGCTGTGAAATAATGCTGTCACTGAAAAAATAAGCCATTGGTACATGTCTTTTCCAAAGGGTGGCACACCTACTCTGCAGAGTTACTGGTGACAGAATTTAACCTAAAAAGGGAATTTTTTTCACAGGCGTATGTTACTTGTTTTAGTTACTTTGCATCAGTGAGTTGGGCAACAGTCCCTTAATCAGCAAAGAGATAGAAAGAAATTAAACTGGAAGTGGGCAGGGACAAAATTTTAAAAAGCACTTATACACACCACTTCTTGGCTTCTTCCCCAAACTTGAAAAGGGGAGATATTTACCCAATTAATTCTACACAAACATTAGTTCCAGGAGTTTAATTTAGAATTTAATTAAAATTAAAATAAAGGTCTTTTAATGATACAGCAGAAAAGAAACAACACATACAAAACATAACACATTACGTTTGGAATTCTGTACAAACCATTACACACTGACAACAGACAGCCCACCAATTTCTGTGAGGACAATATTGACTTGATAAATGCTACACCTTTAGCATACAAAATCTACGACCTCTAATAAATAGAAAAATATCCCTGCATTATGAGAAAACAGAATAAGAGAGTTTAATGAAATAGCATTACTTTAAAAATAATAATTAAAAAACGCCATCAGACTGTTCACAAGCTATTATAAAGGCTCCAGCTCTCTGCTAGTTGTGTGCTTTAACTTTTCCTACAGCTGTGCAAATAATTGATATCTCGCTTCAGTGGCCAAGGGAAGAAAACACCATAATTCATCTGACCTTAACCAGCCTTGATAGCTACCACAGCTGAGGTCACCAGAAATTCTGGAGGCATGGTGCAAGGAATAAAAATGAGTTATCAATATCAGGCCACAAAAAGATAAAGAAAAAATGCTGGGGTACAGATTCTTGAATTACAAGATTGAAACAGCAATCGAAGACATAAGAATCATAGAATTGATTGGGTTGGAAAAGACCTCCGAGATCATCAAGTCCAACCCTTGGTCCAACTCCAGTCCATTTACTAGATGCAATGTAATTTTTTACTACTACATACAAATTCAGATTCTAATTTCACTTACTGACTCCTGTTTAAGGTTACGTTAATGAAAGATTCATAAACATATTATGGAAATATTTGGTGGAAAATTGGTAGAAATCTGTCAGTACCTTTTGAGATGGATTTGGTGTTAAGCAACCATGGACATACTTAGGTATTGTTAAACCATCAGCAAATATAACTGAAAGAAGGATGTACTTTATTCTGAAGCTGATGATCACGGAAAACCTCTTGAAATGTGACAGTTCATATTTCTTTCCATTACACAGGAAACCGAAATCCTATTTTTCTATCTAGTCAATTAGCTTATTTTTCTAGTATTTGGAAGTTTCCCAGTTTTTATTTTTATTCTTTTTAAACAGCATGCCTACTGCCATTAGTGACTCCATATAAACACGAGGGGCCAGAACACAACATGTGATAGGCTGTGACAAATCAACACACCCAATGCTATTAGCTCTTTAGAATAAGAAAAAATGATCAAGGTACTTACTACTTATGACCTTCCATAATTCTTGTTTTCTTCAGACACTTAAATAAGAAATTTTCAGTTAATACAAATATCTTAAAATAGAATTTTGAAGTCAAACACTAGAAATCTCCTACCTTTCACACAGAAAACTACTACATTGCAGCACCTTCTTTACCATGTTACAAAAGAAAACTTTTCAAACTGTGGACCTTCCTCAGGTAACACAAAATTCTCGCATAAATCCATGGCAAATGGATTTAAGTGGTGCCATCAATGAAGCCAATCCTTATTTGTTTGCAAGTTTTCCAGGGAAAAGCAAATTTAACTGGCAGATATTCAGTGACTTTTGACTAGGCATGCCAAAATTGTCCATGCTAGGCATCATCTCAGTCAAGTTTCTTCCTCCAAGTTTTAGCCATAACAAAATTCAATTACTTTTTACCTTTTTTTTTTTTTTTTTTTTGCCTATATTGCACTGATCTATCTTTTTAGAACACTAGTTACATCATGTCTTGAATTGCAGATGTGCTATTTAATGACCAGGTGGTTTTTCTATGAGGGACACCACAATTCCTGAGGACAGAATATGATCTGTGTGCATTAGGGCTAGAGGTTTCTTAAGTTATCTCCAGCTTGGATATTCAAGTCTCCCACTATACTCCAAGCTGACCAGATGGCATGCACATGATTTCCCACTGGTACCTGAGCACATTCCTTCCAGGCCAAATTTACTAACCAAGCCAGGTACTCCTTATAAACAAAAAGCACCTGACTTCTCTTCTGCTGCTTTTAGAGGGGGTTGTTCCTCAGCACACACAGTTAATGCAAAGAGAGGCACTGCAGCATGATCATGGATGAGACCAAAATGAAGCTGGTAAGATGGTGCTGCTGCAGAACAGTCTTAACAGGCACAGAAAGAACACATCAATAGGCTGCACTAAGATATGAAGGATATAAAGCTGATTGACTGGGAAAACAGTAATGGGAAAAGCAGCTAGGAAGGTAATGGTGCTGAAACTGAACTTTGGCACTCTTCCAAGTGAGAAAGAAAAGGGGCTACAAAGGGGATTCGTGATGCTGCAAGCACATCTAGCACAGTGCTGCTTACAGACAGTGTGGTTAGCACTGGAGTGGCAAAGGGACTGGAACAGATTGCAGGAACTCAAACACGGGAAGGCAAACAACCTGAGTGCTTCCTGTAAGCGTGAAGCACATGGACTTCCATTTGGAGCCGAATGGAGCCAAATCCCAGATTTCTAAGTCTAACCCCTCTCCTGTCAGTACCTGTGAAACTTCATGGCAAAGTTCCATGAGATGCTACAAGATTGTATCAGAGCAGGAAATTTTCCTGAACTGGAATTTCTGTGTACTGTTCTTAAGCACTTGCAGGACAGACCAAAAGAATATTCACAACTTTGTCATCAGAGCAGAGTTTAAATAAAAAGGCCAACAACTGAAGAAAGAGGAAGAAAGAATAATTTCAGATTGTCATTTGTGTTACAGAACCACTGAGTCAGATAAGGTACAGAATGGACAGCACAGGCCATGGCTTTGCTACAGTTTCTAGAGCCACAGGCAACATTAACTCCAGTTTTCTAATATCTTTATGCTTAACTCCAGTGTTTTCACACTGATCTTCCTTAAGTGAATTGTAGGTGTGTGTGAGTGAGATAAGACTATAGGATTCAGCTTGTATACACATCCATGACTCAGTTATTCAGCAGCACACTTGGTTTGACAGGAAGGAAAGAACAGACTATCTAGATGGAGTAACATGTATATTTCTTAGAACAAAGTGAAAACAACCAATACAGGACAAAGGTCTAAGGCACTGACCTTACTCACTGTACACGTCCACCTGCTTCTCCTGGAAATCAGTGTTCCTAAAACAAAAAGAAATACATCTATCAGGGTCAGGGTAAAACAGTGCTCATTCGCAAGCACAGCTCACACTCTTTCCTCCTAAATAACTGACCATAGATTTTGACCCTGAGATCATCTTAGTCATACTCCTCCAGGTCCTACATAGCACCCCTATGCCCTTAAGATACTATTTGTGGGAATTTTTTAGTTCAAAGTGAGGATTATATCACAGCTACTAGGACAGTATTTACACAGTTTGAAAATGAGGGTCTGTAGTCTCTGTCCTGCTGTGTGACATGATGGCATTTGAGGTGTTCAAGGCCACGAGGCCTGCTGGGATAATGTTGTATGGCCAACTAGGGTGGAAGGAAACAGAAGTGGAGCCTTAGCTACGCTGCCTGCTAGAAATGGCTCTTGGCATGTGGTATTACCAAAAACGTGCCAGGATATAGAAAGGTCCCAGAGACTTCTAGGTGGCATAGATAAAAATCATGCCAGGGAGATTTCAGTAATTAAACAGTGGGTACAAACAGCTGCTAAGTGCCCAAGCTCAATTCCTGGGCCCATTCTATTTCCAGTAGAGTTAGCTTTTGGTCCTAAATAAGAATTCAGTTTGCAAAGACAGCTTAGAAAGAAATAGTACTGAGAAAACAGAACTGTGGTTGCTAAAAAATAATCAGACTACTTTTTATAAGGCTTATGGTATTTCACCTAAAATTTCAATCAAGAATGTTCCTGGATCCCATTCATTCCAGATGCTGTCCAAAAATTCTTCATAAAGAAACCACTTATGCCTCAGAAGACCCAAGTTTCACCTTTCTCAGTGACCAAGAACACTGAAAGACGTGGATGGCCACTAGTATTACATTATTCTTTGAGCGGTTGAGACCACAAATGTGCATTGGCTTTGGATTCCACCAACCTGAATGTAGCCTAAACAAGTTCCATTCACACAGACCTTGTTTCAAGTTAGATACACTTGTGTAAACTAATTTATGTTTCAAGTTTCAGTATCACAGTTAAGATCTACTGAAATGGAAACAGTTTATATTACACAGGTATCAAAAACTGAAACAAAGGTAGAGGAAGGTAATACAGGAGTATTTAGTTGGGCTGGACGTAGTTGAGAAGCTGTTACAGAAATTCTCATGTTTCTATCCAGTGAGTCAAGCACTGGAACAACCTACCCACTGAGGCAGGGGCTAGACATGGCCCTGAGCAACCTGCCCTAACTGGGCTCGGTTGAGCAGGGGGCTGAGCTCTGCAATTTCTACTGCTCTGCTCCAACCTATGTGATTCTGTGAAAAATTTGTACAGTGTGAAAGAAGATTAGATGGGAGAGCAGCAAGTTTGCTGCTACCATTGGCTTAATATGGAAGACTTTCTACAAGGAAAGTGTAAATGGACAGTAGAATAACATTGCCCCTGGAACAGTGTCTACACACTTACAAAAAAGTATAGTATGTCTTCAAACTTACCTACATTGTTTTCACTTTTTAGTAACACATTTTCATTCACAGCCAAAACTTTTAACATTAACATTCCTTGTTCCATTATTGCTACACGTGTAATATAAATTGTCTCTACAGTAATCTAACAGGGAGATTATTTATTAATTTTTATAATATCTAACTTCATGTGTTGTTATTGCCTATTCCAAGTCCAGAAACCAAAGAGGGCTAAGATATTGGTTCAGCTGCAACAAAGGACATTATTAAGAGCATCTAGGTTAGCTGAAAGCAATAACTTTTTTTTAAAGAAATCCCAAGATCTAAGTCTAGCCTAAAAAACTGAGACATACTAATAAAAGAGGACTGGAAACAGCTCGGGGAAGTATCCAAGAATTTAAAGGAACATTTCATAATCATATAATGAAGAATCCCTACAGTCATGAAATGCTGGCCCTGATGCTGCAGAGACAGACCAAGAAGTGAGCACATAAGCTCTGGCTACTTTGGGCTTTGAACTCTGTTATGTCTTGCTCTTCGAAAGCGTAGATGTCCTAAATAGAAGCAAAACGGCAGTTGCTCTTTGGCAAAGCTGACTACACTGGAAGCACATGACACTAACTTGAGCTCACCAATACTTTCTCCAGAAATTGCAGTCAAATTTAAAATTAACCTGTTATCATACAGTTGTAGATACAAAAATAAGCTCAATTAGCCACAAGGAGTTGATGTAAGGGACTTTTTTTTCTTCCCAGAGCATTAAGACTAAAAAAAGTTTCAAAAAATATTATACTGACAATGATTAAAAAACAAAACCAAAAAACATTCACCACCCTATAGGAAAATGTTTGTATTGGAAAGTTTCCATTATCTTTGACAATAAAGAGTTACACAACACTTGTGATCTCCATGACAGTCTTTATCTTAACAAACAAAAGGCAGGGATACTCTAGGTGGGGGAGTGGGTGTCGGAAGCAAACGCAGGTGGTTTTTATCATGCCAGGGACAGCAGTGCCACACTACAAATGACTGCACACAAAGCCACATTTAATGCTGCACAGTGCTGGATCTTACATTTCCTGAAGAAGTCCACACATTGCTCCAGTAATTTTGCAAGTGTTTTTCCCAGTGTTTGGAGAGAGCCTCATGCTATCTCAACTTCAGCATTAAACCTGAGCTGGCCCTATTCCTAACAAGGGACCACAGCACAGAAACATCCATTCCCATGTAAATCCATCTGGGTTCATAAGCCCTGCTGAAACCTTGTAAATCCCTAACAGGCTCTTGGAGGAGCCACCAAGAAGCCTCAGCATCGTAGTCAAGAACTCTTCAGGTTTGCAGACTGATGCCAGAGAAGACTGCCACAGCCTCTCTGTCTGGACACTGTGAAATACATCCAAACTGTTTCTGGACTCAGCTTAGCTTCAGAAGCAATACAGCTGCATTCAGGCAGTGCTCTGCCACGGATAGTAAGACACTGTGAAACCAAAATGGCCCTGCAAACAGTTTCTCTGAGTGGGGGACTATTTACCCACAAATTATTTCCACAGGAAGCCAAAACAGCTGGAATGCACACACAACTTCACAGTGTTTGTGCCATGTTCATCTTCCTACTGAGAAATTTTATTAGCTATGATGCTAGAATGGAACTTGATGGAGGACACTCATTAGTGAGTGGCATTTCTATTCCTATGGAAAACCCTTTGATTCTCTGTACTCTCCAATACATGTACATATTTCTGTGCAAACAGAAAAATGGTTTTATGGTGTCTTGAGTGATTTAAACTCCAGTATACCCTAGACTTATCTTAAAGAGCTCATGCCCTGGACAGCATTTGTATACATGATTGCTTCTATTTTTTTAGCTTTATTATATTATACTTCGCTGCAGCATAAGTTGTCCCATTTCCCAAAAGCTGAACAACTTTATGAATAATCTTCAGATGCTACTTGTGTAACAAAAAAATGGTATGAGTGCCTTCTTTCCAACAGTAACATTGATAACAAACAATTCTGTGTATCATTGTCACTCAGATTATTTTTCTTTTTCAGTGAGTGTAAATATAAGAAGTGTTATGTGGCAAGGTGAAGTTCAGACCTTAAAGGTCTCCCAGGTAATGACAGAATCAATTTAAAGAAAAGAACCCAACCAAACCTTTTCCCATAAAAGAAAAGTACCTCTTCTTGTCTGAGCATTGTTACACAGCTCCGTTCTCTTACCTCAGATAACAGATCACACAGAAAAAAATCAGGACACAGCCAGAGACAACAAACAGGTACCTTTTCAATTGTGAATACTGTATGTAAAACAAACTTTCTCAGAAAGATGACTTAGCACAGTTATGTAGGAAGGCAATAGATTGAACAACACATTCTTTTGAGATAAATCTAGAAACATCAAAAGGGAACTAAACAAGCAGCACAGAAGAATTCAGCAACCCCTTACATGCAAGCAATGTGTTCATCAAGAGAGACACAGAAGAATCTGCACTTTCACTGATAGCACTGTCCTCCTAGTTTATTGTTCTTTCAAAGCAGCTAATATGTTCTGTGACACTTCAAATGCCCACAGACTCTCTGTACCCTAAAAACCCTGCAACCTATAACTTCAAATATAGCAGAATCACACATTGCAGTTGATTTACTTATGAAACAGTTTCATTAAAATTAATAATCTTCCAAGAAACTTTTCATACACTAATAGTAGAGCGGTATTAAGTAACAACAGAATAATTTTAAGATGTTCTATATGTAAAAATTCACTGATAGTTACTTTTATGTAAAATACTCTTAAGGGAAGAAAATGTGCTTAGGTGAGGGAATCAATGCCATCTGTGCCTCCAACAGCTCTTGGCTGACAGCATATCTCCCCCACTCTGCTCCCTGGAAGCTGTGATCAAACTGAATCAGGCAAATGGGCCTGCAAAGCAAAAAGCAGTCTCACTGTAAGATGAAGACTACACAGGGCACAGTTTTATCTTTGCTGGTCTGTCTACAAACATGCAGATGAGGAGCTTCAAGTCAATTTTTATTTTGCATTGCCCAAACAAAAGACAGTATTAACAGCCTGTACAACTTTATTATCCATATTGTCAATGCAGGAAGAGAGTGAAACTGAAGTCTGGGTCTATACGGGTATTCAACATGCAGATTATGCACAGACTTAGAAGTATTCCTATTCCTAACTACATCACTGTAATTCAGCCAAAACTAATCTAGACTTCAAGCTATATCTATGACAAATTACAAGATCTATCTTTTCCTCTAAAGCTCTTAACTGTAAACATTGATGTTCTAATCCTGCAGAATCATCCATGCTTAGCTTTAAATCCAGGAGTCTTCTCATTCTGTTAGACCACTCACTGATGCACTTGTTTATTAATTAAAAAATATTGCAAATTGGTCTGTGAGTGCTGCATTAGCAGTTCCTTCCATCCACTTCAACTTTCTGTCTATTCCTTTGCCTCACACTGATCCACAGCTTTGCTACTTATCCTGGGAAGTGTATATCTTAGAGATTATCCACAACTTCTCAGGAGAAGAAATATAAGATTGCATTATCGAGAGAATTACTCTTTCACCCTATTTCAGGAACTGACATCTGGACAGAAATTTCATACATTCTTAAAAGAAGCACAGGATAAATGGCAACTGTTATACAGAGAGAGCTCCTGCTATATTCATACATCTGGGAGGTGCTGAAAGGGAAAAAATCATGCCGTTTGACCCCAGTTACCGAACTGTAGTGCCTGAATTACCATACAAGCCTCTCAATATTAAGTCTCTGTACAGACGGTGAATAGAACCTCCAAAGAGCAACTCTGAGCACCTGAACCAGAGTACAGGTTCACCACTGTACTCTGTGCACACAGAAACGATGCTACACAGCTAAATTATGTTGTGTGAGTGCTTTTCTATTTCACTTCTCTCAGAACTAGGATTTTCTGGTCATCTGTTGAATTACTGGGGGGAAAAAAGTGCCAGGAGCATACTGAATACCACTGTGATGGGGACTCAGCCATACCACATAAGCCCCTTGCAACTAATTTTCAGTTTCACTGTAAACATTTCTGGATCTAACATTTCTATACACAATTTTGGCCATTTCCTTATTCTCTCTATCGAGGCTTATGAGACATTTCAGCAGAATGTTCTTTATTTCTTTCCATTTATTAATTTGTCTTGATCCTTCAAAGACTTAGAACAAACAAACAAAATCAACAAAAACTAAACAAAAAACCCCAAAGCAAAACTAACAAAGCAACGCAAAAACCACAAGTAACCCTGACCTGCCCACTGCCCCCTGAAATTTCACACAGAGAAAAACCCCAAACATGTACTCAAAACAACAGAAGCATTGGAGAAACTGGAGTCTGTTCTCCAAGGAAGCAGTTTGAGATAATATAACACTCCCTTCTTTCTCAACCTAGTAAACTGAGTGGAGAGCAAATCACAGTAATCCCAGCAGGTATCTTAAATGATGTAACTGTGTGATTAAAGACTTGCACTGTTAGAAACCATGTACAAACTAGGAAGAAATCTGAATGTTTGGTGCCTGCTTTCTATCATTTTGTAGCACTACCTAGGCACCACTCTACAAATAGTACATCCAAAAAACCACTATTGGCATTAAATATATAGTGACCTGTCTTTCACTGAATTTTACACTGATTTTTAATACTTTCTGTGCAGGACAGATGAACTATAGCTACTGCAGGTAGTACTGTCAAGAATAATTTTTCCCAAAAAACAAGTGTCATGCTTCTAATTTTTCAGATTATACAATTAACACAGGAAATTATTCTACTTAATTTCCTGAAGTAGTCTAAACAAGGATGATATCTGAGGCCCTGTTTCTTATGCTATCCTTTAGTCTTGATTTTTCTATTCTCAATGATACATACACGTTAACAGAAGACAGTTGTATATAAACAGAGCAAATTTACACTTTTAAATTCTATGAATAAGTGAGCAACAAACTTTCAGAGTGTCAATGCATCTGAACTGCACTGGTTTTCAGTACTTGAGTGATTAGAGGTAAATTTTAGTCAACAAGAAAAAGTGGAAATATGGCACTATGTCACTGTGTCTTTTAAAATCCTTTTGCTCCCATGAAGTCCAAGGATCAAGTCAACTGTTACCATTTCTCTCTAAAAAATAATTTTATGCCTATTTGGTACTATATACCTGATATTCCAAAAACTACCAAGCAAACTCAAAGGCATAAGGGACCTTTCTAGAGCATAACAGGTGTTGAAATGACACTTGGAGGTGGGTTGGGGTTTGTTTGTTGTGGATGTTTAAGCAGCTGAACGATAAACTCCTGAAAACAGTGGTTTACCTCAAAAGCACTGATAAGAATGGCACACACAGTCAAGACACAGTACATGTAGTCTCAGAACAAAGTATTTCAGATAAATGTTGGTAGACTCACAGCTGGAAGGCTGATGAGCAAACAACAGCACTTTCCAGGTAAGTTCACTTGCATGCAGAACTTAACCTTTTGCACTAAACCAGAGATATTAAATCAGACAAAAAAATCGCTTTAAATTCCTTTTTCAGATTATACTGATTTTTCATCTGCTTATTGCAAAATAACATAGGGACAGCACATAGTATCAATTTGCCTTCATGCAACATCTTTTACTTGACTAAAGTGTTCCACTTATATCTGTGAAGAACAATGAGTGAATGCCCTCAGGAAAGAGCCAGGCACGCATAGTAAGCACAATGTACATTTTATGGAAGAATTTTGGAATATGTCATTGAGTGGCAGGTCTAACCTCACTGCTAATGAGCAAAACCAGGAATACATATAATCCACTACTTAATCTCATTCTAAACACAGACTTGCTTAATTTCTCAAGAATTTTTATCAAATTGTTTTGTAATATACATTTGTTCTCTTAGTTTAGAAACCACTATTTGTAAACTTTGTAGCTAAATACTACTAAAGAAAATATCATATGGCATTGTGCAGAGATTATAAAAGACAAGATTGGTTTTGTGACACATTTTACCTGTAATCAGTCTAGAGCCTTAATATTAGGAAACTTTCCCCTTTTAGGACCCATGGGAAAACCAGTGGACCAAAAAAACAACACAAAAAAGTATCGAGAAACTCTTTTTGTTGGTATAGTATATTACCTACAAACATATATGGTTTTAGAACTTCAAACTAAGGGTTCTCTTACTTAGATATCCTATTTGCTGGCACAGTCAACTCTCTCAAGTTTCTGCGTCCCTCCTGCCTCATCATCAATGCAGAAGACAGAAAG
>JAOXXN010000395.1:24934066-24953093 GCA_026770055.1 Myrmophylax atrothorax
CTCTGAGATTTCAACAGCTTGAATCAGATCCTCCAGAGTGTATAATCTCTTTGCCCTCCAAGGCAATCTGAACTGGTGTAACACTCCAGCCCTGGAGCTGCAGGCTCATAGGCTCTGCTCAGAGTTTTTCTTTAATATTTAAGTATATAGGGTTCTTTAATACCTTAAGAAAATGTCAAGAGAATAAGCCACAGATTTGTTCCCTAGGAGTTTCTTTATTAATTTAGGAGAGAAAATAAGGGACCTTGGCAAAGGTTCAAAAAGGACACTACACGAGCTGGACAAAATGTTCCACCACAATACTGACTCAGCACATATAAATCAACGACACTGAAGGCAATATTCAGTCAATTCACCACACTTAAGTCAAATTCAATCCTTCCAGCTCCAAGCCACCCAAAGCATTAAGAAAGAAGTGAAGAAAAAGAAGCAGAGGGAGCAGGAAGAAAGACCAGAAAAAAGAAGAGACTTTGTGGCAGACCAGCTCTCACATGTCCAGGTGGCAGGGCCATGACATGTGACACCCCAAAACCTCTGGTTTTATCTGCTCTGGTCTCTATGGCCAGACTCCCCAGTTGGGGCTTCTGACCCACTGGCCACTCTGTGGTCCCAGGCCAGGGTGAGGGGCTGTGTTCTCACTGTCTCTGCCAATCCAAGCTGGGTCAGGGGCTCCAGGAGCTGCGGGGTGTTAACAGTTTTCCAGGCTGTTGTGACTGGCAGCTGCTCTGGGGCTGCCCCATGTGGGCTCCAGGCCCTGCCATGAGGGATACAAAACCATCCCACCTCTGTGAGGTTTGACTCATCCCTTCCCTTTCCACATAACCCCCTCGCCAGCACAAGATGGTTCTGACCCAATAGTCACTGATCTGGTGTGTAACAACTGGCTGTCCCAAGATGACCATATTGAGATGATACTTTTCAGTTCCTTCTGACTCAGGGACTTTATGTTATTTTTAAAGTTTAATAGAAACAATGTGGCATTGCTTGAAATTGGGAAACAGAACATTGTGGAAGTCTCATCTTCTAATATCCAGAAATCTTCTATGTGACAGAAATACCTTTACCAATCTTCTTTATTTTTTTCAGTTGCTCCAACAGGAGCTATTCTGAGAATACTGCTTCGTCCAACTTCAGTACATCTTTGCATTTGGAAAGGAAAAAAGTGCCATTTAATTTGCTAAAGTGCACTTCTTAAAGTTATGGAAAATATTGATTGTTACTGAAAATTTGATTTTCCAACCTTTTTTGTACAATGCTTTTGAAAAGCACTTCACTTCACCATGGGAATATAATTGAGCTGAACTGAGAAAAAAGGGCAGAAGTGCTCTTTTGAATAGAGAAAGTATTCCTCAAAATATTGTTCCATATCTCATACAACAATGATTTTTTTCCCCCATCCTCTTTTGTGAACAACATGGACCATTAGTCCCAGGAGACAAGCTGCTCTCTTACAGAGATTCAATATTTTCTGTTTGTGCTGTTCTTATTTTCCATACCATAAATGTATATTCCACAGAAATAAAGATAAGTAGATATCCTGCATGTTGCTATGAGATTGTCTTCAGCCTGGCTCTATGAGGAGTATTTTGATATCTCTGGAACATTTAACAAAAATGCAAGTGATGTGGACAATTAAACCTGTTTGCTCTCTAGATTGATGTGCTCAGCTCCTTCCTGCTGAAGAGAGATAAACATTTACTCAGAATGCACATTAAAATTAAACTCTTGAGGTTTAGCTTTTCTCTTAATGCAGTGTTTAAAAATTCCACAGATATTGTTAATATGAAAACTTAAATTATTAATGTTATTTTTGAAAAGTCATTTATTGTGAAAGCACAGTAGATTGATTGTTTGTCATTTGGAATTATCAAAACCATTTATCATCCTAATACTTTTACAGATAAAACCTGCTAAAATTTGCTGGTTTTCATGTTCAGCTCAGCAATTTGTACCATAGATTTTTGTGCTGAACTGCTTTAGTGAAAGATCTGTCAGCTTTTCCATTATCACCTTTCTTTGGAGAGGATCCCAGTTCATTCATTTCAGTTCCCATCAGGATAAAATTTGGCTTGCAATACATATTATTGGTAGTTTTTAATTTGTTTACATTTAGAAATGCAAAATGTGTCATTTTCTCACAACTCTGTTTTCTAATCTGTTGCCTCTACAGGCAAAAAATTCATTAGACTGAATTCTGGAAAATAAAATATTCAGGGCTAGACTGTTCCTTTCAGCACAGCCTTGATCCATGAATGATATGCAATCTGTGCAGCTTGAAGACAGTGTGCCTTTGAGATGCTCTCCTCTGGTGTGCACCAGCTCATTTTAACTTCCCTTATAAAAGGTGGTTCCTGGGCAGTGTAGAGAAGACAACTCAATCTATTCTCCTTCCTGATGAATCTGAGCAGTGAAAATTGTAGTATTTATTACTTCTGTGTACTAGAATACAAGATCTAAGTAATTTGCTCATCAGTACAAAGGCAAACATTTACACACCTAGCTGCACTGATAGAGGCGCACAGTGTTATTGTTCCTCTTAAAAAATGCAATTAACAATTTTTCATCTAGCTATATATCTTTCTATGTTTGATGGTATGCATTATAGGGATGAGCAAGTAATGACAGTGCAAAATTTCACTGAATATATTCATTGTGTCTATGAAAAAAATTAACATTTCAGTCCCTTAAACTACAAGTTCAATCTAAAGTCTCAATGACTTCAACAACTGCTGTTGAAGTTCCCGTCCTCCTTCTGTTTGTGTAATTTTAGAACTTCAGTCCCAGTGAGTTTGGTTCAGTCCCTTAGCTATGTTTTTTTATGAGTGCCTTAAAACTGAATCGAATGCAATGTAAACATTCTAAAATAAACAGTAAGATTGGAACTTCAAGATATATTTATGATGTCCATAACTTCATCTCCCAAGTTTTCATGTCTCTTTTGAGCCAGGAAAAACAATGCAAAATGAATTATTTAAATTGAGTAATGCTGAAGACATCAAGCTATTTAGCCATACCAAACAACCACTACAAAATATGGCAAATTGAAATGAAAAAAGAGAACACCAACAAACAATTAAACCCCTTCTTTCGTATTGGTTTTATAAAGCTTTAAACCTTTTTAAACCTTTGTAAAGCTTTTCTTGTGAGCTACAGAAGAATGTGTACAATCATAAGTATCTTTATTGGTATTTGTTGGCAAGATCTGTTTGCAGACCTCCCATGTACCTGTGCTTTATGGCAGCATCACAGGGAAGGAAGTGCTACTCATGGCAGAGAAAGGCTGAGTTAGGACCATTTGGGCAGGCTGAACATATACCAGTTCATTGGTGTCATTGAGGGGGTTCTATCTGTCACCCTGGAGATGTTGTGATGACTAGGGGATATTTTGGATGGCTGGAAAAAGGCAAACATCTTGCTTGTGTTAAAGAAGGGCCATAAAGGTGACCAGGGAAGTACAACCTGCTCTGTCTGGCCTCAGTCTCTAGGATGATTGCAGAGCAAATCCTTCTGGAGGTATTTCCAGGCACTTAAAGGCAAGTGATGTAATTAGAAACAACCTGCATGGATTTGCTCAAAGAGTCAGTGGTTTAAAGTTCAGGTAGCCACCAGTGTAGCTCTTGTGTGGTCCTGGGCTAATGTTGTTTAATGTTTTCTTTAATAACCTGGATAAAGGAGTGGAACCCCCTAGCAATTTCATGGCTGCCACCAAATTGGAGGAAACAGCTGATACACTTGAGGGCCAAGCTGCCAAATAGGGGCATCTTAGAAGACTGAAGAAAAGGGTTGATGCGCTGATTAACATGTGTGTTTCTTAACTAGTAGATACATATAACTAGACTTACTTCAGGATAGATATTATGCAGTAAATGTGTGCTGTCTATTCTGTAGTACGACTTAATTATGATGAAGTACTTTAAGTGTAGGAACATTATTCCTGTTTAATAGAACTATTAATCAGTGACATGGTTCAAATCTCTGAACAATGGTATACCCTGTCTGGCACTCAAGATATGAAGCAGAGCACCTACCGCATAATGCATCTTAAAATGACTGTGCAGAACCCTGTATAGTCAGATTTGATAGACAGGTTTCCAAAGAGCACTAATGCAACTGCCATTTCACCAACTTCAGTAATGCCAGGATTTGATTTCTAATGGTACAATCATGTCAACTGGGTACAACCTTTGGAGAAAATACCACTACCTAATGTCATATTGTTGAAAAGTACAGAACAAACTTTAGCATAAAAATGCATGTGTTTCAGTATTGTACAAATGTGTAAAACTGCTACTTGCTCCCTTTTTCATCACATCAATGCCAAATTCTTCTGTAACATTGCTATAAATGTGAAATGAATGGATTTAGTTTTTTTCAGCTATATGTTTCTGACTGAAGCCAGAATTTGACCCATGAAGCTAGAATAATCAAACACCAAAACAGTCAAAAACATTCATGATCTTTAACCTGTCAAGCAAGTGTGACTGTTTTGTGTGGAAAATCACAGAGACCAGGAGGTCCTTCTTTTATAAAGCTAATACTCAAGCTCAGTAGGAATTGATTGAAAGGAGACCTGATATTTGGCATGGATGGGAGGTAAGATTAAACACTATCATGGCATTACAATCAGCATATCATTGTTATGTGAATTTTAATTTGTTTCAAATTAGCTTCTGTGACTGAGGAAAGCCCTTGTTGCCAAGAAGAAATAGTACTGTTTTCTGCTTTGTATGTCTAGTCCTCTCCACCTTTTCTAAAAAAAAAAAAAGGCTTATTTAATTACAATGTATAAAAATTCTCCTTTCTGTTTTAGTATACAAATATGAGCTTATTATCCTGGCCGTGTTTAACTTATTATCTTGTATACTTTTCCATAAAGATATTCTCTATCTCTCGAAAGCAATAGTATATCAATGTGAAAGAATTACTAATTTTTCCTCATAATAACTCTTTGAACAAAAATAGGCTATGATATTTTGCATTAATGTAGTGTTGCATTGTAGTAAACTTTTATCTATAATGACAAACATCTCATCTTAGGTGTTTTCAACTAATATTTAATCAATTAGAGGCATTTTTTCCCCCTGTGGTTGGTATTCATTAGTGAAGCTCATACTTTCCAAACTCCAGTCATTGAAAATAATGAAATTAGATCAATAGACTTGTGTTTAATGGCTTGTTTTACACAGCTCATCTGCAAGGGCTCTAAATGCACATTTTCATAAGGTCTACATTACTCAACTCATTGACCAGCATGTGGTGATGAGCTAATGCTGTTATTTTTAGCTCCTGCAGGTTTTATCCAAAGCATTTTGGAGATAAAGAGCTGGAAGGAATGACTGCACTGAATAGGGAAGCAGGATGCATTATGAATTATTTTTAAGTTCAGTTTTCCAGTAATGAAAGTTAGTCGGACCTGAGTAGTGTTGTGACTCCAATATCCTCATTTTAATGACTACGGTTTATAGCCTTGGGAAAATGCCCATTTTCATGTTTTTATAGAGTGTATCCATTGGCTAAAAGAGCAAAGAAATTGTACTACTCGCTGAGACCTGTGTGCTATTCTGTGTCTAACCACAGACAGCACTAGGGGAAGATGCAAAAGCTGTACAGGAGCTAGTTGCAGGTCACTAATAGATCTCAGAGTAATCCCTAATCCCTCAATTTAAGACCTGTGAAGTTTTCTTCCATCTACCTGTTTGTTACTCATATTGATCATTGTAACCCTGATATCACTCATGTGTAGACATGGTAAAGACTAAGAGGTAGAATTTAAGTGCCTTTGCCGTATCTCATTTCTTTTCTAAGAAGAACAACATCAATATTTTAAGTCTCTCTTTGGAAAACTCCTTGTCTATTTTATTTCTTTCATTCTTCTCTGAATCCCCTGTAACTCAGCAGCTCAGACTTCCTCAGACACTGTGTGGGATCAGTTGCACACCCAGTACAGAGGGAGGGCTTCTTTCTGTGGCTTCTATAACAGCCTTCTGATGTTTGGTGGTTTTCTCTAGCCCTTTTCTTACATCGCCTGCCAATTGTCTGGTTTTGTGAGATGAGGTGCACATTAAGTGAAAGCTTACCTTTCCCCCCCTTGCCATAAAAGTAATTTTTGCCTTTATTACTTTTATTAACATTGTGCTGTAAGAGTACCCATTCATCTGCTTAGGTCAGAATTCCTTAAACTTCCCCATCACCTTCTCTACACTTCATGAATTGTAACTGTGTTTCCAAAATGTAAATGTAGTTTCTAGATTGATTGTGGAGTCATGGAGGATTAACAAGTTTTAGTATGGTGCTTTGGATTCTCATATGCAAAGTACACCAAAGAGAAAATAAAAAATTATAAGGTTATAAAAATAATTATCTATGTTCCATTTCTGGTTGGCAGTTTTTAATTCAGGGGAGATTTTGACTGATCCAAAGGAAACCTGGTTTCTTAATATTATCTTCGTTATGCTATGTGTTTATAAAGATGTTAGAAATTTACATGAAAAACCAGTTTGAGTGCCTCTTAATGAATGTAATTGGCTCAGATCCAAACTGTTTTAAATAATTAGAAAAGGAAATATGGGGCCCCACAGGATATTTTCGAAGACACAAAAGGCAGTTGGGAAACCAGCTCACAGGACAGATCTAAGGCTTTCTGCAGCTGAACCACTAAAAAAGTCCCACACTTATGTAATTTAACACAAGCTGAAAAAGATGGTCCATAGTTACTGGCATACTTCTGCAAACTAAATTTTGAAAAATTCTAATTTAAAAAGAAGTGACGAGAGTCTGGTGCAGTAGACTGGGTTGAGATGTAAGATTCATAATTACAGGAAGGAAATGGCAGCAGATTCTGAAAGATTTTTGGCATAAAATGATGTAGCAGAAATCTGTAAGGAGCTGGTTAAAGAGGTCTATTAACAAGTGCCTGAATTGCACCAAAGTGTTGGGATAGACCTGGACTTTGTGAAATGGCAGGAATAGTACAAAAGATGGATAGATGAAGATGCTGAGGTCGAGGAGCCGGGTCCTGGAAATGTTAACGTTTTGCACCAAATTTACAAGAATTATAATTGCGATTCTTTTTACATAAATGTTTCCCCTGTTTAATGTTTGTTATGACAACATGTCTCCCATATATATTTTCCCCTTAGTCATTCCTACCCTGGTTCTTCTTCCCACAAACCCCTAGGATTTTTTCCTGCCATGCCGTTCCTGATTGGTGCCAGTTTGGTGCAATGCACCATTTCCCCATATATGGTTATGTTCTGATCCCTGTTCCCCATTGATCCTTTCCTTGTTCCTCCCCTCTCTTTGCGCATGGACCAATGGGATGCTTCGCCCTCCCCTTTCTCCTCCCATGTTTCCAGAACCATCCACCAATCCCGTTATAGGCCGGGCACCCCCAATAAACTTCGCTTCTCTCGTGGACTCCTGCCTTCGTGTGGTCTCTCTTCGGGGAATCGATGCCGGGATGGGAGCGGGAGGAGCCTTCCCAGCTTCAAGGGGCTCAGAGCTAAAAGAGCTGTTTTCACTTGTGAGCTGTTTCACTGACCCCTTGGAGCAATACACCCTGCTCCTAATTTTCGGAGCAGCGCTCCATCCACTGATACCAAACCTTCTGTGTTCACTTATGTGAAACCTTTTCAGTGGATGAGGACAAACGAGTACGAGATGGCAATTTTTCTTTTGATAAACAGTAGAAAGTGCTAGTAATTGTCAATTTTTACTGGATAAGCTGGTACTCTGTAGTGTTTGCTCAGCAAAACCAGTTTCTTTGAATATATTTGAAAAGCAAAGTGGAGCTTACTAGAGATGCCCAGTCTCGTGTTGGCCTGTGCTTCTGTGCAATCTCTATATAGTGCACCAAGCTGAGAGATACTTGGTGATGTCTGACTCTGCTGTCAAGCTGTAGACATAGCCTTGCTTCCAAGCTAATAAAAAAAGACAGGGACAGCACTTTGATAGCATCTTGGTACTGCTCTGATTCTCTTGTTCTATGCTGCTACCTCTGTGTTCAGTCTTCAGACTGCATGGTGTGAATATGCCCAAAGCAGTTAGAATTTACACATTTACCCTCTAATTCATTAATATGGATTCCAACATGACAGAAAAATACTTTATCTTCAGCAAAATTGATTCAACTTTCTTTTATTCTGGTCTTATATCATGTACAAATTCAAATCAGGTTACATGTGTTTGCAATAACTTGCATAATAAGAAACCCATGCATGCTTTATTGTCATTGAAATCGCCATCTATCAGTTCTAAGATCCATAAGTATAGATGTGGTGAAAATGCACTAATGTTAAAATATGACAATTAACTTATTTATTACATTTTAATGTACAAATAGCAATTACCTGCATGAAATCCAAATATGATTACATTTCAAAATTATTTCTTTACAAATTAAACATATTTTTTATCAGTGCACAGATGTAACTGAAAAGGAAACTTGGACAAAAATTTTCTATTTTCAAGATATGTTTTATGTAACTCTGTTAAAAAAATGTATCAAAAAAGCATGGATAGCCTTGCTTATGTGGCCAGAATTGTAAAGTTATTTTCAGTGAGCTGACATTTGCCATGGTATCTACGATTTATTAATGATGTTGTTTTAATTGTTAGCAGGATAACTGCATTGCTTGAGCACTCAGTCATTCTGACACTATAGGGTCTCTTCTATGCAATCATGGTGTAAATAAAATGGAAGGCAATCTCTGACTTTAAATAATCTTAACAGGGAATGCAAAAAAGATAGCAGGAAATAAACAAATACAGTGAGAGGAAGTGGCTTATCTGTGGACCCATCACATGAGTGAAGACTGAAAACAGAAGGCAAGTCTTCTGAGCTGCAGCCAGCAGAGTCTTTGTCCTCAGGCTTGTTTGTTAGTCTGATGTGTCTCACATACCTTTTGATCCCACCTAGCTCCAATATCCACTGATCAAAATTTAACAGGTCAGTTTTAAAGGCTATTTTTAATACTTGTGATTGCATAGATGATCTTCCAAATTCACAGAATTGGCATAATAAGGAGGCACTAATGCACAGCCTCAGAGAAAAACACATTTTTCAGAGGTCATATGCTGACATTGTTTTACTCTTGACAGTATCAAACTTCATGTCAAGTATATACTTACTATCACCTTCCACTTTGACTATATCCTGTGACACAGGGGCTTGTTCTGCTTGATGATGGTGCTTGTTTGCTAACCTCAAAAGTATTGTTGAGTGTGTATTACTACATTACCTCTGCTTTATTCTAAATGAGGAAGCAATTGAATCTCCCTTTCTAATGATAAACAAAGCAGTAGAAAATAGTGTTAGCCTGGACAAGGCCCAAGTAAATTTTTAGCTGGGCAGCCCAAGGAACTTGCCTCAAAATTGACCACAAATTCAGGGACTGATGTATCAGTTTGGTGCAGTTGTCTGCCTAAAGAAAAATAGGAATGGAAAAGTAAAAGTAACTTGAAAATAAGAGGAAACATGAATGTAGTCCTGGGTGGAAATCCTATGAGAGAGAGGGAAGTTTATTTTGAGCATATGATCAAGTGGAAATCCAGACTTGAAATTTATGACTGGGAAACCCTCATGTTGGCTTCTGAGAAACTTGTGTATGTTCTTTGTAGGCACTTGATATAAAAAAAACATGAGATTTTGGAAACAGTCTTGAGTAATGAGTTACATTTCTTTTTCAAATAGAAACAAGATGGCATGGGTATTGACCAGCATTTGAAGGTTTTTGTGGTTGAAGAAGATTAAAGTCAAGTTATGGCATGACTTTAAGCAGATATGAAAATGAAGACTCAGGAGTCTTCTGTATACACATTTTTGCACTGTTCCTTAGAGGTGCTTCCTGCAGGTTAGTGTACTGGGGGGAGGGGTGGGGAGTGGGTTGGGTGCTGCTCCCATCAGAGTGACAGAGAGCATCCCTAGGAATTCAGTGTGCTGTGGAAATTGCAGTGTAGCAGGACATAAGGAGCCTTTCAAAAACTAAATTGAACAAGGACTGGGCTTTTTTTCCCCTTACATACAGAGTGTGTTACAACAATTTGTAAAGTTGTGGGTTAAACGTGATATTATAAATATTTTTAATAAAGGAAACACTATTTTGTTTGCATGTTGTTATGTAGCAGAGTGATCACTGGCATTACAAAACACTGCCTATGTGATGTGGATATAGTGAATGAAAGCCTACACATAATTTCAGCAGTTAGAATTTGGTGTAAAGGAAATAAACATGTTTCTCAAGTGAATGTCTTGAAAACAGACATGCATGTAAATGTGAAGGAAGCATACAGGTATTATGGTCATCATTTCCCTTTTGGAGAAAAACATCACATGTAAAATGTGACTGCCAACTCAGATGAATTGCTGTTTAGCTTCTGCCTACAAACACCGACATATTTATTGAATTTCTCATCAGGAAGTTGTTCCAGTTTCCTCATTCACCTGGTTATAATCCATCTGATGCAGCAGTTGCTATGGTAAGAGCTGTTTCAATATTTTAACCTATGAAAATATTGCTGGATATAGACTTCTTTGATAACACAGTTAACTTGTGTAACTGTTACTCCTCAGAAGAAAATTACTGTCAATAATCAGAGCAAACCAATTTGCAAGAATTTGCCAGTGAGCCAGGGAGAGGCTGGTTGGATAAAGCAAGGCTGACATCTGCTGGCTCTTTCTCTCAGACAAAAATGGATTTTCTGCATTCAAGACACATTTAGCTTTATTTAAAATAGTCTTTTTAATCCTTCTGCATCAGGAGAGATTTGGTTTTCTGGCATCACCACATAGAGCTTATACGTCATATTACTAACCGTAAACATATCCTTGGTAAAAAGAAGCTTCCAATTCTTACTACCTAGATTGCTTATTCATAAAGTTTCACATTTTGGACAAATTCAGTGGTGCAAATTGGCTGGTTAGGTGTGGCAACAGACTCTGTGGTTTGAGGATGAATGATATTTTTATTATTCCTTTTAAAATACTTCTGCAATGTTTTGAGGCAGAGAATAAAGGAATATGTAACAAATAATCTCTTCTAGGCAGAGCTAATGTCTTATTAAGCATCATGCATATGGCCAGTGCTTAAAAATCCATAAATATATCCAGCAATAAGACACACATAAATCCTGTATGATGCCTATTCTCCCAACACTAGCAAGGGCACAGCAAAATCATAGGAGAATTGCAGGTGCACTTCAGTGCTGGTAATTCCTGAAAGCGTGTCTGTCAGCTCTCAAGGGCAGGCAGAAAGTCTCAGTGTCATGGAAAGGATTTCTCCAATGAGAAGTAGTTTGTACATCTCCTTTGTGGGGGTATAGCATAAACTCCCTCTGTTTAGTTTGGTAGCTAATGTGAGAGAAAGAGAGCAGAGCTTTAACTGCCCTCCCTTCTGCTCCACTTTTCTTTGAAAAGTATTCTGCTGCTGGTATTATTAACTCTGAAACTCCCTATACAGCTGTGGACTCCAAGGACTGGCTCTCCTATGCAACTGTGGAAGAGGCACAAAGGTTTCCTTGTGACCACTCATTCTTTTTGTGTCCCCACAAAAGGCCAGTCACAATGTAGTATGCTGTTAATAGCTGAAGCACAAGATGTGGTAATGTAAATGAAGCCTGAGCAGCTGAAGCTAAGGTTTGGGGGAAACTGGAGCCTAAAAGACTGTGCTTTATCTTTCTTATTGAGTCACTGCCACATGACTCTTTTGGCTTAATCTCTTCACAGCATTTTATGCAGAGGCACTCCATTCAGATGTTTAAACACCAATTCATTATACACCATGTATGCTCAGATGTCCTTGCATGTGAATATGACTTTGTTATTACTCTGTCCTCAAGTATATTTTTCACCTGCCAATGTGAATACTGAGGTATTTTGGCAAAGTGCTTCATTGTGGAGCTGTACTTCCCACTCCTTGAGCTGACATTATGCTCTTCTCATTAGCATGTATGAAACTGCACTTTCTGTTTTAATAAGGGGTCATTAAGAATCTGTGAAATATCAATGTGGAAGCAAAGAAACTGAGCATTATTGAAGCTGGAGATGCAGTACAGATGCAAAGAGCTCTGGCTTTTCAAGGAGAGGAGGGGAGAGGGGAGGCTAAGTGTGTGCATGCTATGAATGTCCCTTCTGTTTGTTAGCTCTGCAGCAGAGTCAAAGAAGCTCCTATCTGTGACAGGCAGACCTGACAGACATAGTTTTTGCCGGTTTTATTCCTGCTTCATCTTCCATTTGAGGTTCATAGATCCCAGTGTCAGGATAGGGTAGTACTAAATAAAGTGGTCCTACTTTTCTGGTGCTGAGAAGTCCATGATGCTACATGTAATTTATATTTTTTGTCAGGGACTCTGAGGTGAAAGTGAAAGGTGACTTTTTTTTTTTTTGTTAGGATGGAGGCAAGGCACTGTGAATATTTAAATATGTTTCTAGATACAAAATGCATGGCCATTCATAGAGTTCCTAATTTGTCACTTTTCTGTGACAGCTTGCCAATGTGAGGGAATGGTAAGGGTACAGGCTGATACTATAGATACTGTGAAGAAAAGTAAGGAACAAGTCAGCTCTGCTGGTTCTGTGCAAGAATCCCAATGGGTTTACCATCTTCTTTTGCAGAACTGTATCATTTTAGGACACTTGACTACATGACCATGTAAGTTATTATTTTCTGGCAAAAAAAATCTGTTTGTTACCTGATAGATGCTGCAAGGCTGGATACCTGTGACTCCTAAAGTGGAGAACTACTTGACAAAAGCATCTAGAGTGGCAAGAACCACCACAGGTTATTTTTGTAACAGGAGTGTTGTAAGAATATGAGGCTTATATGATCTCACATCACTGAAGTTGTAGTTCTCACTGCACGGAATCATACACGTCAAGGAATAAATATGGTGGGAAGGATTTTCACCACCAGCCAAAGAAAAAGATGTCCCAGTTCTCAATTTCAAGTGTAAATTTGTTTCCTAAACCCTCAGATGCCCATGAAAACCTCACCCCATAAGTCATCCCCACACGACCCATGCCTCAGAGAAGAGCATCTCATAAGAGTGATTTCCTGAGAAAACCTGTATATAATTAAGCATAAAGGTGGAGGATTGCTGGAGACACAGGAGCATATGGAAGTTCTCTAGTTCCAATTTTTGCAGGCTTTCTTCCACTTAGGGACCTTAGAGAATCATGCTAGAGCAGGCAGAAATATTAACTTGGAAATTCATCCAGTACTGTGTTCTGCATTTGCACATCCATGTCAGCACATCCTGTCTTCCTTCAGAAAAGAAAATATTTTGAAGTAAGCATTACAGGTGCTGATAACTTTCAGTTACTTACAGTGGTGTAGCCATCAAATTATTGTCTAGAAGAGTTCCTGAACTCACAGCATCACAGAGTGACTGAGGTAAAACAAGTTTTCTTTGTGTTAAAAGTGCAATTGCTTGTATTTCAGTTTGTGCACCATTTCCTATGGGGGTTAACTCAGCGGGTCTGCAGACCTCCTAATGTCTGAGGTAATTGATGAAGAGATTGATATGGAGCAGTTCAGAGTGTATTCTTGAATGAAAGCAGTTTGCAATGCACCCTTAAGGGGAAAGAACCACCTGCAGAATGCAGGAGACCTTTTGGCCAGTAAAATGTTTCCATGTATGCTTGGCTGAGCTGACTGACCAATTATGAGATGACATGGTGTGGAAGAAAGTAGATAAAAGGAAAGCTGTAACTAAAAATAAAGTCCTTTGTCTTCGGTGTAAGCTTTCTGATCAGACTGCTGCCTGAGTTTGTCTCTGCCTCCTCTGACCACCGCAAATCTACCTTACCCCAATGATTCCCTTTAATCCTGCCTCTGGGGACTATGGAGAAGAGTCTTCTTTACTCATCCTTGCAGGTATTTATGCAAAGTGATAAGATCCCAGTGAGCCATTTCTTCTCCAGGCTGACCAGACTCTGTTCTTGCAGCGTAAAGCAGGGAGACTGGGAGCTCAGGACATCTGAAATCAGTTCTGGAACTGAAAACTTTGAGCAAATCAGAGTGAAATTCAGTGTCATATGTCCTTTAATCTCTAGAGTCGAAGCACAGAAATCATGGCCCAGAAGGAAGCGAGGCAAAAGAAGCTTCAAGATGCTTCTGACCTCCTTAAACCTTGAATTCCCTGGGGTTTGGGGAAAGCTCTAGTGTGATCTGTTTAGCTCAAACTGTGGTGCCTCTTCAATGTCCTATGGGAATGTGAAATAGGATGGCATGAAATAGAAATGTCATGGCTGAAATAGCCGTATTGCAGTTTCTTTTGTCTCCAAGCTGCAGCATACTCCTTACACAAGACCTTGAAAAAGGATGTTAGGAACAAGGCTTATTGAATCCTTTCATAGCTCCTCTCCTAAACAAACTTTATTTGGTGTGAAGAAATTTTGGGGTTCCTTTAGGCATCCACATTTCTTTTGCATGGATAAGAGTGACAGACGAGTGTTTTCTGTTTAATCCTTCTAGGTCTTAAGTATAAGATGCCTGAGACTTGTTGCTAAATTGTAAGCCCCTTGGATCGGGTTTGGATTTTGAGCTCAATTAGGACTTTATTCCATGCTTTGGGCTTAGCAGAGAAGGGGCCATTTTCTTTTTTTTTTTCCATAGGGATTTCTACAGTGCTGCAGAGGAAATAATTAGGACAAATTATTCAAACCCACAATATATGACTGTATTAGGAGTAGAAAGGGCAGGGGGCAGCAGATAACTCATTTTTGTTGTGACGACATCTAGTTGTGAGAACAGCTTCCAGAAATGTCACTGCAATGACAATGTACTAAAACATTTACTAAAAACTTAAGTTGATTTACTTTAAACAGAAAAGTACTTTACAACTTTTGTATGGTGATACACTTTAGCACCTGGAGTTTGCTTGTATGAAAATTCATTAAAGATCAGTACACAGGTAGTGACAAAATCAAGCTTTGTCCTCAAGCTGGCAACACATCTGTTCCCCTTCACTTTTTGATAAAAATACATCTACGACATTAAATGTTAAACTTTCACACAATTACTCAATATTTGTCAATATTTCCATTATTATTCAATTCATATGTCCTACTCATGTATTCATGCAGCAGTTAAAATTGTGATTGTAGGTTTATAGCATTCTTTATCAGCATGACTGAATTTTTTACTTTGATGTAATTCAAAAACTTTAATGCGCCATTAATGTATGATACACTGGATATAAGACAGATGATGAGATTTGAATGAGCTCATATTTCTTCATCTTTTCATCTCTATTCATATGCATGGGTTAAGAATATGGTCTTGAGGCCAACAGAAGCTAGAAAGATAATAAGAGAAAAAGAATAATTGAAACCATTGGTTTAAATATTGGAGAAATAAAATACAGGTAAGAATATTTCAGCTCTGCAAGCCAGAAATGACAAGTGCTGTCTTGTTTCTCCATGATGATTATGAGCTACGCTAAAAATGATCAAACTGTAGTTATATTACCTGTCTGAAAAAGTACCAGAATTATCATACAGGAAAATAAAAGTATTTTGCATATTTCCTTGTTAAAATCTTTCACTAGACAGTAAGGATTTGGAAGGCCAGCTTTACTCATGTTATCTCTCTTTTATCAGTTTTCATGTTTTAGCATTTGTACCTTAAACTCTGTGTATGAAATCAAGTGACCATCCTGCACTTTGATTTAGTCCTTGTCTCCACTGGACACTGACTAGCCTGAGTTTAGTGGCTAGATCACTTCTAATCCAAGCTAATACAGCAGTCAGAGAAAAATGTTTTAAAACAAGTCTCTTAGTCTCCCTGAAATAATGCTTCATTTTCCTAAAAAGCAGTCAGGCCTACCTTCTTAAACTCCACAAGCCAATATCTGCTTAAACATACCTACATATTTCTACCTGCCTTTTCCTTTATCTCCTGCATTCATGTAGGAAAATCTGTGGGCTCACTGGCGGGCTGAGACAGTCTGCCTAGGACTAGAGAACCTCCTGTCACCCAAGTGTTTAAAAAGAGGTGCCTTGTCTGCTCCTTGTCTGGCTTGCTCATTGTACAAATATCATATTGCTTCAACACAACCCTCCCTCCAGTCACAGTGGATGTTTGTTGTGTTTAATGCCTGTATTAAATGTGTACAAATCAAGGCAGTATTAAGAGTTCATTGCAGTGCATTGTCAATATGTGAGTTATTCAAACAGGTTTTTCTAAAAGATCAGGCATACCCACCTCTACAGTCTACTGATTTTTTTTTTTGAGGCATACCCTAAGAGTCTTTTTTAAAATTCAAGGAGTGAAGATGACTCCTCATTTAATTTGTCCTCTCCCAGTGAGCTGGTGTGTAGTAGACAGCTGGCAGACCTATGAGGAATTGCTTCAGTGCTCTCGTTCTGATTTTTTTCAGGCTTTTCTCAGAGATATTAGGACAGACTTAGTTTCCAGTTTATTCTTTTGGGGTTTTATGTTGAGCTCATGACCAAAGCACCAGAGTGACATGCAGGAGAGTGTGGAGCTGCATGAAGAGCAGCTGCTGTATGTTTGTTCTCTTGCCCTCTCCTTGGGGAGACAAGTCTGCCCAGCTGAAT
This sequence comes from Myrmophylax atrothorax, assembly GCA_026770055.1. Lineage (NCBI taxonomy): Eukaryota > Metazoa > Chordata > Aves > Passeriformes > Thamnophilidae > Myrmophylax > Myrmophylax atrothorax. The sequence continues at coordinate 24,950,625 of JAOXXN010000395.1, forward strand.
ATTTTCGTTTGGAATTATTTTTAATACTGTGCTAATAAGAGAGAAATTAGGGTAAAAGCAATATGCTTGGTGTTCAGAGTATAAACAGTGAGACTTGTTAGGTCCATATTTTCTTGCTTACCTCAAGCACTGAACAAGCTTCCAGGATCTGTCTGCTTCACAGACAGACTTCACTCTTTGTAGACTGTGTTATGGATATTTGCTTTGTGCTGCTTTAGGGAGAAAAAGCTGTTGTTTGTTTGGGTGAAGCCAATCACAGTTAGGCTTATCTGTAGTACAACCTCTGTGTCTGGAACAAGATGAAAATTTGACAGGTGGCACCAGTGAGAATTATTCTTTTGAAAGTGAATGTTGGAGCCATTATCTATTGTCTATGGCATCCTGTTTGAAGCAATAGAAATGAACCAGAGTGGCATTACTTTAATTTTGTTCTCAGATACTTCTTTCTGTCAAAGGATATTTTCTAAGCTAAACCTTGTCTTTGATCAGGCAAATTTTAATCCATTTCCCATATATTGCATTGCTATGGCAACACAACATGAAATGGCATTCTGAGCTGGCTATCATCAGCTGCTACCCCCACCATGTCCAGTGACCAGCCTCTATTAAGGGCTCTGCACTCTCCTGCATGCAGGGTCTGATGCTCCTGTTCCCACTAGCAATGCTAGTTTAGCTCTGTGAAGGAGTCCGTGATGAGTCAGAATAACGCTATGGACATTTTGACATGTTTATACTTCCCCAGGTACTGGAGCACATCAAAGGACCTGTTAGTCTACAGTAGCAGCATGCAACACAGAGCAAATCGTCTCCAGGAGCTATGTCACTCCTCACACCATGAGGACTCCTGGCTCACAGGGGCCAGGGCATTAGACTAGCTAGCTCAAGTATGAGGAACAATCCCTCTGTGGCAGCTGAGGCTTCACAGCTCAGCACTTATCTGCAGTTTCAGGCAAGACAGTGCAGTCTGAGAGAAGCTGTGCTGCTGCAGACATGCTGCCAGTGATGGGCAGGTTATGCCTCCCTGAACTCCAGTCATGCTTCTGTGTTGACTTACCCCTCAAGACTACAGTTTTCCCAATGTCCCCTCTTCCCAGAGGAGGCCTGTTGTTCACTCAGTGTACAGCTCTGAGCCAAAAGAGGCTGTCCTAATTTTACTTACTCCTCAACAAATATGCTAGTAACCTGATGTTTGTATTCTAGATGGGTAACAGTGATTCTTTCTGTAGTGAAACTTTATCCGTAGCAGAATAATTACAGTGAATTATCTGGGGGTACCTTTCCAAGGCAGCTGTTCCCAGGCACTTGCTTTGAAGAATGTACCTCTGCAAATGTGAGAAGGATGATTTCTGACAATCTGCTATTGATTACAGAAAATTGTTGAGTTCTAGTTTCACTCTCAAACATTAGTCTCTCTGCTGCCTTGTTTTGGAAGATGAAGCTTCACAGAAACCGAACAGTAGGTCTTATTGATATCAACTCTCTTTGACCTAACAGCTCATTTTACCCCCTTGCTCTTTGCCTGTCTCCTTCCCTTTCCTTTCCTTGCTGCTGCTGGCAAGCTAATTAGGCTGCTCGCTCAAGAAAAATTCATCCAAGGCCATAATAGCCATATCAGATGGAAGCTAGGATAAAACTCTCCACAGTATAGCCTTATAAGTGCCTCTCAGCTTCTCATAATGTTTCCCTGCCTGCTTTCTTTTTATTCCTCACTTTCTAGGGAGAATTGTCTCATCATATGTTGTATGCAAGTATTAAGTAAATTAATTAGAAGAAATTATGATGTGTGTTTCCTGAAATATCCTCCTTGATTTCCTTTTATCTCTCCTATTTATATGTTTTAGGTGCCAAATCTCAAGCTTTGTCCAAAAAGCCTACATTTTATATTGCTCTATATTTCCTTTTGTAAATCTGTAACCTTCTGTTCGACTAATATATTAAAATTCTTCAGCCATGGAGTAATAATGTTCATAATCTCTAGTTCATTATCGTAATTAGATCTCCCACAGTTTATTCTCATTACTTTAAAGGTGATCAGCCTTAGAAGAGAATGTGAGCAGAATTTAGTGATTTCTATTGTGGCAACATTTCTCTGATCTGGCTTTGAATCTTTCAGGTGTAATAATGATAATGCTTCTGGTGCCATTAATTAAAAATTTCAGTTGAATGGTATGAATATTCATTTTAGGGAATGAATGCAGGGGGGTAAAATGTCTGCAATGGCCTAAGGATGTGAAGTGAACCTGGATACCCATTAAACCACAAATGAATCATTAATAATGATGGAAATTCAAAATCCTCCCACCCCACAAACTATTAGTGAAGTCATGCCTGGGTCGAGCCTGTCTCCTAAGGTGGCAACAGACATTAATGTTCATCCTTCAATAACAAATTAGACGACATATACTTGATGTACAGCTCTGCCCAGGAGCTAATACCCAGTGTTAAATCTTTATTAAATAATTAAGAAGG
>JAOXXN010000395.1:24967899-24982539 GCA_026770055.1 Myrmophylax atrothorax
TAACAGACAAATATGTGTGGTATGACTGAAGAAAAGCCAAAGGGGGAAAAAGCAGCTTTTAAAGCAGAATGATTGTTAAAAAGACAGATTTAGAATGCTTGAAGAAAAAAAGAATGACATTCTATTGCTCTTCCTTCTGTATCAAGAATTTATGCTTGTTCCTGGTAAAGAAAATGGGTTGTACCAGAGCAATCACAGACCCTCTTATCAATTTATCCCCCTAATGAAACAACTGTGAAAACCCCAAATATCTGGTTAGCTGCTTGGACAAGAAGAATAAGGATATAAAAGAGGGAACAGTATTTCCAGCTGTGGAATTGGCTAGATAGGCAGTGAAGTGTGTTGTTCAGCTGAGTTTTGCATAAGAAATACATTTATGTTGCATTTCTAATGCAAATTGCCCGTATTTTACATGGACAGAATGAATCCTTGCTGGCTTGATCTTCAGCTTTTCAAATCAATAGAAAGGCTCTAATGTATTTTCAATAGACTTTGGAGCAAGCCCTTCCTCCCATGCACTCAGAATGATTTACAATCAATTTATGGCAAGAATTCACTTCAGAAAGCCTGAATACTACGAGTATGCAGTTTCATGGGGAAGCTAGCATCAGTTACCTAAAAATAGACTCAATTTCAATATACTGATCCAGATGCCCGCCTGTGAAGAATTTACTCCCTGTGCATATGCTATCTAGCTTTAGTGGTTTGAACAAAAGAAGCAGAAGACTATGTTTAAGGAAGTGATGACAAGTGCCTCTTTTTATCAAATGTTCTGTGCACCAAAATGGAAATACTCAAGGAGTTCATTTTGATGACATGTTATTTCTGCCCCCTAGTCACTTGTCAGGTGACTGACACTAGAATTGTTATGGATCAGCCACTTATATTCACACAGATGGGTCTATAAAGGACCTTTTTATATGGCCTGTTTTAATGCAGTGGGTTTGTTTTTTTCCCTGGCTATATCTCTACCTTTGGATTTTGGAGTATTTTGCAGTTTCTGGCTACGGAGACACAAGCTAACAGCATGCTACCTCCTTGTTGAGTTAAAACTGAGAAACAATACCTCCCTCCTTTTGTGCCTTAGAGTACATGCCAAAACATATTCACGTGCGCTGGCCTAAAGGGCCAGTTTATGCCAAGAGGTCCGCCAGTCTGAGCGTGCAGGGAATAAGGAAAGATGTTTCACACAGTTCACATCCCCAGTAATACCTGTGTAGACTCATAGTGCTTAAATTGGGGAACAGAGCATACAAGCTACAACCCTCAGTGTTCCTGGTATTTACAAAGAAAGGAGGACCTGAAAGAGTCAGTGAGCAGGAAAGAGAAAATGTTAGACTAGCAAATGCCCAAAGGCACGGAATATTTTGAAGTTCAAAAGTAGGATAAGAAAAATTGATTAGGAAAGGAGACAAGCTATTGCTCTGAGCAGGCAGATGGGGGAGTAGAGAAAGAAAGGGCAGTTTAGAGTCAAGAACTACCTGGAGCAGTTTGTGAGTAGAAGAGGAAGAAATGGGTGAGGATGACAGATTAGTATTTTGGTTAAGGAGCTGATAACTTACTGTTCTGCATCTGACTTCTTGCAATGTGAAATAAGGGACTTCAGGGAGTCTAATAGGGGTTGAGAGAGGTGATGGAAGTCTTATGTTCCAGCAATAGTTTTCTTTGCTTTAGCAGTTAAAACATGTAATAGCAAATCCATACTATGAACAGCTGGATGGGACAGCAGGAAAGTTGATAGAGATACTGTTTAAAAGGTCCTTGGAAGATTTAACTATTCTATTGTAAGAAAACAGCAATCTCAAAAACACTGCAAAAATCAGAGCTCAGGGATGATGAGCTTTTTCAGGCAAAAAGCACAAAGTCTTGGTACACAACTAACAAGCTGTGTTAATCAGGCAGTTAATTCTAAATTAGTCATGAGATAGAACAATGCTGGGAATCCTAACCCTGCCAAATCAAGCAGCAAAACTCAGGTCAGAGTGACCTTCCCCCATGACCGTAAGAGAGAATGGTGGATTTTATTGTGAAATGTCTGCCACCAGGACTTGGCACTTGACCAGATTGCTTACTACTAATCCTCTAGGAGGCAACTTTGTTCAGCAAGGGGCATGTCCAGGATGGTGAATGGAGAACTGTGAGGGTACCATACGCTCACTTGGGTATCTGATACTGCAGGCAAAGAAAAAGCTGTACTCTGGAAGCTGATGCAGAGATTTGTTTATCCTTTAAAACTGATAGGAGGACACTAACTCCTTTTATTTTGTTGGTATAAACCAAGATTTCTTAAATGTATCAATCCAACAAAAATAAAACTGTAATATACTCAGACATTTCTATACCACTGCAAAACCTGCCAGTGTCATGCTGCTATAGGCAGTGGAGAACAGAGCCAGTACCTGGTGTGAATGCACCTGCTAGCAAGGGCTGCCTAGGATGACTTCCTTCCTTTTCTCACCCTCTGTCTCTGTTTTTAAAACACTCCCTGCTATCTCCACCAAGTGTTGATGAACTATTTTCACTGTTTACACCCTCATCCCTCCAGACTCTGGGAGAGGCGCAGGAGGAGAGTGCTCCCAGCTCACAGACTGGATGCTTTTTGGCATTTGCAAACTCCTGCTGTAGAATTGCAACCTGAAAGGATAGAAAATGTTGCACCGAGCTAGGGGTTTAGTGGGATTGCATAAAAGTGTTAGTTTCATCTGTGAAAAGCATAGAGACAGATTTTTAAAAATGTTGAGGAAATAACTGGGCATTTTTACAGTATGAGGATTATTCCAAGTATCTTTTCTTTCATCAGAATAGAAGAATTTTAACAGTGCTGGTTTTAAGTCATCAAGAACACAGTTCCTAGAAGAGAAATACATTGGAAAAGGAGTTTTCTTCCTATTATTTTTACTATTATTTTTGCATCTCTTTTCATCCCCAAGTCTGTTGCTTCTAGGCATACACTGCCCCACAAATACATGCTTTGGTGCTGATAGTTCAGCTCTGGACTCCTCTTTTCCTCCAGACCAGATGTGCTACTTCTTCCTGTTAATAGTTGACATGGTGCTACCTCATTATCCACCTCTCTCTGGAAATTATGCCAGTGCTACTTCAGCATGAGCCAAGAGCCATGCAGAATCAATGAGACAGCTGGTGTCCTCCACGGGGAGGGACTGCTTCACCTTTTGGATTCAGGCAGTCACTGTGAGCTGCGATCCAGGATGCTGTAAATGATTTTTCATAGACAGGTGAGAACAAAAGAGCTTTGAAAACCTACTTCAATAGAATCTGGAGACATGGAGCTCTGTTGATTAAAAAAAGGAAAAAAATTGCAGTCCAGTTGTATTTTCATCTTAATTGATTTTTGTATGAGATGGAAGAGTGAATTCTGCTAAACAAAAGAGCTCATAGAAATCTTTTCTTTACATACCATTAACTAAGTAGATTTTTGCATGCACAACAGCTGTGTTGTGTTTGCAAAAATCAAATAATTCCCTTATAAAACTCACAAACTGTAAATTGATCTCTTTGATCTTGTCCACAACATATGCTAATGCTCAAATATCCAGGAAAGAAGGAGATGAGATAATGCAAACAAAATAAACACCTGGTTAAGATAAAATATTTGTAAATTAAGCTTTGAGGTCAACACATAGTTAGTATATTTTTGAAAAAAAAAAGAAAAAAAGTTAAGACTTTAATAAGAGAGTCTAAACAGGAAGAATTTGGGTTTGTTCTATGGAGTCTCAATAAACTGCAAGTCAGAAAATTATCCTGAAAATAAAAGAGAATAGATTGCAATTAAATTTTCTTCCTTCAGTGTGTATACCTACTTTCAGAGAAGTTACTTGACAAAACTCACCAAGAATGAAGCAGTCAGTTTCTACAATCACTGTAAGACTAAAATAAACTGGAAGAGTCTCAAGGTCATCCCTACTCATGTTACTGCCTGGCTGTCTCAGAGTTCCAGCCATCCTAAGGAGCACTCTGTACATTGCACTACTTCCCCTTATCTCTGACACTAAACTTAATTTCAGAGTATAAGGTTAAGGACTGATTTTTGTTGGTACCTGAAAGTCTCTCAGTCCTGCTGTATGCCAACAGAAACAAAGATTAATAATAGCCATTATTCTTCCAAGGCAGATGATCCTCCAGTGTAATAACCAGAGATGTTTCTGATGTCTCCCTCTGCCAAGAGTGCATGGAATAACATCTGACCATGCCCTGTCTTTGCTAAGTTTGTTGAAAACTCAACAAAATAGGAACGAAAGTGCAAGCTACCAATACAACCTAGACATCTGCCATCATTTTCATCAGGAATTGTACTGACTGTGTGATTGCTGACAGAGACCTCTCTGTGTATCTTTTTGGTATTCAAAGCAAGCATTAGTTTTGCTGAATAGAAAGAAATACAGCTGAGTAACATGTCTTCAAAGTAGCTGCAGGAAAACACTTGAAAATCCATTAATATGACAGCCATCCTTCATATTAATTTTATACATCCTGTAGAGATCATGCCTGGCAGAGAGAGCAATTTCCTTTAAAGAAAAGCATTCTGGTTGGTTTTTCTTTCCTGTCTGGATTACCTTTCAGTTGCTTTTATTTTGATTTCTCCTCTCAAAAAATGATGAAGGAAACTGAAATCTCAGAAAATGATGATATTAATTGCATTCAAAATTTGTTTATTCCTTGTAGATAAACAGGTCATCCACCTGTATACTCATCATGCCAATGATGCTTTTTATCTCAATCCACAAAAAAAAAAAAGGCAAAAAAAGAGCTTAAACTTCACAACATTCCTGTGAGGCAGGTAAATCTTTTTATAAAAGATTATTTCACCCTTTACCAAGATACAGGCACCTCCAGGGTGAAACACTGTGGTGGTTTAACTGCCTGTATCCACACAACACAAGAAGTGAGGGGACAGGAAATGAAAACCATCCTATCCAATTTAATTTTAAGGAGAAAATAGATAGGAGGAATGTAAGGTTCACAGCTGGGATTCCACCAGAGTAGAGAAAATAATACACCTTAGACAAAACTGTCACAGTATCTTTAGTGACTGCAAGTATCAGACTCTTGCTTTATGTCTTACCTGGAAGACAAAACCCTCTGCAGGTCAGCGCTCTTTGCATCATCCTGCAATATCAATCTTAGAATTCAGGTTAGAGGGGGAAATGCAAGCTACAAAATTAACATTTTCCCTTCCTGAGGAATGTAGACATTCCTTAGAGGTTTGCAATACAAATACCATCTGGGCATCACTGATAAGTTATGATGGTATCACAGTGAAAGGTGGCAGGAAGCAGCAGATGTTTGAAAGTGCCAGTGCAGAAAAATGCCAGAGGAAAGGTTATAGTCCAAAAATGTTTATTCCTGTTCCCTAGAGTCTCACAACCCTTATCTGCTTGTTTATCCATAATTCTGTAGTGACTGGAAATGTTTAGATGCCTTAGGATCATTTGGATGGTTTTCCTCCTCTGGGAATGAGCTTTTGCACTTAAGATACCAGCTGAGGATGAAGAAATTAGAATTGCACTTTACAGCTTCAAAGGGTCTCAAGGCTGTAAGCAAAAGTAAAAGCAACATCAACAGGGACAAAAATTTATAGCTTTGATTGACATGGAAGAGGTAGCCCTAGGTATCTGATTACAAGAAAATCAGGATTGCACTCAAGATGTATTTTTGTGAAAGAGAAATTAGGAGTCAGGATATTTTATTCTTATTTCTATAGCTGTATCCTTTTCTTTCACTGTGTGGCTTCTTTAGCTTTAATGGTGTAATCCTTCATTACGTGGTTAAAACAATATTTTGGGTACATAAAAACAAGGATGAAAATAATTTATGGAAACTCTCTTTACATTTGAAAGGAAACCAAGTGTCATTTTCGAAAAATGATTCATCAGGAGCCACAACAGTTATATTCAGGGCTTGAACAACATCGTTTTTTGCACATTTCTTCCATAAATCATGCATTTATTTCTGGCTTCCCTGGGTAAACCTGAGCAATCTGCTGTACTTTTTTACAAGTGACATTCATGCCTACCATGTCAATTATAGTTCCCACGCTATTTCCAAGCCTTCCTAGAATATTCTTCATGGGTTAGGAAGTCTGTGGGGCTGTGGAGTACCATGGTGAGAAGGTGTGCATTGTATCACAAGTGGTGTCTACACATTCCCAGCAAGAGGAAATTATTTTGAATAGCATAGTCTGCCTTGCTTTGTGTTGCTAGAGGATAAAGCTGTCAAATGTTCTGCAGTTTAAGGAGGACAACAGCACTGACAACTACAGCAGTTTCAAATAGGTACTGATTTCTGAGTTACATAGAGAAAAGGCAGTATTATTTATTTCCTGGTCAAAAGAAGTGGGAACTGAAATACCCATTGGGGGTGACAACAAAGACCCCTGGGGATCCATCACGAAGACTTTGACCAAGTCAGTCTCTGTGCTGTGGAGAAACATTCATTCAATTGGAAGCCACAGCACCAGCACCCACAGCTGTGCTGTCATCTGCCCTAACTCAGAGTCAGTCCTGCAGAAACAGAATGTGGGGAGGGCTAGATCTGACCCCATTTCAGCAAAGCAAGAAGATCTGGGAGAAGCAAAGGTAAACTTGCCTTTCAGCAGTCAGAGTGAAGGCCTTCTCCTTATCTACAAAGGGAGAAACAGATGGCGATGTGCCAGGAAGGGAACAAAAGGAATAATTCTGGTAATCTCTGCAAAGATTCTGCACCTGGGATGGAACAATCCTGGTTGTGTGCTTAGACTAGGAAATGAGAGGCTGGAGAGCAGCTCTGTGGAAAGGGACCCTGAAGGTCCTGGTCGACAGCAAGCTGAATATAATTCAGCAGTGCCCTGGCAGCCACGAGGGCATCAGGCAAAGCACCACCAGCCAGTCGAGGGAGGGGAATGTCCCACTCTGCTCCCCACTGGGGCAGCCTCACCTTGAATATTGTGTGCAGTTTTGGGCACTGCAGTATAAGAAAGATATTAAACTGTTAAAGAGCATCTGAAGGAGGGCAACGAAGATGGTGAAGGGTCTTGAGGGGATGCTGTTTGAGGAGTGGCTGAGGTCACTTGGTCTGTTCAGCCTGGTGAAGACTGAGGGGAGACTTCACTGTGGTCTTCAGTATGCTAATGAGGGAAACTGATCACAGCACCAAGCCTGTCAGAGTTCAAGAGGCATTTGGACAATGCTGTCAGGCACATGATGTGACTCTTGGGACCGTCCTATGCAGGGCTAAGAGTTGGACTCCATGATCCTTGTGGGGCCTTCCAACTCGAGATATTCTATGTTTCTCTGATTTTACTACTGCCAGTAAGCAAACTGTAACCTGTGTACCATCTGACTGAGTGATGTGCTGCCCACTTCACTCATCCATTGTATTCATTAGCAAAAGCCTGAAGAAAAATGATTCCATTTGTATCTGTTTCTCATCCAAAATTCCCCCTGGATCCTCAACTGTCAGAATACCACTGTGTTTAAAGGTATTCAAGCATTTCTGAACTAGAACTTGAGTTCTCTCCTGTGTGAACTACACCAACAGCTTGCTGAGCTTCTCTTCAATCAGAAATCTCCTTTTTGCCACACAAGAATGTGTGACATACAGCTTATGACAAAGGAAAAGAAGTCACAGTTGTATTTAGTTCTCAAATGAAATTGAACTTGGCTGTTTCAGAAACCATTGCAAAAGAATTTAAAAGAATCTCATAGAATAAAAAGCCATAACTATAATCTGAGGTAGCATGATGTTGGCTGAGCTTCACTTGTCTTAGCTTTGTGCTTTCCTCCACAGGAGGTGCCAAAATTCTGAATTTCCAAGTTAGCAAATCTGCCCATGACACAAGGTTGTATAATGTGGTTGACATGCTGGAGGGAAGGGATTACAGGCATGAGAAATGGGCCCATGAATTCCTCATGAAGTTCAACAAGGTCAGGTGCAAGGTCCTACACCTGGGTTGGGGCAATCCCAAGCACAAATACAGACTAGGCAGAGAATGATTGAGAAAGCCTTGCTGAGAAGGACTTGGGGATGATGGTGGATGAGAGGCTGGACATGAGCCAGCAGTGCACACTTGCAGCTCAGAAAAACAGTTGTGTCCTGGGTTGCATCCAAAGCAGCATGGCCAGCGGGTCAAGGGAGGTGATTCTGCCCCTCTACTCCACTCTTGTGAGACCCCTCCTGGAGTACTGCATCTGGCTGTGGGATCCCCAACACAAGAAGGACATGGATCTGTTGAAGCAAGTCCAGAGAAGGGCCAGAAAGATGATCACAGGGCTGGAGCATCTCTTCAGTATGAAAGAGCTGGGGTTGTTCAGCCTGGAGAAGAGAAAGCTCTGGGTAGACCCTAGAGCACTTTCTAAACATAAAGGGGACTACAAGAGAGACAAAGAGAGACAGAGAGGGACTGTTTACAAGCCCTTATAATGGTAGGACAAGGGGTGATAGCTGTAAACTGAAAAAGGGCAGGACTAAATTAGATACAAGGAAGAAATTCTTTATTGTGAGGGTGGCAAGATTCTGGAACAGGTTGCCCAGAGAAGTTGTGGATGCCCCATACCTGAAAGTGTTAAAGGCCAGGTTGGATGAACCTCTGAGCAACTTGATCTAGTGGAAGGTGTTTCTGCCCGTGGCAGGGAGGTTGTAACTAAATGATCTTTAAGTTTGCTTCTAACCCAAACCATTCTATAATTCCATGATTCTGTATTTCTATGATCCTACTTGTTATGGGTTTAGCTAGGTAGGCCTAAATTTAGGCCTCACATAAGAGACTAGGCCTGAGACTGTCAGCTGACTTGAGCTGGGCTGAGTAGGTACTATTGTGTAGGGGTGAAAGGAAAAAAAAGAGATATAAGCCCAGGTCCAAATAAAGACATAACAATGCAGCAATGAGAAGTGATGTGACACTGTCCTTGCAAGGGAAGAGAGTGGAGATAGACAAGGCAAGTCAGATGAGAGAAAGAAATGGTTTATGATTGTAAACAGGCTCATTGTAAAGGGAAGTGAAAAGGTCACTGGACTGGAATCAGTGATTGACAAAGATAAAAGAGAGTGCTGTGTGATGAAAAGATTCCTATTATTTATAGCAACAGGTTCTTGAAAATTGGAAATACTGTACTCCTGTGTGTCTGCTGATACTAGACGAGCTGCTAGTGAAAGACTGTATGAAAGTGACACTACTCTGGGAGAAACAGGACAGAAAAAGGTTGAATGAAAAGATTAGTGCATGTATGGAATTGCTGCTAAACTGCTTAAAGATCTAGTGAGTGGTAGGAAAATGTCTGCCACTGTATGCCCTTATGAAATTGTTACATCTGTTCATCAGAGCACACTGCAAAAGCAGCCATCAAGAAAGTGCTGCAAGAAATCAAGAACTGCAAGAAAGCAAGAGGCAAGAGTTTGTACAATGTTCCCAAGAAAACAAGTTATTCAACCCACCATTACTCATAAGCCAGCCTGTAAGAAGGTGTTTGTGGTTTATCAAAAGATGTAGCTGGATGTGCAGTATGTCCCAAGTGATGCTGGTAGTGAGAAGAGATTTTGGCAAGGAGTCAGTCATCTTGCAAAACCACTGAAGAAAGTCTCATGGAACTGGCAGGTAATTGCATGGATTCACATGTAGTCCAAATCTAGTTACAGGGGTTTCTACTCCAGTGTCTGCCTGAGTTCCACGTCAATCCTAAACAAAGAGAAGAGAAAGAATAGTGAACAGTAGGAAAGTAAAAGTAAGAAAATAAAAGAATAAAAAGAGTACTTATATAATAAGAGAAAAGGACTGCAAATATCTTCAGACTAAGCAGAGTTGTGCAAATGGTGGCACTGCCTCCTAAATAGCTCAGTGGTACAAATGTGAGGCATTGATAAGTAAGCTCAATCATGCAGCTGTGTGAACAGATGACTGAGGAAGTGACATAGGAGAGGAACTGCCCACAAAAATGCTGGCTAGGGAAGAGAATACATAGTCTAGGGTAGTCTGCAGATTCCTTTCTTGGCTTTGTCTACTCATAAAACAGAGCCACAAAGTCTGAATGAAATAACCCCCTCTCCTTTTTCATCCCACAGAAGGGGCTGCCGGAACAGCAGGTGTGTCAACATGTGAAGATCCTGCAGGTCTTGTCACTTACAGACTTTTGTGAGTCTAAGTTTGCTTGCATGTTCCTGCCCACATAAAACAGGGGAGTCAGACTCCAAAGATAGTCATCTGTCTTAGCTAAGCTAAAAGAATGAGAGATGCTAGCTAAAACGATGCCTGAAGGTACACTGAGATTAGTTCACAGTGCTGAGCCTCAGCTGGACTCTCTGGAAGCTGCAGCCTCTGGGTAGTGTGGCTCTGATCAGTAATAGGAAGAAAACACAGAGATGTCAGTAGTATTTTCACCTTACAGAAAACATTAATTTTGTCAGCTAGCTGCTTCTGTGCTGTACCAGAAGGGTGGCGAGACCATCTCTTAGCTTATCATGGTGCTTCCAATTCATAAATTACCTGAAATACCCTTGGCTGTCTTTGCATAGACATAAGATGTTCTGTCCTGAACACACTGACCGACACTGAGTCTTTTCCCTTTGGATCCAGGTTATTACATCACAGCATCCTTCCATATTATACCTTCTGATGATGATATCTGTTTGGCTTCCCTGAGTAGGTGTGTGAATACTTTAGAAAAACTAAGCAACAAGTGACCTGTAATATATCAGGTTATCCACAGTCTTATTATTTTAACTTTTAATTCTTTTTTATTGATCTTAAACAGAAATTTCTTCTGCCTTTACAGTACTTCTTTCTTGATTCTACATTGAGCATATAATAATATATGCATGGCTATAAATTCTTTGTTTGTTAATTACCATAATGATTTCAGGATGATTAGTTGTGACAAATGGAAGATGCTCTGTGCTACAACTATCTTGAGAGGGCTGCGAGCATTAGCTGGCATTCCTCAAGTATATTTCTCATTACATCCCATCATTTTACTGTTTTTGAGCAACAATGCCCCTTGTCTTCATTCCAGTGTTGCCTTGGGGATAAAGTAATGAGTCCTCAGACGATTTCCTTCTCTCTCTAAAGAGAAAGCAAACAAAGTACCAGATAGAGGAGAAGATAGAAAAGCTCACATAGTAGGAAAGCAGAGAAGGAGATGGGACTATACATCAGAGGAATAGTGAGTAGATTTGATTCACGCTGGGTCAAGACATCACTTGACTGATCTGTAAGAGACACGAGCTTGGTCTCTTCTGCAAAACTCCATTGAAATAGGTTTGAGTTTCTCATGGTAATTAATTGGCTTTCTCTCTGTCTCAGCTGCTGGATTTGAAGTGTCCCACTGCTACTCCCCAGTCCAACTTTACCGGATGTACATTTTAATTCAAGACTTCAAGAGATTTTGATCACACAAACCCTTGAGAAACCATTGATTCTCTGCTACCCTCATTTAATGTCTGGAGAACAACTACACATTTTTCTCTAAGAGATTTTTTTAAATTTGATGAAAATATAGGCGTTTTGACAAAAAGAGTTTTACAGAGATAAACATGCAACTTCACAAAAGCATTACAGCAGATTACCAGGACTAACAAACATTGCTCTAGTAAGGAACTTTTGTTACATCCATCAAACACAAACTCCATGCAACTTAGGTAAGGTACCCATAACTTACAGAAAATAAGTGTTTAGGTTACCCATTAGAGGAAGAAAAGAATAAAGGAAGAGAGATTAAGAGAAGAAAGAATAAAGAGAGAAAAAGAGGAGAGAAAGAACATAGTCACCACTCAGAAGGTCACATGTTGGCAGCTTCGAAGAGAACAGGCCAGGGCAAAATGGAGACCTTGTGTGTGCCTCTTTCTCTGCTCTGCTCTCTGTAGCCAACCCCCCAGGCAGGGCATCTGTCCCACTGACCACTCCCTGTGCCCTTGGCCAACGTGAGGGGCCGCAGTCAGTCAGGGGCTCCAGAGCTGTGGCGTGGTTGGTCACCAGACAGGTGACCCACCTTGACTGCCAGCCCAGCCACATGGCTCCTTGGTCAAGTGGCTGCATCTGTGTGGTCTCGGCTCTTGTCTGTGGCTGCAGGACCAGCCCAGCCCTTTCCACACACACAGAGGGGGTTCTGACCCAAAAATCACTGACCTGGTGTGTGACACCCCCTTGAGTATTTGAACATGGACTCAAAACAAATATTCTATTTATTGGAGAATTGTATGATTGACCTTGGCATTTAGGAAATAAAAAGAAAGACAATAAAGTTTTGTTTTGTTTTTTACACTGCCGGTTGCTGGAGACCTTTCCATGGCTATGTTATCATCACTAATTTCCAGTATAAAATACTGAAATTGAATTACAGAAAACACATAATTTCCCACATCTTCAGCTGCCAGCTATTGGCAGTACTGTGAAAACTGTACATCTTGTACTCTTCAGCATTTAAAGTATGGTAATGTGTCTGCCTCAAGGACACGTCTCTTCCTTCCTTTCGTAGAATCAGAGAATATGCTGAATTGGAAGGGACCCACAAGGGCCAAGTCCAACTCTTGGGCCTGTGCAGGACATCCCCAAGAATCCCACCATGTGCTGAAGCATTATCCAAATGCTTCTTGAACTCAGACAGGGTTGGTGCTGTGACCACTTCCTTGGGGGAGCATGTTCCAGTGCCCAACCACTCTACCTTTCTCTGATATCCAGCTTAAACCTCTCTTGACTCAGCTTCATGCTGTTTCCTTGAATCCTGTCACTGGTCACGAGATTTAAGAGATTTGTACTTGCCCCTCCACTTCCCCTCAAGAGAATGTTGGCTTGAAAGAAAGATTGCCTGCAGAGCCACACAATGAATATTAATCTATTAATTGATTTATCTATTATTCCTCTTCTAGAAGAGGCCAAATGCTACATAAATTTGAGTTGCTGCTCCACTGATTTTTGTCATACTGAGACTCTTTGTCATGGCATCTGTTTATTTTCATGTCTGCTAGGGCATCTCAGTCTAAGAGAGTAGTAAAGGAGCCAAGACAGAAATCCAAAAGTTTGGAACTTCCAGGTACTGGCTTGTGGAACAGTCTAAGGTGGCATCTAGAGTGACTACACTACTTATCCATTTAAATCTGTTGTTTTAAATACTGAATGGAAAATTGTTTTGCCGGTAATTAAGATGGTGAAGGTGTCCCTGAAGTCATTGTGTTCAAGTCATTGTGCTATATTATTCATTTATTTTTAATGGGGTGGCTGAGGTGGGCTTCTCAGCAGAAGAGATAACTATTCCAGCAAGTTTATAATAGAGCTGCTTGTTTACATAAAGCAGTATGTGTGTAATTCCCCTGCTGAAAGCACCTCAGCTGCCTTTGAAAGTAACTGCTTGTCCCTGACAGTAAATGGTCCTGGTTTGTTCCTTATGTGGTCATCTGATGTCGTTGCCTGTATCTCTGGCAAGAGCTTTGCATCATTCCTTAACTGATTACTGCTTACCATTCATGTTAGACAAAAATAAAAGGCTTTGTACTGTGACCTTCAAAGTGATTTCAGATTGGCATCTCCAGCCTTTTTTCTTTACAAAACAGCTTCTGATTTTGACCATTAAGTAATTCGGGCTTTAAGGTTAGAATTTTAATGTCTGGAAGCAAAGTCAGGCAAGGGGTTACCTAAACAGTGTAACTTAAAATCCACAATTAATTATTCCAGCAAGTTATAAGACACAAGAAATGGGGTTTGATGTCTCTAATTTTAGTTGTGTGAAAGCTAGGATCTAATCTATTTTGTCCTCTCTTCTTCAGCTGATGGAGAAATATAGCATCTTGAAAACAGAATACACTCTGACTTAAGTAGGTGCCTAATTAGTGTCAAAAAGATAAATCAAGTGTCAAAGTGCTGTAAAGTTTCATATTTGAGTTATACAAGATGAATTGCCCTCTGGAGATTCCTGCCTTGGTCTTTTGACTGTGAAGCCTAGACAGCTAGGCAAAGTTTTGATGGTTGCACTTAAGTGTGTTGAATCCCTATCAGAAAAGTGAAAATACTGCTCAAACTAGATCAATCTTTTATGTTTGGCGCTCTGTACTGATAACATTATTTAAGAGTGATGGATCAACTGAACAGTCCCTTTGGGAGTAAATACTCCCGGTTCATTCTCAGAGAGGCGTAAAGAATATGAAGCCTTTTGCTTTGTATCAAAAGCTCAACAAAACCTTTGGAAATTTCACCCATAGCAGCATCTGTTGGCATAATGGTGCACCAAGTTAGTTACTTTCAACAGGTACAAACTACAGTTTAACTTCAAGACTGGAGACAGATATAGCTTCATACTGAATAAACTACAGTTTGGTTTTCTATTGAGATTAGAGTATATTCAACTTGCAATTCCTTTGCATAGCCAAACTCCTATGCTTTAGTTATTGTTGTGAGAATGAGTTGTTTAATATTTGTGAATTTCTCTACATGGTATTTAAACATATGAATACATCACACAGTTGAGAGTGAAGTGCTGTGCATTATATCATTCTGTGTTTAAGGTCTGTTAAAGCACTCTTAGAACACAGGTATAAATGCAGTGAAAACTGTCTGTTGTGACTGCAGCTATCCTGAAGGATATATTTTTAAGCAAATTATTTCTGCAGAGAATTCCATGTTTTTCCATAAACAGGTAAATAAATAAAAAGAACACAGACACC
>JAOXXN010000395.1:24999879-25034590 GCA_026770055.1 Myrmophylax atrothorax
GGGCGTCTCGCCTCCCTGCGAATTTTATAGCCGGGGGTGGGGGTGGAGGGGTGGGGGGGAAATGGGGAGAAAAGTGCGTGGCAAATAATCCATCAAAAAGCCGGAGCGAGATCGATACGTCGTGTTAAATTTTAAATGTGTTTGCTGGCAGTTAAACTGCTCTGGACTCATTACAGCAACAGTGCTGGATTTATTCTAATGCACTGCAGTCTGAACAACAAGCGCATTAATTCTCCTTTAATTGTAAACTGGGAGCATTTGAAAACCATTCAGTGTGCAAATTATGCTGATTCAATTACCGTTTAGTTACAGACTTCATTACCTGAATGGGGGTTTTTTTGCCCTTTTTTTCCTCGAGCTTGGCATTCCAGAGTGAAGGAGACGATTTCCAGTTTCAGTGCAAAATATGATATAAAAAATTTAAAAAATATCGTGAATGAAAGACAAGGTAGGGGGAGGGAATGCGTCCTTCAGCTGGGCTGTGTCTCCTGCCAAAACAGTCGGGGAGGATCCAAAGGATTTCCCTAACACTAGTCTTTCTGAGTCGGTACTAGCACATTTATGCCAATCTCTTCCTGTTCTCTGTATTTCGGGAGTGACTCTGAAAGTTTGCATTAGGCCGTCGTGTGATAATAAACTGTTTATTAGCACCGAAGCATGAAGTTTTGATTAAAGCTTTAATGTGGTGCGACAAAGCAGCAAGGTGCAGCACTTTGTTGTGCCTACCCGTGTGTTCACATCACACTGTGTGGACTACAGCAGTTTCAATTAGGAATTAAATTTTCAGCGCTCAGACTGTTAGGAAGGGTAAATGAAATGGCAGCACAAACAGCTTCCTATCGAGTTTGTTAAAAAACCCCTTTTTGGGAGGGATTAATAATATAGGTGACAGGGAGAACAGCTTATTTCCCCGTCGCCTGAACTAAGAGGTGTTCAGGGAGAGTGAATAGCTGCGGCAAGACGGGACTGCCTCGAGGTTACTCATTTACAGACACTGTCTGCCTCATAATTTCTCTTCACCCAGCAAACCGCTGCTCTTTTTATTTTTTTTCCTCCGACCCCCTCCCACCCTTTAAACCCCTTTGTAATGAAACCTTGAGGGTGAAAAAAAGTGTTTCTGCTTTTCTTCCCCCTTCTAATAGAGACATATGTCATCCAGCCTTTTTGCCTGAAATTTATAGAGGTCACCGCCGATCAGAATAAGCAGAAATTTGCTGGGGTAGAGGTAGTTTCATGTATTATGTTTATTGATAAGAACATTAGTTGTCCTTTGTGAGATGTGCATTTTCTCCTCGTTTTGAGTGGTGCAGTGCATTGAAAAATGTTATGTTTGATTTGCAATGGAAATGCATTTATTTTTGCCTAAATGGATAACTTGGTACTTATTTGGTAGAACTAGGACTTAACCTTTAAAGGCTTGCAGTTGTTTTCTTTCTTCACTTTTACAGACCTGCAGAAAGTGTTCAAACACCCGTACTCTGTTTTATTCATCACGACACTCCACCGCTCTTGTTTTGAAAGCATCTTAGTCAAATTCTAGTGGATATTGTTTCCTTAACCAACAGTGCTGTTCTGAGCTCATAATCATCAGTAAGGAAACACATAAATAATACAGAAAACCCCCCTCAAAACAACGTCCAAAGATCGCAGACTCATGCAGGATTGAGTTCTGCTTGTGAGGACACCGGTATTTTACACCATTCGCCTAATGGAAACAGTCCCGTTGTACCTCCTGCCTAGATGCCGCTGAATTTCCAGGGCGACATCACAGGACAGTAAAAGGCCAGGCTATTTCTTTTAATTTCTTCCTGTTTGTTTGTTTTTGTTTTTGTTTTTGTTTTTTTTCCCCTGCGTGAAACCAGCATGCTGTAGAAGCGACTACAGAACGCGCAGGGTGTTAGAAAGGACGGCAAGGATCCTAACTAGTTATTTCTCACTGGGACAGGTCAAGCAGGGCCTCGGAGGAGGAGGAGGCAGATCTTTTCGGTGCGGGCAGCTGCGGAGCCCGTCCGTGCGGGAGGCCCGAGGGGCCGCGTCCGACAGCTCCAGGCGGCGACGGGCGCTCGCCCCGTCCCGCCGCTCCCCGGCCGCCACCCGCATCCTGCGCACCCCCGGCAAACGCGGCCGCCGGCCGGCAAGGTGGCAGAACTTCACCCCCAGTCACGGTCAAAGGCTCTACCCCTGCGCACTGGAGGGAGACCTTCCCACACTGTACAAGCACTGCGTGGTAACATGCACTTCTTTTGCTGGGGTCATCCCGGCTCGAACGGACCCCGTCTCCTTAGGTACTCCTTTCCTGGAGCAGGGGGTACGGAACTAATACCAGTCCTAGTTTTGCATAGCATGCTGCTCGGGTAAGGACCCCTCCCCTTCAGCCCCCGCCCGGCTTGTCGTTTCTCCCATCTAAGTGTTTATTCACCGGTGTGTTTGTTAGTTAGGATACACATCGGAACCGGCTGGCAGAACGCTATTAACTCCGTGCAGAACTTAAGCAGCGCAAAGACAAAAAGAGGTGATTTTTCCCCCCTCGGCGAGGGCTGTTTCGCGGGGGGAACTTCACTGCGCAATGCTTTGTCAGAAAAGTAGAACCACGGGGTCACGGGGCACCTTCTTTTTACAGGGCGATGGCTTTGGCAGAGCGACTTTGGAAACAGCCTGCTAACCTTCTCTCCCTGTCGGACTGGGATTTTAGGGTCTATTCCACAGCGTAACTGTAGCTTGGAGGCCTTTTGGCAGCCGAGAGGAGCTTCCCTGTAAAATTGTTGTGAATCATAGAGGTTTAAAATTGTCCTCAGCGGTGGCACACTTGGTACGGTATTTGCTGAGGGGGTAAACAGGGGGTTAGTGACTCCAGAGTTTGTGTACATTTAATTTCGTTGTGTGTTTCACTGTTTGCGGTCATTTCACCCCTGTTAAGGAAAGCTGTGGTGAACGTGAGGAGATATCACGTGCTGGTGAAGATAAGTTGATTTTTTTTACTTCTTTGTTTTTAAAGATAGTTGTTAACTGTGTCCTACTTTGTCTTGGAAGAAAAACAAACAAACAAACCACACCTCTATAGGCAGCGAAGATAAAAGAAAATAGAAAACAAAAGAGAGAGAAGGCATTGTCCTACTGTAATCACCACCCACAGTGTTTTCTCAGAGGCATTTGGTGCTGAATGCATTCGAGTATTGCTTTTTCCTCCCCCAAATAAGCTATTTCTTGCAATTTTCACTTTGACGTCGAAGGAGGGGAGGGAGGGGGAGAGCGCTTGGCTACCAGGGAGAGAAGTGGCTTTTTGTGCGGGGGAGTTTACGTAGCCTTGAGGTGATCCTGCTGCTTCTTTCTAAATGAGTTTGAGAGGCGCTGTCGCTGCGGTGTAGGGGGAAAACCTTACCATTTCGGAAGGTAAGGCACGGGAATAACTGGACACCTACCTCGTGTGGGCGAAACAAATTTATCTGCCCTCTTGATTTTTTTTTAAGCTCAGGATGGTGCACTCTTTTCCGAGCTTCCTTACTTCCTAACCACTAGGGACCTGTGCTAGTTTAAAAAGGGGTTTCCCCGCACTGAAATTTCTTTTTCCCGGCTCTTAGTTCACACTGTTTCTATTTATTGAATAGCTGGAGAAAGCAGTCTGGAACAGATTTCACCTGTTAGGGAGGCACCTTACTATAATCCCTGCCTCTCTTCTAGTAGCCACCTCTTCCAAGTCGATGTGGTACCTAAAGGTATCCATTTTAACCCCTTTAATATTTCTCTGCATCTCTAAACCGCCATTTTAATTAACAAAAAGCCAATTTCCCAACCCTCTTGGAAAGTGCGGTGAAGCAGGTTAAGAAACCAACTGCTCAGAATAGCCGCACTTGGAGGAAATAAATGTGTGAACCATCCTTCGCTCCCTAGGATAGGCTTCTGTTTTCCCGATTGGGCTTGGGTGAAGATTTGCTGTGATTTATCAGGTAGTTTAACACCCAGCTCACTCTTCTTGTAAGTCAGCATTAAACCACCTCCTGGGTGCTTTGTAAATACAGCTTTAGCATTTTTTTCATGCAGCAGATTGACATGTTGACGATTCTGCTTTAAGGAATGTGACAATAAAGTGGAAAACCAAAGGCTGGCAAGCACTTCATCAAGGATAAAAAGGTTCTGCTGTAAGGATGTCACTCAATTTATTGTGAAAGTCGAATGAATTACGTTTAATGAAAGTGCTCCCCAGATGAATATTACCAGCAATTTCCTGAGTTGGCTCTGTCAGATTGATATGAGGAAATGCCAACCCATATCAAAAAAGATCTCCAATCTCAATTACTATGCAAGCTTTCGAAGAGCTCCTTTTTATTGATATGATATATATTGGCGGGTTCTCAATGCTGTGGAAACTGCTCTCTGCTCACCAGGACAGCACATTTCCCACGTTTTTCTGGCTGTTTAAACTTCTGTGAGTGCCCTTTTTTTTGGAAGGGAAACCCCTCTCATCCTCTTTCCCTTTCCATGACCTAGAGAGACCAAAGCTATATGTCTGACAGACAGAGGAGGCGATGCTCATTGCAGGAATTTTGTTCAGCCTGGATGGACAAAGCCGAAGGTCAAGAGAAATAACTCAGCCGAGACAATGGCGTTGGATCCCCTCATTTTCAGAGTATTTCTAGACGACAATCCAGATCATGGTAATATTTGTTAGGACCAGCAATCCCAATATTCCCGCCCTTTCTTCTTCATATCTCTAGGGCTTCTTTGGGCAAATTAGAAATTCACTGAGCCCGCAAAGAGAGAAAAGCTCTTATGTCGCCTCATCTACATAAGAATTGACATAGTGAGAAGCTTTTCTGTCCCATTTTAAATACTGTGGCACCGGTCACTGCTTAGGAATACAGCTTCTTTTCCCATAATCCATCTTGCTGGGCTCGTTTATGATCGATTCAGTCAGCTGTCTTCTATCACTTCCCCATTCTCTTTCAATTTTTAAATCGAAGCAGAGAGAGAGAGAGAGAGAGATGGTATTGAAGGGCAACCAGGAGGTTCTCAGTACTCTGCCTCAGGACGGGGACATGGGTACCTTCACACGTGGGGCTGCAATTCCTGCATGCAGCATTAGTGAGGAAGAAGAAGAAGGTTGTCCTTATCACATGTCGGGTTGGTTTGAGTTCTTATTTTCCCGTTCGTCTCTGGATCCGCGTCTAAAACCTTCTCGAGTGCACTATTAATCCACGTGATTTTTGTTTGTTTATTTATTTATTTAAAGTGTGATTTTCCCCCTCTGTCGGAGATGCTGCGGATGGTTAGTGCAAGAGCTCCGGGGAGATCAGGCAAGCGCTGACAGTCGGATCGGGAGAAGGCTGACTTTGGGGTGCCCCGCTCCATCCCGGCCCGGGGCTTGCGCTGCCTCTTCGGCCACTCCAAAAGCGCCGCCTGCACCCTGGAAGGACGCTAGAAGCGGAGCAGCACCGCGGACAGCGCCCGGGCCCGCACTGACCCGGGAACCGCGCCAGCCCTTGGAAAGCTCTCGCTCGTAGTCGCCCCGTCCCGGAGTAGTCGGTGTTTCGGGCTGCTGCTGCTTAGACCTCACCCGCAACACGCTCTGGACTTGGGCTTTGGCGTCCTGCGTCAATTTTCCTGAAGGAAGAAGTAGACGGGTGGACCAGCAGACCGGTGTTGCTGATGACTTGCTTTCTCTTAAGGGCATAGCTGTTGCTTTATTTTCCAGGGAAAAACTGATGAGAGGGGCAATACATACATGAGTGTGGAGTGGAACAGGGATGGCAGAATGAATCTGGGGATCAGGAAGGCTGTTCTGGGCTGCTCAGGTTTGTCTCATTCTATCCCAGGACCACAGCATCGTCGCCTTTTGAAGAGAGACCAGAGATGCCAGAGAGAACTGGAGTAAAAAATAAGCTAAGAGACATGGCTGACACCAAGACAAGAGAACAGGGCATGATTAATAATGACACTTTCTATCCCATGGGTAATGGCAGGAGTGGCTCTTAGACATGGTTAATGTAATTTTTGTGGTAGTGGCACTCTGAGACATCTGTGAGGGGCAGCCAGATCTTGTATCCTGTACTTGTTTGTGTCCTGGCAGATACTGCTCAGAATATCTCCCAGCTCTCTCCTTGCTTTCATGAGGAGATAGTTGCAGGCAAGTGCCTCCACCCCTGTAAATCCCCACTCACTATTGACAGAGCTGTCTTCCAGAATTCTGTTGCCTGAAAAGCACTTGTCAATGAAACGGTGACTTTTGGCAAGGCAGGTGTAAGTGAATGACTGATGGAGAGTCCTTCAATAAAGGAATGTGATGGGAATTGACTGGGCTGTGAGGAGAACCAACTCACAATCCTCACCAACCCTCCAGACAAAGCCATAAGCCATTTATGCCTGATTCATATTCTCCCATGAATATCCCCATAGTGATTGGGATACTTTTGCTAGATGTGAACACTTTCCAATTCCTTTCGATTACACCATATCCCCCCGCATAGTGTCTTGAAACTGTATTGTCTGCTGCAGAGATGTTGCTTTTATCTTCCAAATGCCACCCACATTAACGCCAATGTCTCACTGTCTAGCTAGTGACAAATGTCTCAGAGATGTTCATCTGCCTTGCACACTGCACTGTCTCTCCGGGTGCCCTGTCTTTTCCTATCCAAGGGAGAGTTTAGTAATATTTTATTTAGTAATATTTTCTTCCATGCCCCCTGTATCTGGTGAAAAAATATTTGTTCACTAGTTGTTCTCTGTCCTGTCCATTTGTGAGTTAATTTTGCCAGTGCCCTCTGGGGTATCACCTCTCCTGTTAATCTTTTGATCGCTTCCATGAGAGGTTGACCAGTGCATGGAAAGATAATCTGCTCTTTCCATATCTGCAGGTTGTTGAAGGGGGAGAAATTAGGCCTACCAAATGATTATGATACTAGTGCCCTATTTTCCTCAAATTTCATTTTCTAATCCAGACTAGCAAAAAACTAAACAACAAAGATCTTGTTTGTTTCTCTGTGTTTGTAGCTTGGTTGCTTCATATTGTGTGCACCTGCAAATGCTCTTTTTTTTTTCCTGAACTTTTGAAAAATTGCTAAAACATGCCTACATTATTTCTTTGCATATTTTGATATAATTTGGTGATAGCTGCACAGCAGACTTCTTTTAGCAGCAGAGTTGACAGTCAAAATAGTACTAAGAAAGAAGTGATCTACTAGCCTTAGTTCTTGGGAAGACGTGCAACTAAAATGTGTATGTATATATATATATAAATAAAATATATTCAAATTACATTATTTATTTAGAAAGAGAAAATCGCTTAAATCTAACTGACACAGTATACTCAATTGAAAATCAACAGATACTACTTACTTTCCTTGTTAGAACATGCTTTGATCTGAAAATCCCTGAACTCAGTGGTGGTTTTTAACAGTTCTAGTAGTTTTGGATCTGGCCCTATGAGTATAGTGCTTCTACCTGATATTGCATGCATATGTCAGAAATAACAGTAGTAACATTACAAATGGTTAGTGACTTGCATGTTTTATGACTCTCTTTCCTCCATCGCCCGCCCATGTCAGCCTTGCATTATGTATGAGTTAACTGTCAGCTGGTACAATATTACTTGCACTTGTTTTAAAGGTGCAAATAAGCTACTGGGTAAAAGTGAAAATAAGAAACACTCTAGCCATATACTGTGAACACGGTATTGATAGACAAAGATTCTTCAGCAGATCCTATGGCCTGATCCTGCCGTGTAATACAAGATAGTATTGCTATGTAAGTCAGTGGCTTGTTTACTTGTGTGAGGAAGACAGATTCTGTTTCTAGTTGAAGACTGAGTAGACCATTTCTATCACCAAGAATTGCTTGTCACTATTCAGATGCCACTTCAAATTGAAAGTGTAATTGGCAGCTCTTAAAAAATTTTATGTAATGGAATTTCTGTTATGGATAGTTCAGACCACCTGTACCATAATATTTATCTGCACAGTCATTTTTATAAGCTATTCTTGATTGAATTTTAGAAAAACAATTCTTCTACTAGGCTATTTTGTCAAGAAATGTTGCCATAGGCCTTCAGGTATATAAAACTGCTTACATAAAATTAATGGACTGCTTTTTATATTTACAGTCTCATTCATAGCATTTGAGGCCTTGCAAAAGAAGATACATACTTAAAATAGCAATAATATTAAAACTGTGTCCTCATGCTTGTTGCATTGTCAATAGCAGTGTTTTATAATCTTGCCATGTTTAAAATCAGAATGCTAGTCTGCAATTTGACTCTAATTTAGAGTAATTTCTGCTGTCACGGCAACTATTCTGTATTAAATACAGAAATTTTTTTAATATTTATGTGGGGAATTCTTAGCACTTTAAGAAGATTTTATAAGCAATATTGATAGGTAAACCACAGCAGTAATACTGTAGCTTTGTGGAGGACAATTGCCAAGTGAACAGATCTTTAAAGAGAAGGAAAACAAGAAAGTCTACAGAAATAGGACATAAAAGATGTGCATAATAAATGATGCTATTAAAAAAAATGAGCTCCATGAGCTCCATCCTGCTGCCTTCATCTGCAATCAGTATTACCTTAACAAGGTCCACATTTGTTTCTTCTTCCATCTTCCACAAAGCATCACATTTGCTTAACTGACTTGCTTGTAGTAGGTGGCAGTGTAGTACATGTTGCAAACAGAAGGGAGAGAGTAGGACCCTTTAGCACTTCTGACACCTGAGTTAAAACCTTGGGATTTTGAATAGTTGCACAAAGGATATCCATAACTTCAGTGGAATCTCTTCTGAGAGTGGTCACTTGGAGAGAATCAGGAATGACATTGTCTGGTCCTTGCTAAGACTGTGGTCTGTGTGAATCATCTTCTATATCTTCAGTTTCTGTCTGTGCTGACTCAGACGGTGATACCCCTTGCTGTGTACCTCCTCCTTTCTCTGTGAGAGCTCTGCTGCCTCTGCTAACACTAGTCATTGCAATAAGGTGCGATTCTACTGAATTATATATATATATCAGAATATAGTTTGTGTTTCATCTTAAATGCACAGAATATTTACTAGCTAGAGCAGAGTGTGTGTCTTGGAAAAATTATTGTGTGGATTAGCAGATTGTAGTGGTATGGTTTAGTCTTCAAGTGTTATGCAATCCAAATGAATGTGGAAATGTGTGACTAAGTACATTAGAGGAGGTGCCAGTGCTGCTTTTGTTCTCCTCAATTTATAGAATATTCTGAAATTGTGTTGTTGTAGCAGGCACTTCAGAGCAAAGGCCATTGGTTTGTAACTGCTTTTTAGAAGCAAAACCACAAGCTTAACTGAAGTCAGGAGACTCACATATGTTTCAATGATTTACTGAGCTAGGAGAAATTGAATGTAGTATGGTTTTCTTGCATTTCTTATTTTGGATATGAATTTTTCTTTTTCCATGACAGCAGAATAGCACATCTATGTCTTTAAAAATGATCCAAAGTAATATTTTAGGCAAAAGCCTGCTGAATTTACCTCTATGCTACTTAAAATCCACTACAGTATCATGTCTATAACAGAGCATTACACTACTTCCTCTCCCTTATCCTAAACAATTATTATTATCCAATTATTACTGGATAATAATTAACTGAATAAATAAAAATCCAATAAATATTGCATAATAATAATTATTTTATTAATTCTGAATTTTTGGAATAATGATTTGTGACTCTCTGACTACTGATCTGCAGAAATAGTTTGCAAAATACCTTTAGCTTTGAAATGAAACTAAAGTTACTAAAGCTAGGCTTTTCAAATAGATAATTCATGTGTCTTTTTTTTTGTAAATGTGTTTTTGAAGCATTCAGACAGTACTACTTACTGTTTTATAGAATTACAAAGAGATGGAAATGGTGGCATATCTCAGAAAGCCATGTGTGCCTCGTATGCAGTATTATATTTGTGCTGTAAATTTGAAGTCTAACTGCACTATTGTTGCAATTGATGTACACTTTTTGCAGACCACTGCAGATTTTTTTTTTCAAAAGAAAAATATTGAAACAATGACCATGTAAGGAAAAAAAAGTATCCTTATTTATTCTTCCTCAAGAAACTTGCATGTTGATTCAAGACTGTTCAGGCTTATGAGAACATTGGCATTGATTTCTCTGGTTGTAAAATGGGGTCTTTATCTTGATAAATATTTCCATTTTTATAAGGTAGTTGGGAATGATATTTCATTACCTTCAGTTTGATTTGCTTTGTGTGAATTTGCTATTCATAGCTAGCACAGGAAAGAAGCAGTAAGCATTCCTAATAAACATGAGACAATATATATGTGTGGTTATGTGGTATTCACAGACTTTTGTCTGTGGAACTTAGTCTTCTGTGAAGTCAAAAACTCTGAGCAGGCTCTACACACTTTTATTTCTAGCATTGTTTCTTTCATTGTCGTATGCTTTAGTAAATTTACCCAGAATAATGTCATCCTGTCTTTGGTCTGCCATGAGATCCTTCCTGTAGAACTGAGTCCTTTTGTTCTCTGGCAGAATGACTTCATGACTACAGTACTCCTTCACCTCAAGTAACAGTGGCATGGTTTGTCCTTAAACTTTCGTATTTTGCTTTATCCAACAGTGCAGTGTTAGTCATCTATGTCTGGCACAAAAATGAAACTCTGCTGCCAGTTGTCACAGGTGGATGATGATTTGCTTTAGCTCAACAGGTGGAGCTGTGACTTCGTTAGCCTGTTGATTCAGGCTAAAATTCAGTTGGCTGGGCAGGTTCCTGACTCAATTTTACTCATGTATTTTACATTCTCTAGATTTGTACCTCCATTTCCATTGCTTATGGAAAGTTTTTAACCTCCTGTTCTGTAAAACACTTCAGGTAATGAGAGGCATGTATGATTATGTATTCACCAGGAAAAGTTGTTAATTTGTGGGAATGTGATGCTTCTAGGGGGCTTCTATGGAAGCTTTTTTCATCTCAGCTTTGCATATTAATGTACAAGTTAGATGGAGTCTGAGACAGTATTTCCACTTAGCCCTCTTTGAGTATGGTCCACTTTGCACGATTAATTTTTTTGCCCTGGTGTTTTGTGAGGATCTTGAAGACTACAGAAGTGTTTGGAATAATTCTTTCTTCAGCATGTTTAGATAAGACTAGTTCAGTGGAGTTACGTTAATAACATTTATAAAAATAGCAATCTCATTGCTCATACATCTTGTAATTCTCATTTCATAGACTGCTTGCATCGCCTATGGGCCCTTTGTTGCCATGTTGCCCATGTCCCCCTTTTGCCTTGATTTAGCTGCAGTTGACCGTGTGGTGGTTGGAATAATGTATGAGGGATCATTCTTTGTTGAGAAAACATATCCCAGAAAAACAGGGCAGTGGCTTGAATTGAGTTGGGGTAATAATATGAGCGTCCACCAATAAAAGTTCCCATTCCTCAGAAGCTTTCAATTCTCCTGTATTCTTATCCTTTTATATTAATTTTTCATCATACACCTGTGTAAACTTGTTTTGTCTGATAAATGTTTAGAGAAAGATTATTTCCCTATGGATTTGTGCATCCCTTCATAAATCAGTGCTTCAAATATAATACTAGATGTTCACTAATTATGTCCTAAGTGTTCCTGATACTACACTTAGACTGGCAAAGTCAGTTAGGGAAACTAAGACAATACTAACTGAAGATTTCAAGTCACTACAGCACCAGTAAAAAAAATAATCTTTATGATTAGATGAAGCAAAGGGCTTCCAAACAGAATCCAGACTAAAATATGCTGAAAACATTAACTGAATGCTTATGGGTAAAAAAAGAACAGAAATCAAAATGGGAGAGGCTTTTTAATGAATAGAAGTGTAGGGAAAATTTATCAAATAAATTGTTTGCTATTAATAATGTGCACAGCTACAGTCAGATTCCAATAAATATGCCCAGTGGGGATGGAAAATCTAGACAACTGGAATTACATTGATGAATTTATCCTAGTTTCCAATGCCTTCTGAGTATGTATTTAGGAAACAAATGCTGTCACAAAGATAGACTGACAGAAAGTGAACTCAATTATTTCTTTTTAAAATTAAGACATTTCTATTTGACAATGGAAGTAATTTCAAGTTACTTAAGAATGTTAAATGTATCAGAGAACTCTTAGCAGAAATGTCAGCATAAAAGTGACCTCCAATGGTTAGAAAATATACTTGAGGCTATGCTCTTGTTTATCTTCATGTTAAGCAAAAACCCCCAAAATCACATGATTTGACCTATTTAGTACCTAAGCAACATTTGTTATGGTCACCTCTACTTTTGCTAGAGGACTCATTGGGAGTGGTAGGGAATGTGTGCTATTATCTCTCATGGCTGAAGAAACCAGAGGTTCATCTTTAATGGAATACTGCTGGTTCTAAAATATGAATGAATCACTGTAGTTACACAAAAATAAGTACTGTAATCAAAAGGCAATCCCAACACAAATCTCCTCTTAGAAATCAAAACAAAATCTCAAAGAAAACAGAATCTGCATAATCATCCTTTCCCAGCTGCTTAGCTTTGATCTTTGTTTCTGTAAGACTCTGTCTTCTCTGAACCTAGACCTCTATTTCATTCTTGACTACTTAAAGATTCTTGACTACTTAAGAATTTTGTACATCTTGCATTGTTAGTGTCTGAGTCAATGTTACCCATAAAACTAAAACTCCAGTTCAATCACAGGCTTGGTTCAAGGCTGAACTCTTCACCCAGGGATGTTTTTCTTCTCGTACAGTGTTACTACCACTGAACACACCAAAAATCCCATTGCAAATGTCTGATGAGATGACTGTGCAGAAAGTTTCTCTTACGTGTAATATTCTTCATTTTTCAGCTATGTTGTCTTGTATCACAGCTTCTAGCTTTGATTGGGTAACTACTTCATACTCAATTACTTCAAAATTACTTCGCATCAACCATGCACTCAAGCTCTGTCTTTCTTAAGCATGGTGATTTCAGTTCATGACAGTCTGAATATAGTCTTTGGACATTTTTCAGTGTGTATATCCTCACTGTACAATACCTTTTCTATGGCTGATATAAGGCAGACTTGATCACCCCAGTCTCAGCTGTCAGCTGCAGTCACACTTGCAAACATCCTATTAGTCAGTTGTAAGAAACTAACAACATGTAGCTAAGCTCTATTCCCAGATAAATGACTGCACCTCACATTCAGCTATCACATAGAACAGAATTAGTATCAGCCGTGCTTCCTGGACTTCTGGGTTGTTTTTTAACTTAAATGCCACCACTTCAGGCTAAAATACCATAACTTCTCTATTATTCACTCTCTTGACTCACATAAACACATGAAAGTGGAAAAAAAAAATGAAAAAGGGTAGTGCTGACCATTGGGAAGCAGTTCTATCTGGGTCTGTAGCACTCTAGACTTACAAAAGGTTTGATAGGGTCATAGGACTTTTCCAGTCTCCATTTGCTTTGTCTCTCATTCATATTTTTCTCATCAACTCAGTGACTGAAACATCTCTTAGGGATTTAAAAGGATCTATTTCTTCTTTTCTTCAGGAAATGTGAGCCCAAGCCTTGCAATTCAGAGGTAATTGCTTTAACCACTGCGTGGTAGAATAATCTGGGGAATTTTCTTGATTTAACTTGTCCATTTTATTCTGCTTGATGTAATACAGACAGGGAATCCTTTAGTCAGGAAACAGGATCTTGTTCTGGGTAAGTTCTGAGATATCAGTGTTACTAAGACTTTCGCTCTTGCTCTTTGGCCTTATATGTTTGAGTTCATTCATGGTGGAAGCACTTCAAATTCTGAGAGCTCTAAAACAGAAAAATGCTTTATTCTGATGTGTAAGAAATTCCTTAACCAGGAAGTTGAAATTATATTGCCTTGCTAATTCTATCCATTCGACATATTAGCAACAGTAAAAAAAGTATCTAGGTCTAGGAGAAGATAATGCTTCAGAAATGTCAAAAAGTGTTTAAGTTAATTCCTTTTATTTCTTTGTTTGCTTTATTTGAACAGTTTAGTAGCTTCTGTGAGTTATATTTTCAGGGAACTTTTCCCAGCAGAAATATGTGGGTAGCTAATTCTAGGTTATGAATTTTAGCAGGTACCTTGGACAAAGAAAAAAAGCACTTCATGGTAGTAATTATAGGCTCCTTCTGGCTCTAGCCTGGAGGATCTTCCAAGGTTTCTAACACTAAGCTTAAGCAGTCCTCGCTTTCCTGGTTTTAATCTGTTTGCTGAACCTCCACTACCTTCACAGCTACATCCAAATCCAATTCTTGTCTTACATTTAAAAAAACCCCTGTCAGTTTGTCATAGCACAGTTAGTGAATTACTTCTAGAAAACTGTTTATGTTCCCAAGATCCTGAAAACTTTATTTTTTTCCTCTGAGACGCAATACTCGCACTTATCTGTGAGTGTACATCATTAGCTTGAAAACTGTTACCAGTCTACAGGCCACTACTCTCACTCACCATCCATTATTTTTAAGCTTATAATTTACTTTGTTTAATGATTTGTATCTATCATCCATGCACAAAAATCTGTAACAAGCTACTGCATGCCCTCTTTATGTCCACCCACCTTGTCATTCTCAGTGCAACTGCAAGAACTGTCAGGAAAGGATAAGAGAACTTGCCTCCAGAATCTCATTTTATTGTTCTGGGACATCCAGAGCAAGGATTGAAGGGATGTTGTGTCTTGGTGTGTCTACCTATACGATCTGAAGAAAGCAATCTCTCTTTTGCAGAGCTGGAATATGTATAGGTTATTCCCTGAAAACAGCTCTGAGCAATAAAGCAAGTGAAGAATATTAATGTTTTTTGACTGTAAAAGATGAGGTGATTCTGGGAAGTAGCTAAGATTTGAGATTAAAACCACCTAACAAACTAGACTGGCTTTGAATGAGCATTACAGGAATCATAAAAATTATATACCTGGCAAAAAAGACATGCTCTACCATAGTTCAAAGGTTTTTCTGTCTCCAGAAATGTGACATTAGGACTTCTCAAAGAAGAATAGGTATTTTTATTTCTTGTTTTGTAGGGGCTTTTTTGTTTGTGTTTTTTTTTTTCTTTCAAAGTAAGGTATATTTTTCTGTAATCTTGTTCTCTAAACCATTTTGTGCTAAATTTTCCACAAAGGAAAAGTATTTGGGTAGATACCTTGCAGGGAAAATTTTGCTCTAAGCAGTTGGAGTTCAGCAAACTGATAAGCAACTGATAAAAGGTCTTAGTATGGGAAGTTTCAGGCAGCCTTAATCATAGCCATTGCCAGCAGAACCATATATAATTTATAGACATATGTGTCCTCCTAGGTGCTCTGTATGACAGTACTTTCAATTGGTGTTAGCCTATAAATAACTGTAGAACATTTTTTTTAATGTATACTTTGGAGAAACTTGAAGTGTTAAACAGAATGGCAAGAAGGATGCAGTTACTGTCATTATTTATAATTTTTTTAAAACACTGCCTACGGTATAGTGCTTGCAAACCAGACTTTTAGTTGTAACCTTTTCATCATGAGGTGCTTAGAAAGTGCAGAGAGAATACTGGGATGTAATGGATAGATTTTAATCTTTTTTTTTAAAATTATTTTTTACATTAAAAGCAGCAGATAGGCACATTTGATATGTATAGAAGGAAAATGCTGTTCTTAAAGTGTTTAAATGCACAGAGTGTATCAAATCATACATAGCTTTAATTATTTTCTAAATATACTGTTCTAGAAGTACAGACATAATCGTGCTGTTGGTTAAGGAGGGTGTGATATATTTCTTTTTGAATAAGGCTTTTTTACCCTGCCATCTCTTTATGGTTAGACCTTTTTAATCCGTACAGCTGAAACATGTAGCTTGTTATAGCAGCTCAAACATAATTAGTGATCAGTTTGTGTAGAAACAGCTAAGGGACAAAAACCCCAGTCTCATTATTTCTTATTTCTCCATCTTAAAATTAGGAGATTTTTCAACTGGTAATTAAAACTAGATCTCCAGCACCATCAGGTCTGGGTGAAATGTACTGGTAACAGGATTAAGAAAGTCTTGTTTCATTTCAGACTATGTGTGACCTTGGGAGAGCTCAGTTATGCCTTGAGACAAAAAAATTTAATGTTTCATTTTGTAGTAGTGCCATCTTTCACCTTTATGTGGATTTAAAAATGTAAATAAAAGTGTTTTCTGTCAATAGGATATGTGAAGGTCACAGTCATATTCACCACGAGAATTCAAATGCCATTTGACCCATCATTGGTTCAGTAGATAAAAATGCATTTTATTCCCTTCCAGTAATCTAATTTGTAAGCACTTTATAGCCCAGCATTTTATGCCTAGTTGCTAAAATGTAAGAAATAAACCTTTAAGCACTTCACTGCAGATTTATTTACAGAATGACTGTGAATCAAATGAAAAGTTTTTTAGAATGCCAGGACATCTTGTACTATAGTCTTGTAACAATGGCAAGATTGAGTACTATAAAAACAGGAGGAATGACTAGCAAAAGAGTTAAAGGCCTCTCTGACAGTTTTAACTTCTATGTTCTTATCTCACAGAATTCTCTCACAGATCATCTTTGTGGCAGCTTTGGCATAGTCTGTATTCTCCTAAAAGTGAAAGCAAATAAAAGCCTGCTGTTTAGAGGTGGGGATGGATACAAACACTTTAATTTAGATGGATTTTTTCTAGTTTTGTCAATGCAAGACCTGGGAATCAGTGTGAGGTTGCTTTCCCACAATGCAGAGTACCCAAGTGCCCACAGATTTCTCTCTGGATATCTGGAACATTTTTTGGCCAGAGCTTCAGCCAATATTATGTCCGAATGGTTCCCCTGATCTGTCCATATGTGACTACACACACCTTCTGCTGTTGCTTCCTCTCTTGGCTAGCAGACAAATTGTTCTGAAACTTTGTAAACCATTAAGCTTTGAAACAGAAACAAATTCTTAAATGATTAATGGTGTCACAAGATTTTTCTATGTGCAACTAATTCTGCATTAGCTCAGTAAAAATAACAGATTTTCTTTTTTCTGGACTATGAACAATATCTTACTCTTAACTGTTTAGTGCTGCATAATTTAGAGCTTCATTAGAAACCTCATATTTGCCATAAGTAGAATCAGTGCACAAGATCAGGTGAACAGATTTGGCCACTACTTTTTTTCTGAATGCCATGTAACACACTGAATACGTTACCATGAGATGTTCTCCACCTATTTGAGAGTAACTAATAAAAGCTAACCACTGTTAGACTCCACAAACACTTTATGGCAACAGAATTGTGATGGAACACAATTTCCATAGTCCCCCTAGATATCCATGGCTCTCAAAAAGATCTGACTTGTAGTATTAAGCAAAGACACTGTGGACTACATTTTTACAAAAATAGTCTTTTGTGGTGGTATTTCATGTAACATCTTATATTAGGAACAGAAGGAGTTGCCACTATTGCTGGTACTGGGGAACTCAATACCTCTCATGAGGTAGATGACTGTAAAAAGTTGCTGTAAAGAATGTACTTGGGGTTCTTTCTTAAAACACAAGTGCATAGTCAAATACAGACAACTTATGTGCTTGGCTAGCCTGTCTTTTGAACTAGGGGAGCAGGAAGCATCCCTAATCCTGAACATATGTAGTTGAGTTAGGAATCCAAGTATTTGAGTGAAGAAGTACTGCCTCTTAGGTGGACTATTAGCATGGGGGTAGCTGTGCATGAATATAAAGAGTTTCAGCTTGGAAATTACTCATGTAGAGGTAAAGAAATGCTCTGGATTTGACCACACAGAAACACGGTTGGTGAATTGTGTCCTGAGCCTCAGCATAAATGTCAAGATGAATATTGCAATTGAAACAAGGGAGTAAAGATCCATCTTCCAGAAATTGTCTCATTCTTCCTCCTGTAGACTACTTGATCTTTGCTTACAAAGGTATTTCTTGGCTCAATAAAGGATATGAGGGCAGTGTTTATTTGTAGTAAATAAAGTAAAGTATTCAGTAAAGATTTCACAGTAAATCTCAGCTTGAAGTAAGATATATGAAAACAAGCCCAGGAGTCTAAAGGAAATGGTTCTTGTGTTTATTAACCAAGAATGAATATTTTTCAGAATGGATGTGTTTAAAAGAAATCTCCAGTAAAGCTCAATGAGATCTAAGAATATGTGCTGACTATAACCAAGATTTCTACATGGTTTGGAGAAGTAAAACTTGGAGGGCTGTTGTTGATTTTTTTTTTCCTTTTTATGCCAACACTTTGAGGAAAAGTACAAACAGTAGAGAGATTTAAGGGTTATAAAATATCCTTCCAACATATTATGAAAAGCAGTAAATGTGTGAAGAAAAGTATGATATTTCCCTATAGTATTTGCCAGAGGTAGTCTGATCTAAAGCCCATAAATGAAATAACTAGACATTTTCCCTCACTAGCTCTAGACAAGTTTAACAAAGGTATCCATAAAAAAGATTTCAGACCTTTGTAAAAAGTACAAAAAAGGCCCCAAAAAAACACTTCCCCCCAACACAAAATCTCATAACAAACAGATAAATCAGAAGTGCAAGGGAGTGAAAGGTGCAACCCATCTTGGTCTAGTTTTAGAACTTCAGCTCCAAACAGCTACACCACTTGTCTGATTGACTAACCATGAGGACACTGGTGGTAAAGTTGGAGGTTCAAAGCAGTTCCCTGCAAGTCACACTAACCACACACATTCTCCACCAACACTAATGCTGGATACTCAGTGGGACATCATACTACAGCTATGTGTCAGCCAATTGTCCTATCCATTGTAAACAAGGACATTCATGTATAACTGAATGGCATGATAACTCATTTAATCTTTAATTGAAGTTGCAGACCTTATGAAATAATGAAACAATGAGGCGAAAATAGCATAAAATTTATTGATTTGTCAGTAATTGATTAAGAAAATAAAAACCCCCCACTCCATAATCCTGCTCTCGTTACACCATCTCAGATTGATGTTTTGGGATATTACGTGCTTTTGCAACTAACTCATCTGTAATAAAAGGCTGAGAGAAGAGAGATACTATTCAGAAAAGGATTTAAAAGCACCAAGCAAATCTGATGCTTTAGAAAGCTATTCATAGCTCATTGTCAATAAGAGGCCTAGAAAAAGAAGGGTGAACAGTCCCCCTTCTTGGTATAAGCAGAGCTGTGCCATAATCTTTAGATGCCAAAATGTTTTGCTGTGCCTCACCTAAGATGAATAGCTGGGCTGAGTTCTCTGCAAGTCTTTACACATTACTTATGTACTTTACATATTATTTTGAAGCTAATAGCAGATAAATCAAAGGATCTTTGCACATCTGTCCATTGTATTGTAAATAAATCCAGGTAGAGTTTTAGTGTTCATTATTAAATTTTTCACTGCTGCAATGCAGAGGAATTACTTAATGTGACTTTTTTCCTGATATGGAACCCCTGTTAGTGCCAGCCAAGTAAAACACCAAAGCATGGGCTGAACTCTGAATATGCAATACAATGAGACTCTTCACATGTTTAAACGTTTGCTTCTATCTTCTGCTGGATTAAGGCATATGTGCTGCAAAAGCGTCTCTGAGCACTGTAAAAATAGAGCTAAGGCTAAATTCCTGTACTACCAGTGAATTAATATGGAAATGATTCAAAATTTTCTATCTGAAAGATGACATTGTAATGAATTTCTTAACTTAATTCTGCCTTGTTATTCTCTACTGTGAATTAAAATCTAAACATCTGAACAGTGCCAAAGTTCACATGAAAAACCACTGCCTGAATTGTATACAACTCTTGAGACAATAGCCTGAGGATTTAAATTACAAAAGTAGAACTAACAAAGAGAACTGTTTATTATTTTATATTGTGTTTTTCATCTTTTTTACCTAGCTTACTATGGATATCTGATCAATGAGGGATAATGATGAGTTTGTACAGCACAGGAGCTGAGGATTTATGTTCTTTAGCAAGGCCCACAGAAGATTTCATACTATCTAAAGCAAGGTTTAAGTAGGATAAATGAAGGGTAAGGGGTTTACTTTCTAGCTAGTCTTCACTTACAGTGGATACTGACAAATGATTCAGTCCTCAGATGCTTGGAAGTAAATACTTGTCTGCTATCAATAAAACCATCTGTAATACAGTTTTAATGCTAAGCCTATTGTAATTTTTAAGCTATGGAAACAAGAGAGAAAATGGTGAAATGACCTTGTATTGGGTCTGGCTGATGTGGAGTTCACTTCCCCATGGCAGCCCTCACAGTGCTGGTGATTTGCATTGGTAGCTAGAAAGGTCTTGATAACACACCAGTGTTTTGGTTACTGCTGGGCAGTGCTGGCACAGCATCAGCATTGTCTCTCTGGCATTCGACCCATCAGCAGGCTGGAAGTGGGTAAACTGGTGGGAGCTAATGGTAGCTAGAAGTAGCTAGATGTAGCTAGATCCTCCCCCTGAGAGGGGACATAACTATGCCAGATCACCCAAATTAACCAAAGGAATATTCCATACCATATGATGTCAGCTCAGATGTAAAAGACAAGGAAAGGAGGAGAAAGGGGGAGGGGGGTATTAATTGTTTACAATTTTTGCTTTTCAAAGCAACCGCCATGAAGCCCTGCTTCCCGGGAAGTGGCTGAACGCCACTTGCTCATGGGAAGTAGAGAATAAATCTATTTTTTTGTCTTTACTTCAATGTGCATAAGCTTTCACTTTTGTTTTGGTAAACTGTCTTAACCTATGAGTCATTTTCCATCTTATTTTCTCTCCCCTGTTCAGCTGGGAGGGGGAGTGGTAGAGTGGCTTTGGTGGGTGCCTTGCATTCAGCCAAGGTCAACGCACTACAGTTACACATTGATGAAAGTAAGAGGTCTATTTTATTTGCTATTTGTTCAGAGTTGTGTTTAGCTATGAATTTTCTAATGCAAAACTTAGTGCATATTGCAAAATAATCCTGCTCAGTGCTGAAGAGAGCTGATTGTCCACTACTTGGTAGGAGGTTATGAGAAGTGACCTTGGTTACACCACTCAGAGTCTCATCTGAGACTGCTATCTGGTGCAGCTACAGCCTACCTCATCACCATGATTGTACAAGATGTGGCTGGAGTTCTAGGTTTAGACAGAAAACCTGATTTTTTGCATGATTTTGCTGATGATCCTGGCCCAAGTGTTGAGAAAAATATAGCCCACTTTAGTCTACTCGTTCTTGAAAACCCTTGACACCTGAAATTTACAGTGGTTTTTGGTGATCAACACAACATGCATAAGCATACATGGCATTACTTTGACTTCCCACAATTAGCACACAGGTCTGTGGCTGTTTCAGCTTGGTCCTGCCTCTGCTTACCTCATATGTCAACCAGTGCAACAAGTCCTAGCTTTATTTATGCAGGGCAATCATCGTTGCCCAGTCTATGCCCACACTTAAGCAAAATTCAATCAGGAACTCAGCTGCACCTTCTTGCTGTGAAGCCTGCCCAGCTCCCTCCACATGGTTCCTCTCCTCCCTTCCTAGGGCTTTCAGGAATACATATACAAAATGATTTAATTTGCAAAAGTAGAGGACATGTAGAGAGTGAATACATTCTGTGGGTGCATATTGGTAAAAACCCCAATGTTATTCTATTTGCTTTAGCATAAATACTCATGCAGAAGACAAAGTGAGAGTGATGCCTGAAAAGATACATGACTTATTTGATCTAGTAGCAATGGTTTCCTTTTTATACAGTAAGTTCATTGTGATGATGGCTGCCACATCTCTGCTTCAGTGATTATCCCAGTCTCAGTTATTTTTTCACGTTCTCTGAATCAGTATCCTGGGTTATGGCCATTCATCCTGAAGCTGAAGGGACTGAAAAATCAAGATCATAAACCGTGAAAGATGACAAGGTATGCACATATTTGGTTTGGCCTTCCTTCTCTCCTGTTTGAGGTTCAGGTCTCTCACCCTCTCTCCAGCTTGTTCTTCTTGGATAACCATCTATTATTACTCTATGTAGCTGTCGTCTGTGCTATAGGACACCTTAGGTTTATCCCCTCTTCATTGCTGTGTAAGGGAGGAGAAACTCTATCCACAACTTAAGCCATCGAAGTGAATCCTACCAAGTCAGCTGATTGCTATCCTGGAAACAGGCATGTGAGAAAAGGACTGCCTCAAGCAAAGGGCAAGTGTTGAATGGACTCAGGTGTTGAGTGTTTTAAGAATATGGTGGGTAAGTGCAGAGGCTGGTAAGGAAAGCTGTATAGCCTAAGGTATGTGTTTTCATGTGCTGTTTCTTATCAAGAATTTTCTTATTAGAAAGAGGAATGCCTTGTGTTTTTTAATCTAGATTACTGTGCAAGATTGCTTCTACAGGTGGCAACCAGTTTTGATTCAGAGACCTGCCAGGGAGGACAGAGCATAGACTTCTGTGAGTAAAGATGAATATTCTTTGGATCAAAATTAAATATAAAGAGGACATACATGTCCACATATGTATGTGTATAAGTGACAATTATCTTGGCCTACTTTTGTGGAAGTCCCTATGAGCAGAGAATTCTTAGCATTGCCTGTCTTTGATAGAGCCTTCAGTTTAGGGTTTAGACCGCTGAGGTGTGGTTCCTCACCAAACTCCATATTTCAAAATATTACAGGGTGTGCTAGGGACAGGGTTCTTTGTGAAAAGGGCCATACTTGCCTTGCAGAGGAACCAAAACCACAGAAAAGCACTTAGGATGCTGTTCCTTTAAACAGGGCTGTCAGAATTTGTTCTTTGTGAAGTGAGCAAAGTGTGGACTGAGGTGAATGAAGGTCTTTTGTCTTGAAGAACAACAATAAAGGTTTCTGGAGGATTAAAAATGGTGTGACTTGTTGACATGTCGCTCATCTGCTCTCTGTATGACTTGGGAAAAGAACCTTGGCCTTGGATCTGTTCTTCTACTGCCTACTTACTTCTTTATATGAAGTGAAGGAAGTTACATCCACTGTTGTGTGCTCTGTCCTGTGTGCTGCATTTTTACATCTTGGTGACCTCTGACAAGTTGGGATTTTCTCAGTGGAGGAAGACTGCTCCAGTACATCACAGGATGAGTTATACTCAGGAAAATCATGTAAGCAGGTCATAATGCCTGCTGGAGTGCTCTGGCCCTGGATCCTGGGGAAAACAGGTACTTTTTTGATATGTGGCCCTTTTGGGCTGCCAAATACAATATGCATGTGTGTGCAGTGAAAGTCTGATAGACAAGTCCAGTTGCTGGTCTCCTTTCCTTTGGCTATAAATTAATCAAGGTTGAGGCTCAGGCAGGGCCAGTTAAATTGTGTGGTTGATCTCATGGTGCAGTTGTCGTAGACATGGAGAATTCTAGGCAGGGTCTTGTGGGGAGGGCAGCTGAAGGCCTGAGGGTGTGTCAGGACATATGTAATGTGAGTTCATACAATGTGGTTTGGAATGTGGATAGCTGCCTACAGGGTTGTGGTATAGGTTGCTCTTGGTGGTAGAAGCCTGAGTGAGTGATGTAAACGGCATTGTGATGCTCAGTTCTAAGGCCTGATTTTTGTATAGAATTGTTGCCAGAGTGTCACTATGGAATATGAAAGTCATTACATAAAAGTAGTTCATTTGCATGCGGTCTTGTTTGCTGGAGAAGTTTAATGCCCATTGGAAAGCACATCTCATTACACTGTTTTTAACAGAAACCACATGAATACAGTAATCCTTATCTGCGAAATATTTCTGTGGGTTTTGCTCAGGATTTGGTCTTTAGTTCATGGAAGTCCAATTCACTAGCTAATAAATAACAATAACAAAAGAATTCCCTTTTTTAAATGGTCATAATTTCCCAACACCTCTGCTTTAACCAGAACTTGTATTTTACATTTTTACCTTTTGCAAGGTTTAAAGAGCACCATCTCACTTTTTTGAAAGTCAAAGGGAGATTGCTGCTAGGCAGTAGGCATGATAGATGCATAATTTGCCGTTATGTCCATTTTCTATCTGATTTATTCTTCTCTCTGCTATTTAAAAAGTAAATGAATCGGGAGATCAGAACTACAAAGGAATTAACAGACCAGTCTAGGGTAAAGCTTTATCTGCCTACCAGGCTGCCATGGCTCACAATAAAGTGAATCTTCTTTTCCTATACAAACAAGTTTAAAAATTTGGAAGCCTTTGTAGGCCAAGCATTACAGGGATACTGATACTGCCAGGCAGAAATCTTAATTTTGATCATATGCAAGACCTACAGTGTTAACATTCATAAGGAGTTTATGAATAAGAGTCAAGAGGAAATTACCTACTTCTTATCATTAACCACCATTTCCTCTGTCTGCTGAAAAGCTTGCAGGAGAATAGTTGCTAACTATTATTAAAATGTCAAGTTATTTCTTTTGTAGACTTTTGGAGTGCATATGTTGTGTTACAGCACAAAAAATACACATCCTCTGTGCAAAGGAAATACGATGTCTATTATAGTTATAATACTATCATTAGTTATAACATTATTATTAAAACTATAGTTATAATACTATATTGAGTAAAATATTACTGTTATGTGGAGCATGAAACAAAAATAACAAACATTATTGGCTTCCTTCGCATAGAAGCACCGCTCAGTTGTCTCTGGTCCTGTGAAGGAGGAGCAGGGAGCGAAGTACAAGGTTTGCAAAGGAGAGAGTTGTAGGAACCCTGTGATTGCCTAGCCATAAATAATGGCTATTCTACAACGGAAAAAGGGGAAGATGGGCTCCCTATCCCCTGCAATGATCACTGAGACTGGTTGATAGGCCTGATTTGCCTTCTGTAGTCATTTTAGAAGGTTGCAACGTGTAGAGTGATTGGTGACTTACACCAGTGGGAAGGAAAGGAGGTTTTCAAGACCATGAGCTCATTCATGTTTTTTGTAAAATAGATGTAGCTGTTAGGTTTTTTGACCTTAAATTACCTGAAGTGAGGCACTGGGTGGTGTTTTCCAGAAAAAAGTATGTTGTGGCTCAAGGAACTCTCTGAGACACAAATAGTTAGATGCTGGAAGGATATTCTGGAGAAGTGTCATTACAGACTTGCCTTGTTCTTGTATTCCTCACTAAGCACCTCTTGTTTGCCAGTGTTGAAAACAGACCTTTGATCTCACCTATCTGCTTTGTCTTGTGTGCTTACGTGAGTGATGGTGAGCTTGGCTCAAGTAGTATTAGTCTCTTCTGAATAGTGGAGGAAGGAAAATGGTTTTCTGTGCCACATCTTGAGATGGAATGCAGTTACTGAGTTTGAGTCTTGTGATATCTGAATTGATCCCTTGAAGCAGAAACAAGTATCTGAGCTGCTGCAAGCTAAGTATTATCAACTCTTTGCAGAAAATTCTCTTTTATGCAGCTAAAATATGCTCATGCAGGTGGATAATCTAATGCAATTTGACTATATTTTCCAACATAAAGGGAACAGGTGTGTTATCCAAGAAACACCTGCCTCTACTCCTGAGATGAAATATTCTGGTTCAGCTGATAGAAAATAAAATTGGCAAACTCTAAAAAAATTAACATTTTAAATAACAAATTGAGATTGGCTACCTGAAAAATGAGAAGCCCATCGAGGCTTAATTTTAATTTACCTTGTTCTTTTGCTGTTCTGTCAGCTTCCTTTCATTAAAAATACTTAGAAAATATGTATTGTTTAATATTCACTGACACAAAATTATGTACTCTGTTTTCAGTTCTCTTTCTAGTTCTGATATGACACATTGCTCATCTAGCAGATCTGTATGGTATTTACAGTCTCTGTGAGTTTCTAAAATCACTGTGGGTATTCTTAAATGCATAAAGTTCCCTTTAATTTTTTTCTTTCATAAGATAGTGTCTGTATTTCAAAGCTTTAATTGAAGTTTCAGCCAACTTTGCCTATGTAGAAATTTCAGTGTGTAATTGTACATGACTCTTTCCATTTTTGTGTTCAGAGGATGACATGTTACATACAGTGTGTTACAGATTTATTTGAGATGTGTTTTTAATTACATTAAAAGAGATGGTTCTGTTTCTATTGTTTCACACCAACTCTGACTTATCCATTTGTTGACCAGAACAATGATTAGAAAAACACCAGTGTATTACACTTTGTATGAGCATGAATGACTATCTGAAGCTCAGAATGATAAATCAAGGTCAGGGTTTGTCTTGCAAATAGAAGACTAAGGAACAGCTGGTCACCATGATTTAGCCTAAAATTTGATTCTTCAGTCTGTGTTTAAACAGTTCAAGTCTTAGGAGGTGGTGAAAATCCGGTATCTTCTATTTTCTACAGTAGATACTTATGAGTGTTAAGTGCTTTTGAAATGAAAATCATTTATCTAAGTCCCTTTTAAAATCTAGGATTTGTAGGATGTCTAACTTTATACTGCATTTTAGTATTTTAGTACTTCTTGCAAATAAAAAACAGCCCTAGAGTCTACTTTTTATTTTAAAAAGGAAAAAAAAAGCTTGTTTTTCATGGTATAGAATTCTAAATGTAGCAAGTATTTGCCTTTCTATGCATTTATAGATCTGTAGTGGAAATGATGTTGAAAATAATAAAGAAAACGATCACAACTGCTGTCAAAGTGAACAAAATGATATGCTTATTTTTGCAGTACACACAATTTGTCAACATAAGTATCAGTTGCAGCTATTTGATCCATTTTTACTTTTTTGACTTCTGCTTAGTAAAGGAAACTTAAAAGACATGAAGAGTGTATGTGTAAAACACTTAAGACTTGGTATCAGGACATGTTGTGTGATTACAGCAATCACGTGTACAAGACTATAGAGGTGAAAATAGAACTATACTAATGCATGTGGGAAACTGATGCAAATAAATTCACTTCAGCCTGAAGAATTTCTAAATGTTCAATATTGTTTCCCTCAGTAAATGTTGCTCCCCTTTCATTGTCCCAGGTGAAGATTGTGAAGTGGAAAAGACTTTTCTCACCTCTCTATCTGTCTTTCTATATGTAAATTAAAAGGTATGAGAAGTGAAATATTGATTTTTTATAATGTGTACAAATTATATTTTCACAAATTAAAGTGAAAAGACTTAATGAAAATTATTGAACATATGACAAACTTATTTACACTTTATTAATTTAACTCTGCTAGGGAGAATCACAGATCTTGAGTAATAAAACAGAGAATTACCAAGATTGTTCAATAGCGTAAGTGTGTCTTTATCACCAGTGACAAGAAATCACAGTTCTGGCATTTTCACAGGGTGTTGAAAACAGCTATATTTGGGACAAAATCTAGCCATTTCTTGTTGTTCCTGGTGAGAAGGAGATCAATACTTGTTGCAGCATTGGGAAGGGACAGGGAGAGGAAGGTGTAATTTCAGAAAATCAAGTGGTTTTTGAATGGAATTGTTTATAGTGAGGAAAAACTCTGGAAGAGAAGAGCAAGAGATTTTTACTTTAATGTGTGGTTTCAACTGTACATTTCAGACACCTATAGTGAATGTGACAGACTGTTTTGAATAGTGTATTATGGCAGGCATTGAATCAGAGACCTTTGTTTCGCATATCTTTGTGCTGACCTGATTGCTGAGCAAATTGATATAAGGATGTGTCAAGGAGGAGCAGAAAATATATGCAGCAAAGGATGAAACTATTCAATGAACAAGGGCAAATGGTCTGAAGTGTTCATGGAAGTGT
Source organism: Myrmophylax atrothorax (assembly GCA_026770055.1). Lineage (NCBI taxonomy): Eukaryota > Metazoa > Chordata > Aves > Passeriformes > Thamnophilidae > Myrmophylax > Myrmophylax atrothorax. The sequence goes on from JAOXXN010000395.1 coordinate 25,027,464, forward strand.
ATGTCATGTTTCCTGCTCATATAGTTGGTGTCAAATCTGTGAAACCTAAGAATTACTCTCCAGCTCCTGGGTTCGTGTGCATGACCTGACTATTTCCTATTTTTTTTCTCACCAGTTTTATCCTTCCTCTCCATTCCTATGCTTTCTTTCCGAGAAGAAAGGGCACATGAGCTCTCATGGAATTACAATCAGCTTAGGGTAGGTCCCCAACTGACTGGTTGTGGACAGGGACTATATGCTGCATCTCAGAGTGCATTCATTGCAGTCTATGTAAAACCTTTGGGAGGAAGTCTTTGCTTTACAGCTGTGTCGCTGGGATGAACAGTACAACTTTGAGAGAAAAGAGAGGTTATTTCAAAGAACCAATCTCCTGTCGCTACAGGGGTTCAAGTTCCTTAGATTTCCCTGTCCATCTCCACAAGGTCCCTAAAAGCCGTTGTTTAGTTCAGGAATGACCTTTTATCCTCGTCTTTACTTCATGCATTTCCTTTATGTAGGCAATGAGGATAAGCAAGGTGCTTTCCTTTGTGTTTCTGGAAGTTCCTCATTATGAGTAGTTGCTGCAGGAGAAGGTTGTGCTGTCTTTAGGCTTGCTTTGCACTGATGGCGTGGTGAGTGCTGTTCAAGTACAACTAAGGATTGGGGACATATGCTGGCTGTCAGACATGATTATTTTTCAGAACTATTCTCACAGAAGTGAGTCCTTTGATCATATCCCAAAGGCAAGGGCAAGAGGTTCTCTCTGGTCATATTAATGTCATGCTGGTTTTCATTTATTTTTCAATGATGTTTTTTCCTTACTATGGTGAAAATCCTCATAAATAAATCATGGAGCATTAAATGACTCAGTATGCACATGCTCTCAAAAGTATTTGCCTTTTAATTTAAGAATGCTTTAAAACTTATTTGAGATAACTCTGTGCTGGTATTATGTCAAATCTTTGGTGTTGAACAGCTGTGTCATTTCTGCTGGTTGCTCGTTTCTGCTGAGGAGATGCCTGAAACAACACTTTCCTGGAAAATTAATTTCCATAAGGAAGGTTGCTTACTCATGAATACCTTCTTTTAGGTCATATTATAACTAATCAGTAGATCAGAGGGAGAGAACTCATACTTTAGCTACCTGAAGTGCTGTTGACACAAAGATAGATGGCTTCTAATAGTGTAAAACCCCTATGACTGAGAAGTTTCCACTTCAGAAGTTTATTTTCTGACAGATACAGAAGGAAAATACTTATATCAGGAGAAACATGCTGCCATATTTAACATTAACACATGTCTTGTGATCACCACAAAGTCAATGTCACTGGCAATTCTGTATTAAAATTATTTATGACTAATATATACCCAGTTAGCATGCATTCTTCATGTCAAATCTGGAATTATGGGACAACTCTCCATTTACTAACATGAAGTCTTTTCTCTCCTTGGTAGAGAAAAGAGAAATATATAGTCTGAAGGTAGTCATGAGTAAACAATATACCTATGCAGCTGCTGAGCAAAATAAACTCCTGGTGTCTGTACTTTGAAATAGCTGCCAGCAAGTCAGTTGAAATGAGTTCAAAATGTATATGCAGATGAAGTTGTGTGTTTTGACTCTCTACCTAGCAATGGATAAATACAGCTGGATGAAATGTTTTCCATGTAATTTCCATGTCTGTGTCACCAAGAAGGCTTTCAGAAGATGATGAGACTCTGGGGTGGAGTGATGTGTATCACAGTAAGATGGATCACAGGTGTTGATCTTTTTCTGCTGGATATGAAATGATTAGAACAATCGCATCACCAGAAATGTTGCTTCCACATGAATATGAGCCATCAAATACAGAGGGAGGTGAAAATATTAGTCTTGCAAATATCCATTAGTACTTGCACATGCAGAAGTGCTGTCAAAATCAACAATATAGCATGTAGAAGGTGTATGCATATGGATTTCTGTGCAATCAGATAGTTAGCATGAGACTCTTAGAGAAGTCAGTAAAACAAGAATTTTTTACTGTTATTTATTTTTTCTGCTTTTTATTTCCCACTCATTTTCATTTGGAATTTGACTGCTTTTTCCCAAGGACTTTTGCCAGTGTTTTGTATTATGTTAGGCTAATTTATTTTATTTCTTTCTTCTGTAATCTCATTTTCTTCCTCTAAAACTGTTTCTCAACACTTTTTCTTGTTTTATTTTTTGTACCATTTCTCTCTTCAAAGTTTACAATTGTTCTCTCTTTTTGTAGTGTTCCTATTACACGTCTACGTATTTGTCTTGGTTTCTGGGACTGCTTAATCCTTTCCCATCTATTTCTTTTATTCCCACTTTCTCAGTCTTATGCCATTCTACACTCTATGGCTTTTGTCCCAGGTTCCATTAAGGTGTATGGGAAATTGCAGAAAAGCAATGTATAGCAATCACTGAACACAATCAAACACAATTTTTTTTTTATGAGAGTCCATATATTTGAAGAGTACAAGTAATAGATTTCTTACATTTCTGTGATAAAAAAAGGAATACAGATAGATATGACCTGGAATTTTTATTCTGTTTGGCAAAGTAACTTTTTCATAATTTACAAAAAATAATACACAGAAAGTATAGTAATAGTGTACTAAAGCATCTAATAAATAAGATTAGATTGGGTCAGTTGTTTAGGTATATAAACTGTGTAAAGATTAAAAAGAGTGAAATTTTGTCAAGCTTAAGGAAGAATTGCCGATGAAAGCCCTTTCATGGGGTTTAAAATATACCTTCTTTTGAATTGCCTTGCTGGCTCACATATTTTGTAAGGCTGTTTAGGTGTGATCTCCATCATTAGTCTTTAAGAATTGGTCAATTACTGGGAACTGCAAATTAGCTCTACCTGTCAGTGCCTCCAAAGGGAAAGGTTTGCTCTGCAATATGGGAAACAAGAGGGGAACTGAATGTCATGGGAATCTCTAAATCAGCTGTGACAACAAGCAAATATGTCTTCAAAGAAGATCAAGCCAATAGCCCTTCCTGCCAGAGTGAGGAATTGAAAAGGAAAAATGGACAAGTACAGAAGCCGCACTACAGAATAGGACTTCAATATTGCTAACAGAACTAAGGAAATGAACTAGTAGGAAATAGATGAACTAGACAAACTAGGGGAACAGGCTGCCTCATTAAACCTAAGCAGAACCACAGGTTGTATTCCTAAACTTACATTTTTGCCCTTTCACTAGCCACTTGCCCAAACATTTTTCAAGGTCCACTGCTGTTATATTTCCTACATTGTTGTGGAGTGGCCTATGCAATGCAGTGGGTCTACCTCATTTCTGGTATCTGGAGGTAGAGGTAGGAAGCACTAGGAAAATCCTACATTCTTCTCACATTTTGGTAACTAAAATATTCTCACAACAGAAGATTTCTGCATGGAGTAGGAAACATCAGGGGTTTGTCTTCTAGAGTTCTGTCTAAAGCAACTAGACTTGCCTAAATAATAGTAGGTGTCTATTTCAGTTTAGGAAGAATTTCTTGAGAATTCACTGATCCTATAGGCTAAATCTCCATCAGCCACAATGAAATCTTAGATAATTGGCTCACGTGCACAAACCTATGTGTAGCCACTTAAATTTAGTTGAATATCATCCTCATCAGGAAAGATTCTTTTGAACAGTTGTCATGTTAATTAATTTAGTCATTGCTTGTATAGGAGGAATTTTTTTCTTCTTTTGTTACCTTTTGGTGATTTCATCTGGACTGTAAGGCAAGGTGAACAACTGGGGAAGTTTGTCTCAGGTGTGACCTCACACCAGAGCAAGTGGTGAAATATTTCATGTTCACCTTCCTATTGAAGCATGTAAAATCAGACAAGTTCTGTTTTCCAGCTGAAATATACTTAATGTAGTATGACTTAATTAGATTGACCAAACAATACTAATTCATGTCTGCTGAGGAACTGACAGAGGAGAATTGCAAGTTTTTCAGAAAATCTCACTGTTATTGCAGTTCAAGAATTTTTAAGAATTGAGACCTGGAGGACGTTCAGCCTCTAGCCTGGAATAAGTTTTCTCTTAGGAACCCTGAATTTCCTTGCTTGAAGGATGCTGGAGAAAAAGAGGCTTGTTTATTTGTTTTCCCATTGAAACCAAGACAATTTTTTGTGACTGTGTGTAAGAAGAAGCTGTTACTTTGAAAAACTCCTTGTATTAGTCAAATATTCAACAAACAGTCATGTTTCTATACTGGAAAGTTATGCTGAGGAGTACAATGGAGAGTTTGTTCATTTGACTGAAAATAGGATGTGGCTTTTGTAGGGCTTCCCAAAAACCATGGGAATGTTTCATATCCACGCTGGATCTGTTGGGATGAAGTTAATTTTTCTAAAGCAGCCATATGGTTCTGCATTTTGGATTTGTGATGAAAACATTACTGATAACACACCAATGTTTTAGCTATTGCTGAACAGCACTTACATTGTCTTAAGGCAATCTGTTTTTCTCACTCTGCACCTCAGTGAATAGACTGGTGATGGGTAAAAGTTTGGGAGGAGATACTGCTGGAACAGTGGGCCCAAACTGTCCAGAGACATACTTCATACCATGTAACAGATGCTCCATTCCAGATAAAGTCATGTTCAGTAATAAAATTGAAAGACACTTTTTCCAAAGTAGACATTGTTCAGAGACTAACGGGATTGGTCTGTTGGTGGGAGGTGTTGACCAAATGACTGCATTGCTGGATTTGCTTTTTATTTTTTTTTCTTTCAATTTAATTAGCAAACTATATTGCAACCCACAAGGTTTTTCTTCCTTTAGCCCTTCTGATTATATACTCCATCCTTCTGGAGAGAGTGAGTGAGCTGGGGACTTAGCTACTGATGGGGGTAATCCACCACAATTTCCAATTAGGTCAGGATTGCTGACGAATATTGAATTATGTGAGTACTATTATCTGAATATTTCTATTTTTAAGTTATGCCTTTTATCTTGGATATGCTGCAATAGATCCCTTCCCCAACCACAACTAATGCTGAAGAGAGGGACTAGGAACCTCTACTGCTGGAAAAAAAAGCCGTCAGCTCTAAGATTTTCATTTGCCTAAGAGATGTGCCCAGAAGAACCTCATTGTAGAATGGTCAGAAAAAGATCGACAGCATAAGCCTAGCTGCATGCTGGAGCAACACTGAAGTTGCATGCAGCAAACTGTGAGTGAATATGCAGGGTAGCTAATGGTGTCTTTTATAAAACTAACAAACTTCTGCATTTCCCTTTATTGTTTTGACCACAGTATGTGCAGAGATGACTTTTTATAGTAATAATAGTAGCCACTAATTTGCGGTTGTTTGGATTTGCAGCTGGATTGGCATGTCAGTAGAATAGAATGTGTGTGAGGACATAGTCTTTTTTGCTAACAATTGACAGAGTGAGGTGAGGCTTGGATTTACAGGCAAACATAAGTATCTAAAAGACACAAGATGAGACATAAAAAGGTTAATACACACAGTAGTATTGCATTTTCTTAAGACAGAGAGTCTGGAAAGTTCCTCGAACAGTTCTTCCATATGTAGATGCAAGCTTTTATATAAGTGTTGTGAAGTTCATTCCTTGCAGTAGCTTCTCATTAAGCATTTCTGAAATGTTGGATCTCTTTTAGCTCATCATTGTATAGCACCATTTTTACAGGGATTCCATGGCTTCTAACTTGCTATAGGAATGGAAACTCTAACCATCATCTCAGAGACCTTACATTTTCTAAAAGGCAAATTCGCACCACTTTTTTTTGGTGTCTTGAAATATCAATGATTTCTGTTGACTCGATATGGAAAGTGAGGCTAGAAAGCTAAATGTCATAGCCAAGGTCAAATTGAATAGAATGGTAGAAATAGGATTTAAACCGAATTCTCTCCTAGGTGTCTTAACCACAGAACTAATCTGCCATTCTTTGTCTTAAAGGTAATTTATTTTCTAAGTCAAATTCTTGGTATATTGCTCCTAAGATGTAGCAGAGTAATAAAGATAATTAAGCAGATGTTCGAATCACTAAATGAGTGTCATTTTTTGTTTGAAGGGTATCCCAACATGAACTCAGAGTTTAGTCTCTTGTGAAAAATCTCTGATATAATGTTGAGTTTTAATAGAGTACAAGAGTGAAGAATATTTAGCTACCTTCAATGTATTCAGCTATTTGATTAATTGAAGGGCTCAGCAGTCAGTGGACATCTCATTAGCCAATTCACGTAGGCATGCTGTGACTGTTTTGGATCACATATCCACGATTCAAATTGATGGTAAAAGTCCAATTAAAAAGTAAATGTATTTTCATACATTGTAGCAGTGGTGTTGTCATGTAGCTTGGGTTTTTCCTTTTATTTAATTCCCAATTACTTATTTTAATTAAGTGCTCCTGCATACTAGAAACTAACATTTCAAGCTCTGCTTTGAGAAAATTGTCAGGCAACCTTTCCCATACTATTCTGCTCAGCAGCTGCAAAGTTGTGTACTTTGACTACATGTGCAGAGGTTATTGTGCCAGATGGTGTGGCTGTTTGTAGGATGTGGAGAACCACAGAGAGACTCCTGAAATATATCCCTTATGTCATAAACCATCACTTTAACTGGCTTTTCAGAGATGAGACTTACAGGTAAATTAGGGTGCAGGGACCCAAGTTGTATCTAACATTGAACATCAAAAGGTCAGCTGTTAAATTTCCAAAGGCATTCATCTCTGGTATTAGAGTACTTTTTAGCAGAGTTCTTTACTGACATCTGTGTCTTCCTTTAGTCTATTGTTTAAAAGCCAGAATGTTAATTTATCCATCAAAATAATAGTCTAAATCTCTAAATATATTTTTATTTATTATACATAAAATAGAGATTTTAAAATGTGTTTGCCAGTACTCCAAACTAGATAGGATTGTGCAGTTCCACTGAAGTAATGCAAAGCTGCCACAAATACAGGTTTAGTCTGAATTACATCATGGCACAAAGAAGAGAACTAGGGAGTTTTGTCTGATTTCCTATCTATCCTCCCTCACCCCCTTCAAGAAAATAAATTAAAGAGAAATTTTTCTAATGATTTAATTTCATAAACAGCCCTTGAATTATATGAAGCAAATTTCAGTGCTGGAACAAAGGAATGGGCAGAAGAGGGGACTCTTTCAAACTTAATCATCAAT
>JAOXXN010000395.1:25034631-25045073 GCA_026770055.1 Myrmophylax atrothorax
TCCCCAATAAGAACATGCAGAGGAGGGTAAAATACACTTCCATTGCCAGTGAACTCTGCTAGCTGGTGTAGGTTGGGAAAATTTAGGATTCTGCAAGTATCTTTTTAGATAATTCAAGGGTAGCATCTAAGCTTACTCTCCTGCAGGTGAGCTCTTGGTCATCATGAAATGGCTTTTTGAACCTCACTGGAGATCCCTCTTCTCCACGGTGCTTGTGTTCCACCATGTAGAAGCTAAGCTTCAGGATACCAGTGAATTCAGTTTCTTGTAGGAGCCCTTCTTGATATGACTATACATATTCTTCATTATTATTATTTTTTCAAATATATAATTCCCTTTTCCCCAAAGGCTCTTAGCACTTAGACATGCCTGCTTATTGAGCACTGAAAAGATCCACAGCAGCTTAATGTCAGGCAGGTTGGCAATGAATCGGAGTGGGATAAATCACAACCCTTTGTGGCATATACATTCCTTAGATTTCAGGGAATGGCAGGTAGCATCTGGTGTAAACTGCAGATCCCAGAAACTACTAGATCTTCATTTAATCTACCTGCTCACTGCCTCAACTTGAGCATTCACTTTAGCCTGTGTATTGTACCAGGAGGAAAAAAGGAACAGAAAAGATTTGCCAGTGACTGTAGATTTACAAGTGCAAGCTTTTTTCCAATCTCTTCTGGAATTAAAGCTTTTTTTTACTCTCAGACAGTCTTAAGCATGTGTAATTCAAGATCCTCACATTTAGACATTGGCAACATGGTTGCTACTTCAATATTTTTGATGTTTCCTGGTCAGCTTCCTTCATCTTCAGCATACTTCAATTACTGACAAAACCAGCATATAAGTGCTTTGAGTAGGAGCATTCCATTTGTAAATCCCCACACAATGAGGAGATGAACAGGGGTATTGTGACCAGAGTTTAATGAGAAACAGTAGACTGATCCACTCACATTGATGCAGACTTTGGAAGTTCATCATTCCGTGTTTAAAACAAGCATTTTGCTAACTAACTCGCTATATAGATCAAACTAAAGGGTTATTTTGATTAACCTTTGCCATTTGTCATTTTGTCAGGTGAACTAAGAAAACATAATTTTCATTCTACAGGCGTTTATTAACATCTCAAAACTTAACAGGGGCTTACTTTATTTTTATATTCCACATAAAAATTCCTTGCTGTTTTGAGAGTACTGGCTAGTCAGTCTTTTGTGTCTATCCAGTATTTATTTAAGAATGATTTATTCATTGTGATTAGTAATCAGATCTGGGTAAGAGACATAAAAAATCCGTAAAAATATTCCTCTGTCTGTGAATTATTTCTTGCTTTTAAGGCAGAGGAAAAGTAAAACAGGTCATCAAGAAATTAGATACATAAAGATGAGAGGTGAGATAATGAGCTCATTTGCATTGCACTCAGGATTTGTTTTGAACTTCAAAACATGAGATCATAAGCCAGTCAACATTTAAATACTGCCAGCTATACGAAAGACTAAATATTTTTTTTTAGTATCCTCTAACAATTATTCTCTCACTTTTTTTCAGTCTTCTATTTGGTTATCTCTGAATGTGAAGTTCTGTCATGTGCTCTTTTTTCCTTGTTTAAAAAACAAACAACCCTAACCCCAGAAATAACCCCCAAAGTCTACTGTAAATGGCAGTTAGTGGAGAGTAGAAGAATAGAAGGTATATTGGACAGAAAACAGAAGTGTAGGCTATTAAAAAAGCTGTTGCTTTAAAAATGTTTTGCTACTGATGCAGTTCAGAGCTGGACTTTGGGCAAATGAAACTTATTCTACATAACAAAAACAGAGCTATGGTAACTGACCTCAAATACAGTGATGCTCTGCATTAGAACACATTTTATAGACCTTTCACTTAGTGCTTTTATCTAGTCATTTTAAAGATATAGTATACTATTCAGACAGAAGGAAAAGAAAGGGGTATTTTTTCTAGATTGGGGCTTTGCAATCTGCCTCAGGATGGTGGAAAATAGACAGCTCTACTTGCTCTACTCCACGAACAAACTAAAGGACAATCTAGCCTTGGGATTAGGATGGTGGAGTGTATGTTCACACATATGTTAGGATGTTGCCAGTAAGATTTCAGCCTTTGTCTTTCCATTCCTGCCCCATTTAATTTCTTTGTAGAGGATAAGATGCTTCACAAGGTTTTACTGACTAGCTTAGTCCTCATAGCCTTCTGGTAAGGCTGGAGATGTGTTGTGCATCTCTTAATTCCCCTTTCTCAATTACTTGGATGAAGCCTTCTTGCTTTTTTCACAGCAGAAAAATTCATGTCCTGAGCAGAATCAGGCAAGAACCTATGGCTTTGTCAGGAGTTTCCTTTCCTCTCTTTCCCTGAACAGTCAGACAAGGCTGTGACAATTTTAGCCCACTGTGATAAATGGTAGCTCAACTCGTTCATTGTTACAGTGGAGAAGCGAGCTTAAAGATATAACAGGATAACCTTTCGGGGATGCACAGATTTGCTCAAATAAATAAAATTTGGAAAGGGCACCATATTTTTCCTTGGATTTTTCTTTCAATGTCTGAAACTAACCTGCACCCTAGCTACCACATTACTGTCAAGTCATTTGATTTTCCATTACCTAGGTCATCAGGTCAAATTCGGTCCAAGATGTCACTTGGCTCAATCTTTTGTAGTTTAGAAATGCTTGACTGAGGTAATGTTAGATACTGTAAGTGGAAACACAAAATTTTATCTTTGTTTTGCCAGTATAAAAATGGAGACAGAGAAAAAACCCAAAGTGAAATGAGTAAATGCAGTTCAGGTGACTTTTTGCAGAAAGCCTAACAGAGCCTCCAGTCAGTCCCACTGATAAAGCTGCTATTCCTGCTTGCTATCTATTTTCCACTGAATATAATCAGCAAAACAAACACAAAATAATCTTGTTAGTTGCAGAGTGCTGTGTTGGCACCTGAACAGCACCTAATGTGCCAGCTGCTGCTTTGTTTTGTTTTGTTTGTTTGTTTGTTTCTTGCTGTATTAATGGATTTTACATCACTTTTATTATCCAGTGAAAATATAATAAAGACCATTCAAGATATGTGGATGCCAAAGTGGTTTTGTGGAGAAATTTAGATGCCTGGCATTCATTTTTGGAATTGGTGATCTTTGTATGTTTCCACTTGATTACACCTGTACAAAATATATGGCCTGTTAACTGCTTTGAGTGGACTCAAGGGATCCACTAGGGATTTTTAAGGGTGCCTGTATGCTATACACTGCATCAGTTTACAGCAGGTACTCAGCTGAATTGCTGCCATCACCCTAAAGAATCATTCTAAGCCTCTCTTAATCCTCTCTTTCTTTTTCCAAAGAAAGCCTGATTTCAAACATGCAAAAATTTTTCATGATAAGGTGAAAGAAGGGGAGAGGTTTGAGTTTTTTATTTGCATCAGCATTTCAGATCATTTTTTTTCTTTACTTTCACCTTTTCAAGGGGCTGTCTCAGGTATATTAGCATTTTTCATTCCTGAACAATGAAAATAGTGTGAGAAAATATTATATGATTTTGACCATTAAGAGACTAATAAGAAAAAATACTCATAATTGTGAAAGCCAAGATATTTAGGGTTTTGTTAGATTTAGTTGAACAGGCTTAGTTAACAGGTAATTTACTTTCACAGGTGAAATTAGTGCTAATTTCTGAAGCAGGTAAGGGATGAACTTTAGGACTTGAAAGAATGTTTTAATAGTTGTGGAGGGAAATATTGGAGAAAATCTCAGATAGCAAATCACTAGTTATGGCCTTTGTGTGCAAAATGACTATTGCTTATCAAATAATTCTCATAGCTCTCACACATATAATAAGCACAGATCTTCACATACCTTTTAACATTTATGATGGCTGTTGGGGTTTTAAAAATCATAGTATAGTAATTTAGATGGAAGAATTTGATTTATTTTGATTTTGTATATTGTCCAGAGACCTTTCCCCAAGTAATAATCAATTTCATATTTCTGATAAAAACTTCATGCAATATTTATGGTCTTTGAACACTTTTAGACTGGAAGTGTTTATAAAATACTTTGGAAAAATTCTTGTTTAAAAATGTTAGTATAACAGCTGTCCATAAAAACAGCTGTCGTATTAAAAAACAGCATTACATTCAGATTATTTGTATGTTTGCTAACCTAGCCTAAGCCATATAATTTAACCACAGCAACTCCATCCTCTCATTCTCCATATTTTTAAATACATTTCAGGAATAAAATAGATAAGTGGTTTATGGCATGTGGTTAAATATGAGCAGTAACATAAATAAATAAGTATGGAGCACAAAAATATGGACAATGATATGTCAAGAGGGGCAAACATCGGCATTTGAATGCATGCACATACATGGCTTTTTGATATATCAGGACATGGAGATTTTAAAATCATTATTAGCCATGTTTGCCATTTGCTTGCTTTCCAGTCCGCATGGCTTATTGCATATTATAATTTTAAAAGATTATGTTACTAGGGTAATGAACAATAAAAAAATTGCAATTCATCCTAATAAGCTTGAACGGTAACCCTCATGCCTTGGACGTTTCTAGCCAGGCATAATTTATCCACATCTTTGGCTGTGAAACAGTGTGGATCTTCTTAACTGAGTCCCTGACAGATGGTTTAAGCTTTTTCAGGACTCCATTTCCAATCATTTTGCCCATATTGCAAAATTGGCCTTGAAAAAGGGTAAAGAGTTGTTATGCTGCATTAACATCTCTTCTGAATTGCTTGCTGTGAAGGACATGACAAAAGAAGGAAATCAGAAGAGGAATGTTTTAAAAATACACTTTTGAAAGTTACAAATGTTGGATAGGATGATGATTTTAAATTACATCCCTCACCTCAATTTTAATGTGAATGTGGTCACATTATGCATGATAATGAAAACACAACCTGCTACCTTGTTTCATCAATGATTCAGATGGCATTCATGGTATAAGAAGTGTTAAAAGTGCTGTAATTAGAAAGATTTCCTGTAGTATTAAACCCTGCTGATGGATAGCACAATTGACTGCTATTAGATGAACAGGGATTTCTGTGGCACTCTCAGGATTTTTGCTGCTCTGAATGGAAAGGCTCAAATATCCGCATTCATTTCTGCATGAAACATGGATTGATCACACGCACTATGCCAAATTTTCATTTTCTTTTGCAGCTTCAGCTGACTGGGTTCTTCGCATAAACTGCTGCTCTTTTCTTCTTGCCACCTTTTAGTTTATGATAAAAATCAATGAAAGCTGAAACCTTCCACAGTCATCTATAAAATGCAATTACTGTATACAACACACAGTAAAACTCCCGTGGTGTATAAGTTGAGACATAATTTATGCCACTTACCTCCAGAGAGGTATTGATCCTACTCTCTGAATATCTTACAAAAGGTCTGTTGAATGCAAGCTCAAGGAAATATGTGGTTATTGGGACTGATCTGTAATTTGATTAATAATGACCTAATTCTTGAACTCTGTTCCATTCTGCATTCTTTCCTGTGACTGAACCTTTTATTTTGAATATTGTCCATGCTGATCCCTTTCAGAGGTCCACCCCACCTTGCTGTCCCTCAGGCTCACTGTGGTCTCTGTGATCCACACCAAAGAAGCCATGGGAGAAAGCTGAAGTGACCTGCAGATTTGGTTTTTGTTTTTTAAATGGCTTGCAATCTTTTCTAACACTGAGGGTGGTGATTGTCCAGCACAGCCTGCACCCATTATGGGACTGAATTCTTGCTGTGTATGGGAAGAAAAAGAAAGTCTGGACAAATAGTCCATCAAGAATTCTCCAATATGCAGGACAAAAACTCAATCACTTAGTTTAACTTACTGTTTTGAGAGCTGCAATCTAGCATGTGAAATCATGCAATGATAGGATCATTTAGATTAGAAAAGACCCTTGAGACCATCAGATCCAACCATTACCTCAACTCTGCCAAGTCCACCACTAAACTGTGTCCTGAGTGCCATATCTACAAATCTTTTACTTTGCCCGGGGATGGTGACTCAGTCACTTCCTTGGACACCCTGTTTCAGTGCTTGACAACTCTTTCAGTGGAGAAGTTTTTCCTAGAACCCAACATAAACCTCCTATAGCATGCGAGACCATTTCCTCTTGTTCTGTTACCTGTTACTTGGGAGAAGAGATGAACGCCCACCTTGCTACAACCTCCTTTCACGTGGTTGTAGAGAGTGATAAGGTCTCTCCTGAGTCTTGTTTTCCCCAGTCTAAACACCCTGCGTTACCTCAGCTACTCCTCATCAGATTTTTGTTCCAGACCCTTCACCAGCTCTGTTGCCCTTCTCTGGTCATGCTCCAGCACCTCAGTGTCTTTCTTGTAGTGAGGGGCCCGAAACTAAACGCAGGATTCAAGATGCGGCTTTATCATTGCTGAGGACAAGGGGTTGATCACTGCCTTGGTCCTGATGGCCACAGTATTACTATTACAGGTCAGGATGCCATTGGCCTTCTTGGCCACCTGGGCACACACTGGCTTATGTTCAGCTGGCTCTAGAGCAGGTCCTCAGGCATCTTTCCAGTCACTCTTCCCCAACCTTCCTGCCTTCCTAGCCTCCAGCAGATCAACACTCCTGCTCAACTTGGTGTCTCTTTTAAACTGAGTGGTGATGAACTAGATCCCCTTGTCCAGATCGTTGGTAAAGATATTAAACAAGACTGACACCAATACTGAACTCTGGGGAACACCACTTGTGACTGGCTGCCATCTGGACTTCACTCCATTCACCACCAGTCCCTGGGCTGAGATTTTTACGCAGAGAACAGTGCACCCATCCAAGCCATGAAATGCCAAGAAAAACTCTCAAGAATGATATAAAGGAGGAAATGGGGGAATTTATGTGAAACCTTTCAGTATTCTGGTGTTGGTAATATCTGCACGGCAAAATCACAAGAGTAAAGCTCTTCACAAGAATGAACCTCTGTTACTCAGTGTCTCAGCATCTTGTCTCAGGTAAATTCCTCAAATAAAGAATTGTTGTGTCTCTGACCTGACAGTTTCTATTTCAAAGTTCATGTTTCTTGAAATGCTGCAAGAATGTTAGCAATTTTCTGTATGATATGCAAAAATCATTGTGTATTCATAGAATGAGAGCTCAGGAGATTTTAATTTTCTTTGGGCAGAGACCTGGGTAGCAGGGTAAGCTTCTCTATTATATGATTACAGTAAAGAGTTCAACCTGGTTCTGGCATAAGTACCCTGGTCTGGGATTTGACAGAAATTAATTGCCCGTCGTGATTGCACTGTACTTGATGAATGTTACAGTGGGCATGACAAAATAATATTTATTGAAAATGAGAGAAATAACCTGATAAAGAATAGTAGCAATATATTTTTGGCCCAAATTGACCTAAACTAAATCAAAATAGAAATATGCACGATGAAGGACATTTTCCTCTTCATCTGTTCACTGGTGGGGTTTTCAACAAAGCAGTTCTGGAAAACTTAAAATGATGCTTGAGTAGCAACTGAATGACAAGCAAACTAAACCACAATAGTCTCATTACATATACAGAAAAACCCCTCAAATCCCCACAAAACTCAGGCTAAGAAAATAGAAGCAGAGACTGAATCTCATTTTAGAATGCTTTTCATTTTACTGATCATATTGTTATGAAAACTTAGTCTTAGTGATGTCAATGCTGGTCTCTATGCATTCTTCCAAGCAAGGATTACAGCTGTGATTTTTGCAGCCACCACCTCTACCTGCTTGGGCCAAGTATCATCGTGGCTTTCTGCTTTAGTTTCCCCATTTATGAGATGCTTTATATCTTTTCATGAAGATAACAAACAAAATTGCTTGGAAAAATATTTATTGAGACCATGAAGCTTGAATGTGTATTTAATAAGAGAGGAAAGAACCATCACTACAGTGGGAAGCAAATCAACAAGTCTGATTTTTCTGCTGTTATTTTTTTTTCTTGCAATGCATTTTTCACACTTTTGACCACTCTGGTAACAAAAATGTCTTTTTAATATTGAGATAATGTGAATAATGAGTAAAATGCCTGATACAGAGATGAAGTCCAGTCCAGGTATTGAGTGGAAGTCCAATCCATTCAGGGTTTTCTGTAAACCTTTTACACCATGAGTGAGCTTGACTTCTCATTTGAAAAACAGAGAGCAAGGATAGTGAAGTAAACATTTTTAGAACTCAGCCAGTACATTTAGGAACTAATAACAAGAATTTGTTATTTGGTAAGCTGGAGAAATCTTATTTTGCAAATTACTGGGAGAAAGGAAGCTTGGTTGAATGAAATGGTTACAGATTGGCCAACATGAAAATATGATTTAGTCATGAAAAAGATCAAATGTTCCTGAGGCAAGTCAGGTAAGGTACTTCTAATGAGATGGAAAATTATATTACTGGTACTTTATGTGGAAAATTATGTGCAATTGTACTAATTCATATTCAAGGAAGAAATAAATGACTCTGGGAAATGCCAGGATATTTTTTAAAATTTTTGAGAGGAGACTAAAAGAGGGCTTGTTAAGCCTAGGAGAAAGAGGTTATGTCTGCTCTGTATTAATACACCCTGTGATAAATATAAAGGAAGAATGACATTGTTCCTTCAGGTTAACAACAGCTTTGCCATAAGAATGCATGTGTTGCAGTAGTTCATGAGTAAATTCTGGCTAGAAATCATCTAGCAATCAGAGAAGTGATGTGTGGACCATCTGACCAGTTGGAAGAGCTAAATGAAGACCTTAATTAGTATTAATGTGGATTTTGGTCTGTTCTGAAAGACATGATGGGATATGGTGCCTGTAGTAACTTATCAGGGTTCTTTTTCAAATATGCCTCTTAACTCATGAATTAAATCCACTCATTGAAACTGATGTGATACTGCTGACTTCAGTTTGAATGCATAGCCATATAAGCATAGCAACACTTCATCTAAAATGTAAGTTATGTTTCTCAGAGAGTACAGGAGATTTAAAAAATATCTTAATTACTACTAGTGCCAGTATATTCGTATGAACTCACTCTGCTTGGTGAAGGCCTAAGAGAGGCTCAGGGAGCTATCTGTGATCTTTCTGAAGCCAGAAATTGCGCTAGAATAGCTTGAAGCTGACATCTCAAGAGAACATTAGATGAACCAGAACTTGAGAAAATGCAGCCATTTTCCAGCTTTTTCCTAACTACATGCCCTCCCAAAAGAATGCAGGAGAAGGCATAGTGGAGGGTATGTAGCACATCCTGTTTGGAGACTCCCTATTAATGGAAGAATTATCAAGCATCTAGTTACCTGTGACACATTTTCAGCTTCTATAATGAGACCAAGCTACCTGTACTTGCCCATGTAAATTCTAGTTTGATAGGAAAAAGACTATTATTACACATTAAATGCTGAACACTCTTTATACACCTGACAAATCTGCTTTGTGAGTTGTCATTCATTTGTATCTAAGTTCAGCTGTGGCAAATGTTGCCATGATTCCAAGGCATAGTTTGGTCTAGCTTAGATGTCCCAGAAGGCATCAGACAACCAAAATGTTGGGTATCCTCAGTGTGATGAACAGCTTATCAAACTCTGCCTAGTCATTGGCTCAGTCTCTCTACAACTGAGATTCAATGTGTTTGATCTACAGGATACCATGACACACAGAGAATGAACCTTTGCATTATATGACCACTATCTTGTCAGCAAGAGGTCTTGAGCAGATAATTGCAATTCCCAACTGGGAAATTAAATCTGATGGGAAGTAATGCTTTACCTACAACATATCAGAACTTTACAGAGGCAGAGGCCAGACAGATTGTTGTTTTGGTCTGTCATTGTCCTTCTACTTTCCCGTTTCCTGCTTCTTGACTACTATGTTCTATTCTGGCAAAGGATTTGGATGATGGTACTGGGAAGTGTCCCAGGAGACAGGGGAGCAACCTCTGCCAGTGTGGTGTCTGACATGATTCCTTCCTGTGCAGAGGAACTCCATAAGCAATGGGGAATTGTTGGGGGGCTTTGCATGCACTTTGCATCTTGAACTTACTTCAAAGAAAATTATTTGCAATCTTAATATTACATTAAGATAAATACACACAGAGTACACATTGCCTGCTTCACTGGTTGAAAGTTCTACCATATCCCCTCATGCATGTTTTGGGAAGTAGGCTTTGGCTATAAAAACACAGTAAGGCTAATTAATTTGACATCTTGGTCTCAGACAGGACTTAGTGATCTGAGAAGCACCTGGCACCTCCTTTGAGCATTTATTTTTAAAATTCCATGGGCTGCATATATGATGTGGAATTTAGTCCTTTACAGGATTTCTTGGAATTTCATGATCTTTATCTACAAAATCCTTATTTGTATGAATTTGTGTTCTATCAGTTTTCATCTCCCATTTCAAATGCAAACTCTGGACTTAGAGAGTTTTCTAGCGGTTTATAACAATGGTTGTGTGTTGCATTCACAT
>JAOXXN010000395.1:25049012-25059738 GCA_026770055.1 Myrmophylax atrothorax
TAAACAAGCTATTTTAGAAATTGTAAAATTATTCAGAAACTATATACTTTTACAAAGAAAGTTACCTCATCTTGTCACAAATTTTCATTGGTTCTCCTACCACCCTTTGCAAGCCATTTCTTTTTTAATTATTATGATTATCATGTACACAGGAAGAGGATGATGATGCAACCGTATTTTCTACCTGTTCCAGGGACTGCCTTCCTTGTCACTAGCTGTGGTACTCTCCATGCTGACTTCAAAGTATACTCCTTCCATGCACGTTTAAAATTCTCTAGCTCAGTGGCTAGAAAATTATAATCTATTTTCAGTTGCTGACTAGTTCACTGTGAATTAAAATGGGGTGTTCAGAAGAGTGAAATCAGAACCAGTTATAATCCAAATTCTTTCTTTATTTTTTCATTTCTTCTTCCTCCCCTCTCTCCTCCCTGACATAATTGGGGCACATTAGCTTCACTGTCTCGGTTCATTAGGTCATTTCTGAAAATCAAAAATCACAGTTTTGTGTTTATTGGTGCCTTTTTACTTGTAGAAAATCATTTGCAATGAAACTCTTTGTAAATTTCCCACTCTGTAGAAGACTCCAGAGCTGTTTGTTTATACTTCATCAGAAGAACTTCTGGAAATAATAGCTCGGAGTTAGGGAATGATGTTGCCCAAGAATCTAGCTTTGATACTTAAAAAGGTCAGTTCCCTCATGGTGCTGAAAACCCACAGATCTTATGGACTGAACAGGGTTCTCAGCTCTTTGCAACATCAGGACTAATTGTGAAGTGATGGAGTAAGCTTTTCAGAACATGCACAAGGGAAAGTTTATTTCTGCTGTAGTATCAAAAACCAGTGCAAGAACAGATGAATGACATCTACGTGATATCCAAGAGTAGTTTCTTTTAACTAGGTTGGATTGATTATGCTCACTTCAGCCTATGATATTTATAACAGCAAAGGCCTGGTCTTTTTCTATTTAAATCTGACAGAGATTGAAAAGATTCAAAAACTGAGAATTTAAAAGGTGACCTGTAAAGAACAGAACTTTCAGTTGACATGAGAGATGTTTTTATCAAATCTTTGTATGTCCTTTACAGAGGAAATAAAAATTCAAGATTATCTCTACAGGAGAGAAACAATCTAGTGATTTATATTTTAGAAGATTACTGGTAAAGGAGAAATCCCTTAATTTTGCCTTTCACAGCCTTTTTGCCCAGTTTCATTTTACTCTTTTCTTTTTTCTTCATTTCCTTTCATCCCTTTTCCTGCCAATAATATTCCTTCACTCATTTTTTCCAAATTACAATTTAAAATGTCAGTGTAACCTATGGGAATAGTAAGCTGATTCAGTCTATTTTTAAAGGTGTCTTTGAGACCAGAAGAAATTTTCTTGCCCATTTTTACTGCTTGTTTAAAGATATTCCCAGTCACTGTGAATACGCATGAGAGACTGTGAAATGGTGAAATGCCATCTTGAGTGGCAAGCCTTTAGCTAGGGCTTAAGTTGGAGAAAGTGAAGACTAGTCTCTGCAGAACAGTTTTGCAGAATATTTGCTTTATATCCTGAAGTCAGTCCTTGGCTTACTTCTGAGACTAACTACAGCCTGAGTAGGAACTATGTTTGATTGCTAAATATGACTTTGAAAGAAAACACTTTCATTAGTACTCGTGTAATGGACTTGGAAATATTTTAATCCAAAGTTTTATTCCTGGAACAACTAGTTTGCTGTGCTCTAAGCCTGCAGGAAACTGCCACAAGGGAAAATGATATGAAAATGGATGTAAATGGAGAAGTGTGCCACCAACACTTAAAATGCAGTTCCTTGTCTGTGATGTCTTCAAAGAATACAAAATCATTTAAATATGCAAAAAAATTAAAATATGCAATCCATACCAATTGAAATAAGTTGGGACTTCCTAAAAGAAAGACTGTGGAAAGATAATTTGCACATTTTGTTTGCTCATTCATTGTAATTTGTTTCTGAAAAATTCAGTGATTTCAGCAGTATAGACTAGACCCTCTGTAAGTGGTGAAATTGTTACTCCTGTAGCACTAGGAGATGGAGTTGTCAGTAAGAAATTCA
The DNA here is from genome assembly GCA_026770055.1 of Myrmophylax atrothorax. Classification (NCBI taxonomy): domain Eukaryota; kingdom Metazoa; phylum Chordata; class Aves; order Passeriformes; family Thamnophilidae; genus Myrmophylax; species Myrmophylax atrothorax. The sequence goes on from JAOXXN010000395.1 coordinate 25,051,085, forward strand.
ATTACTAGTCTGAATTAGTCTCTTACTGGGTAGGTGATGATTGGGAAGATTTGTGCGGCAGGTATTGAGTTGGGTTATTTCCTGACATGTCAATAAAATTCTGGCAAGGTCTGAGAGATCCTTCTGGGCCCTTCTGCCTATGGATTTGGAAGTGGAAAGAGAAATCAGTCTTTTAGAAATCAAAATTAAATTAATGGGAAAAAAGATGCCTCTCTATGCCACAGTTCCATGAAATGTATCCCATTTAAGCAATGTGCAGCATAGGATGAATGCTCAAAATCTGACAACTGTGGCAAGAAAACAGATGTAAAGACAAAAGTGATGCTTCGTCTTTATCTAAAAGGATGAACCAGCTAGCACAGAGAAAAAACAATGTTTAGGGAAATTATATAAAGCAGGAGCAGGAGAAGGCTGACAGGTGCTAAAGAGTTTTCAGGTCAGACAAAGACATCTGCTAAAGACATCAGTCATACGAGATAAGGAAAATTACAATTGAACCGGGGGAGGAACAAGTGCTGCTCACAAAGAGGTATCCTGAAAAGTTAATGGGATGTCAGAACAGGTAAAAAGGCTAAGTAGGTGAACTTGATTATTTGACCATGTAGTCAGAAGACTCCTAAAACATGGATTAATGAAAGATGGAAATAAAATGTTTAAAATTTGAATTTGACTATTCATGAGTAGAATTAGGTCATCAAATGGTTGAGTAGTGCTACACCTGTATTATTTTATATTATCCAAGGAGGTACACTTTCTTAATACGTGGTAATTCCTACAGAAATACTGTCTTTATCACACAGATTATTACATTTATTACATTATCATCATCCTGACCAAGCTATTTTCTATGAAAAAACCCTAAAGGAGATCAATAAGATGTATCAACTGGTTAAAGAACCCGAAAGGGGTGACTTTGGGTATCTGGTTCTAAACTACAATGAATAAAGCATACTCTCTTTGTAACATATGAGACAGTCCAGTTGGAGACAGCTGAAATGCCAGATGTGACATCGATATAATTAAATCCACTCTATTGAGTGACCATGGAGTTAGAAGTACAGTATTGGGGACCATTTTGGACAGCTCACTATAAATCTTCACAGTAATCAGCAAAGAACAGTAGTATAACATAGAAAGTATAGAAAGATATAATACTTTATATATATACTTTATTAACTCTATACAAAGCTGACTCCATATACATACAAATGAGAAAAGGCCAACAGGTACACTGCAAAAACAGAGAGAAGCATGAAGCAATTTTGATCTGAGGAAAGAGATGAAGTAATGAATTTTATAAAAGCAAAAAGACACAATGAAGCTATACAAAATAGTGAATATTAATAAGAAAATCTGAAGCTCCTATTTACTTTCTAAATATTTCATCAAAAAGGGACTTTGTTTTGAAATTGAAAGCCTCTGCAATTAAAACTAATAAAAGGATATACATTTAAAGATAATACTTGATTAATCTGGGGCATTTATGTAGACAATGCAAACATTCTCAGGACATTAAGTAGGAAGCAACAAACAAAATAATAATCAGAGACTTAAGCCCTCAGATCTCAGTATGTTTGCCAACCTGGGGAAAAAAGAAATCTCTGTGAGCAGGTTATTTTAAAAATTGCCATGTATGAATTTTGATTTTCACTTTCTCTCATGCACTGGATGTCTAGGTTACTGGACTATCTGTGTGTCACTGGTTTTAGAAAAGGGGTGAAAATTTAGATGTAAAATACCCCCTGAAAATGTTGCAGTAAGTAGTTTGACTTGCCAGATGCTTTCTGAAATATCAGATTTTAAATCTTAAAGAGACAATATTTTAAAAACCTTTCTAAAACAATATGGGAGAGTTAGCATATACTTTTGTAGCATTTTATTTATTTAAAAAAAAAGAAATAATTTGCTGTTCCAAAGTAAGGGACAGTAACAATAGGTACTATGTTGTTTGTGTCTGTTCTCATCATTTGTATATGTGGATGAGGATGGAATGAAAAAAGACAATCCTAGATGTATTCTGTGATTTCTTTGGGAAATAGAGCTACATGATAAAGAAAAGAAGTGATGGCCCTGAACCATCTCCCCTGAATCTGAGCATTGTATGAAGTTTTGAGGTTGCAGCTCCTCATGGCTTGCTGGGCTGGTGTGGTTGAAGCATACCAATAAGATGCAGGAAGGTGATGTAATTAATATCTTATCTGTCTGTTCTTGAATCCCCCATGCTTGTGACTTTGTCTGCATTCCTATAGACTGGCTGGGAAAGTGTGTGGTTACAGCAGAAGTCCATAAGGAAGTCAACTCATTTCAAGCAAAACACCGGGATGCTCCAAGTATTCTGCTTTTGTGTCCCATGATGAATTCCCTGGTAATGTCTTTTCAGATTACCTGCTGGCTATGGCTTATTTGCATATCTCTTAATGACATTTAGGGTTAAGACTGCATCTTTAATGAGATGTTTTAAAAACATGGGTTTATTTTCCACATCTAACACCAGATTGCCACTCATTCTTTCAGATTAAGTTCACCCTGAAAATTTATTTCAGAGATCACAAATAATTTATTTTAAAATCACATCAATATAGGCCATCATTTCACTCTGTGAGGATACTCAGAGGACTAGAAAAGTAGAGAAGTCACTGCACACCTCAGGTATTGTGGAGTGGCAAGCACTGGGGTCTGCTACCTCAGTGTGAACTATCTGGAGATGTGCAATCTTAGTTCTCCCTCAGAGATAACCTATTTACAAAATGTAACTGACAGGAGATGTGTGTGGGGAGAGAGGAGAAGTAATTTGGATACTCTGAGAACTATCATCCCTGAGATGGAAGATGGATTAGAAAGGGAGTTGTGAGTCTTAGGCAACACTAGTGGAAATACAGTAGCTAAGATTTTCCCATCCACTGGCAATAAGACAAAATTCTTGGTTAGTCCTTAGCAGAGTAGTTTTCTTATGAATATATGCCTTTCAGTGCATTCTCTACATGCTTTCAATATCCATAATTATATGTCCCTGCTCTAAGCAGCTAATGATTTACTTTCAGATAGGGTACTCTAAGAGGGACAACAAAAGACTGGGATGGGGAAAATCAGAGCACTGAGACAAGGGAGATTATTCAGAGATGGCATGAACACAGTACGGAAGAAGACCTTTTTGCATTTGCATCCATTTTATGACTGCTCTACACTGCTAAACTAGCATAAAGAGGCCTCATGCAAATGTATCAAACCGACATGGGTAAGTGATTGAATGGACTTCAGTGCGCACACAATTTGTACCAATCATGGTAGAGTAGTTTTAAACAGTGGCTGAAATCTGCCATGATATTGGCATTGAAAGACTGGTTTGATATTGGCATTGAAATACTGGTTTAATATTGGCATAGGAAGCTGATTGTCAAAAAGAATTTCCTCTGGACATGGTTGAGCCTACCACAACAATTCACAACTAAACATGCTCCAAGACAGCTGATGGCTGCTTCAAAATCATTAGCCTCATGAAGCTTCTCTTAACTTGGACATTTTGTGGGAAAAAGCAGCAGAGTCTGCTGAGTGTGGAAATGGGATATATATCCATATTTTCAAAATATCTGTTGACGTTATATATGCGGAGTAATTTCATTTCAGAATTGTCATATTTTTCAACATAGGACATCTGTGCTGGTAGGCAGTTCTATGAAGTGCAAACGAAAACAGAATTAAATGTACAATAAATATGCTCAGACATATAATAGTTTTCAGTAGAGAAGCAAACATGCATTGTAACTCTTTTTTCAGCTATTCCCTTTTTTCAGGGAATGCTTTTTCTCTGTTCAACAGTCTAGCAAGAGACTAATATATAGGTTAGATGCCCCAAGCAATTCTGGTACTATGAAAGCTTCCTAGCCATGTAAACAAGTTTGTTATCTAGGCCCTGGCTTCTAAACTCCCTCGGTGATGGATCTTTGCTGCACAACTTGAATTTATAATGCCAAAGTTTCCCACACACAGAGTGAAGTAGTTTTGGCACTTAGTCTGGGAATCACAAAATCTCAGGTGCTAAAGATACTCGGTTACCACCAAAAAAGAGGAGTATGACAAGCTGCATTCCTCTATGAAGCCAGGAATCAGAGCCTGGAATTGCTGTGTGCACTTGGATTTCTTTGTGATGCAAGACGTTAGTCTCTCATTTGTAGGATGGTATCTTATCAATTGTGTAGTATTCTTATGCTGGTATGGAGTCATAAGAGTTCTCATTTGCATTATCCTAATGGATTTTGCATTCTAGGCAGTGCCATCACTGCCAGCTTTTTGGATCAAAGTGTTCTGTGTCCTTTCTGTTGAAGCTGGCCTCCTGCTTTTGAGGCAAATGCTTCAAACACTCAGCTGTGATATAAGAATTTGGTACCATTCACTGCCATGGCTTTTCATACAAAGCAGTCTGAATTAATTACATTTGGTCAGAGTATGGCTAGAAATCTAGGCTCCTCTGAGGTCTCAGACATCAGTGCGTCTTTCTCAATAGTTAATGAGAGGTGATTTACCTGGGCAGCCAGCTCAGTAAAGAGAAAGTTGCCTCTGAGTTTCTTCAGTAATACATCTATAATTACCAGTGAGACATGTCCCTGGAGTCTAAGTGGGTTAAGTAGGGTTTTCTTCAATTTCTTTCCTGATTCAAGTAACTTAAATTTTAACTAGATTGTGTTTTGAGTTTGAAGGAAATCTACCCTTCTCCATCAAAGGCCCATGTTCCAGCTGTCACATTAGTGCCTCAGGGAAGACCCATGACAAGTGAAAGTGAATACAGAGTTATAAGAGGCCTATGCAAAACTGAGATTTCTTTTGCATCAATATTGGAGCTCTAGCTCTGCCCCACCATTGTCCAAGAAGAAGGAGAACAGCAAATCAAGGAAAAGGGCCAGAGCATGAGGGAAGTTGCACTACAGAGAGGATGTGAAGCTACACAGAACTTGGTTTATTGGTCTTGCTGTCACAACCAATTACTGAGGTGCTGAAGCCTCTTCCACCAACAAAGAGTATTGCTTAATGCATTCCCACTTGTCCTGCAGCAGCAGCTTGGGATTCCAGGGCTCTGCTATTGAAAAATAGAGGTAATGTCTGGATGTCCACTTCTAATGGCAATTTCAATGAATTTTATCACAGTCTTTATTTGGACTCCTACAGTAATTTTGAAGATTGGTATCCTTGCGTATTGGGAGGTAGGATTCACAAGGTCACTTGCTTGTGCCTTTTAAATCCTCTTTTCTCCTTCTTTCCCTTCCCTCAAATTTTCACTAAATCTGAGAGATGACACCTCAGTCTCTAAGGCAATTAAAATTGCTTTCAGACCTAAATGTTTGAGCCCTTATCCAAATGAACACTAAATACAAAACTCATACCTACAAGTGAGGCCAATGGAAAAGGCATTAATTTGCCTGTTTTACCTGAAATATTCTGTCAGAGCCTTCAAAACAGGGTCTTCATATATTCATTAACCACCTATGAAACTTACTGAGACCATGGGAATCTAGAGTTCACAACTTTTCTTACTCTCCTTCCTCAGAAATGCCCCCTTCACCTCTTTTTCAAGTTCTTTTGAGCCATGGTAGGGCAGCCAAAAAAGCAGGCAGATGTTTAGACTCATAGTGGTTATTTCCTTGTGTAGACTTGAAATATTAGACTAATATTACCAGAAGTACATGAAAAAGAAGTTCTCAACTTGTGACTTGGCATACAGTTCCTGGGCATGGAGGCTTCTCTTCTTTCATGAAATAGCTTTTGTTTTCTTTGTTTGGCTTGGTAAATTTAAAAAAAATATGTTTTCACTTCCTTATTTCTGTGTTGTAAATACAATTGCCCTTTAGAAGCAGTGGGAAACAGCAGAAAAATATTAATAGGATCTTATAACACAGAGCATTTTACAACTGTGTAAGAGAGGGAAGCATGGTGATTTAGATGCTTTATGAATAGCTGAGAAAAGTGGTGTTTCTCATCTGAAGTACCTGTACAGCTACAAGCGTTTTGTTAACTTGTGCTATAAAGAAACCTTGCCACTAGTAGAGAAAGTTTGTCAGAAGTTATATTTACCTAGGCTAGAGAGTATAAATGTCACAGAGTGTACTTTAAGTTTGCTGTTACCACTGCATAAAAACATTTACAATCAAGATCTGTTCTATTATCTGCAGTTAGGCTCATCCTTGAAAATATATGTTAGTTTAGCTCTGTGGTGTGCTGGATGTCAGGTTTATTGATGATGGAGAAAATGCTCTTGATACAGCATTTGTTCCAATTCACTTTGGTATCAAATCAGTTTGGAGTCTTGTGTTCCGTATTTGACATAAATATATCTGCAGATATTATAGAAATGATCCTGAACTTATAGTTCCCAGGATTTGTTTGTAATGCAGCCCATACTACAAAAAAAATCTGGCTATGAAACATGATTTATTTGGTATAACAAAGACTTCCATGCATTTTTTTATTGTATTATGCTATTCATTGATAGCATGAAACAGATTATTGATTGCTACAAGGTATTCTGGTAGGTACTGTGCAGGGCTTGAAGTTTACAGATTTATTATATTATCATCCAGTACATTTATTCTTGGCATAATATCTACTAATCGTAAATTATTTAGAAGACAAACGTTAGTTTATGAGTGCAAAACAAGATATTGCTTAAGAAGAATGCATATAAATTTTTATAATGATGATATTAGATATTGGTATAAAAAGGATTTCTTTTCATGCATTCTGGAGAAATGATGTTTATCAAGGATTACTAAAGTTGAAAAATCAACTCTTCAGATTGGTAGGAAATATCAGATTGTGTATATGCTTCCAAAGACCTTTAATCTTTGTAATATGTTTCAATAAAGTGTGGTAGAATATGCTGAAATAATGCAAACAGTCTTCAGCTTGGAATTTCTTTATTGAGATGGCAAAAATAGATGTGTTCAAATAAAAATGATAATTCAAATTTTAAAACTCACTACACATAAAATATCCTGGAGTGACTTTCAGAGTAATTTCAGTGGTTACAAAAGCTGTCTGTTGGTCTAGAGACTATGTCAAAAATAATCATATTCAATTTTAAAACTTTGATTGCTAAACATTTTTTCTTTACACTTTCCCTTTATTCTTCAATAGAGAAAAAGTGAACTGTTCAGTGTAGGAAGAGGAAACTTGCTTTCTTAGCTCTACTCAAAGGAACAAGCTAGTTTTGAAGACTGCTGTTGAGGAACTATATTTGCCAGTACTCTAATCTAAAACTGTATTGCACAAAGATCTTTGTCAAATTCACTATCTTTATATATTTGTTTCTTCACTTGTCATGACACACTGAGATTTACTAATTTCTTTTTCATTAATGGATGAATGAAATTTGACAAGAATATGAGAAAAGATTTCTGAAACATACAAAATATTAATGAGAAAAAATTTTCAGATATGTAAATAACTGAAAAAATACCTCCTGCACATGAGAATATGTGTATTTGCTGCCCACCAGAATAATGAAGCAAATTAACTTCAGATGCTTGAGGTCTCATTACATGCTCTCCAGGAACAGTGATTTATGGGTAAAGTGGTAAACAAATTTCATACATACATCAAGGTGCTTTACTGTTATGACACTTCTTGGCAAGCTGGAAACTGATTTTGCCACAGCACCCTCATGTAAATATATAACCTTCATGTAACTAAAATAGTAAAACTTGCTGTCTAGTACTTTAAGGATTTAGCATTAAGCATTTTGAAGTTTCAGCATATTATTACTGGAAGATATTTATGGCTTCACAAGTTGTTCTTTAAAGCTTGTTAAAATGAAATCCTCTTTCCCTTCATGTCTAAAAATAATCATAGGTAAACTCTGATTTTCTGAATGGTGTGATGGATGAGTGAAATCCTCATAAACCCAGGGTTAGTTATAAGAAATCTCAGACTTCATACAATTTTTGGTACAAGATTTGCTATAAATTTTGAACGCCAAAGATGTTCAGGGCTTAGCTACATTTCCTTCCTCTACATGAACAGTAGTGTTTTTTCTTTGTAAGGTGAAATTATTGTGCTTTGTCCAGTGAGCTTTTCTCTGACTATAACTATTATAAGGAAGACCCAGGCATTTTCATCCCCTCAGGAGGCATGCAGTGCCTTAATAACAGGAAAATGTATGTGGCTTTGCTGCATGTAATGGTTAGGGAATAGTCAACAGAAATCTCATGCAGAGATGGAAGTGAGGGTCTTATATACCTAGAGCAGTGCTCTGTAAGGTCTCAGTTTATCATTGCAGAGGGAATGAGGGCTTTAGGGACTGGGAGAAAATGTGGCAAATAAAGATCTACCAGTTAACCTCCTGACAGTGAGTCAGTATATGGGGAGCAGTTACTATGCAGGGCTTAATCATAAGCCTCCAAAAGAGTGTAGCATCTTGAAAGCAGGCTGAAATTATTGGAAGAATTCACAGTCTAACAGAGGTGGTTAAAAATGATTATGAAAATCCCAACATCTAACATGCTTGCCTGGCTTCTTCAGTGAGTTAACTGAATTTGTAGATAAAGAAGTGGCCATATATGGTATTTACTGCATTTCTGATAAGAGTCTGAAGAATAATTCTGCCTTTTCTTTGTGCCTCAGAAGGGCAAAGAATAATCATCAAGGTAGCTATTATTGTGCACTAT
>JAOXXN010000395.1:25066617-25079832 GCA_026770055.1 Myrmophylax atrothorax
CACTAATGATAATGATAGAAAGGGCACAATAAGATGAGATCTTTATACTGAACTGCTTTCATTCCTCATCTGGGAAAGTGATAGTTGAGCATCCACACAATTAACATTTTCAGTTGAAGGCTTCCATACTTGTGAATCAGTAAGTTGGTTCTAATTGTCTATGTTGCGCATACTAGCCATATGATAGGGAAGATCACTAGACAACATGAGGGGAAAAATTTACGAAGAATTAGCATGGTATGTGGTTTTATACCATTTCCTTTGAACTGCATCTTGTCAGAAGTCGGGAAAATACACTGGACCTCTCTGTCAAGAGGGTTCATTGTTGACTCAGGCATCCTATGGGTGACTGAATACTTGAATAATTCTTGAATATTTCAGCCCATTTAATTCCTCAAGTGTCACTTGAAACATTGTGTACAAGGTTGATACAGCTGCATAGTAAGTTATCTCTGGTTTTTTGCTCACTCTGAGAATGAATTTGACTCTTCCTGTGACAGAACAGTACTCTTACTTGGCTTAAACTCAAGGATTTGCAGGAAAAAGGGAAAACTAAAGAAAGAGTAACGATTTGTAGAAAGCTACGGGAGATCTGAGACCCAAATTCAAATGTGACATTGCTTAGAATTATATAAATAGTGTTCCCGTGCATTTATCCCAGCTATAACCAATAGCTAATAACAAATTATAGAGGCCCAATGTGATTTATACACAGAGGTTTCTATACAAGACTTTGTGTGAATAAATATGACTATTACTTCTTTTTCTATTCAAAGAAAGGAAACAATCAAATTCTTGTGGAGAATATAATTTTCTTCCATTTAGTTTTAAATGGCATTAGCACAGCAATCAGATTTTTATGTGAAAGATAAATACTTTTGGACCTAGGTCTGTAATTGTACACTAGACAATAAATAGAACAGCTCCCTTGCCTTTGTATTTCATAGGGCATTAGCATTTTGCTTTATAGGGGAATAGCTTCTCAAGCTGTTTTGCCTCTAAGTGACCTATTCCATTTTAAACTGTGTTAAGCAACCCCTGAATGTTTTTTTTTAAAAATAAATACACATTCAGATTTTATCATTATTTTGAAGACATTTTGGTATCACTGAGTACTAAGCACTGCTAACTGATGATTGCTTCTGCAAGTCCTGTACCTTCCACAGATGAAATTTCAGAGTTTATTGTAAATATGTAACAGTATGGAGAAAACAGTCTAGCTGTCAGAAGAAAAGGATATGTAATAGCATTAATTTTTAAACTCCATTTGAAAATACACTGGTAAACCAGTGTCCTGTAATTATAAAAGGCAGCAATAATGATGTGACAAAGACAACCCTATGCAGTCATCTCCAGCAATTAGAAAAAAGGGAACCAAAAAAAGAAGGGCAACAGTCCAATTCTCAGCAGTGGAGGGAACATCTGCCTGTGTGTAGGTAGGCAGGGGAGGGGACAGAAAGGGCAGGTGAGGAGAGCACTGCTGGGTACCTGTGTGGGGAGGACAGGTAACAAAGGGTGAGGATGGGAAGGTCTGGGAACAGAGGCTGGCTTCTGTGGCCTCGCTGCACCACTGTAAGTTTTACACTGTGAATGCTGCATTGTAGACTTCTTTTGTCTCGATTTGTAGATAGAAGAAAGATTTCCTTTTTAATCAGGACATGCTGCAGAAGCCAAGAGGAGATTATGGCTTCTGGTTCATGATTTTTATTTTCTATAAAGCAGGCTATCTTCTTACTTTCTAATAGTAGGTCAGAGCACATATACAGCATCTCTCACATGTCAAGTGGCTTTAATTATCCTTCTAAAAGAGGGTGATTAGAAACAAAGTAAGTAAAGTTCAGTCTTTGGGCTGCTAGTCAGGTTTTCATGGTTTTCATTGGATAGAGTCTTCTAACTGCAGTGAGAACTTGCCTGAGTAAAAAATGAAAAAAGCCTTTGGTTATAGCTTTAATTACAGAATAGAGCTACAGGAGAAATCAATGTCACTTTCATTTAAACTTGCCATATTGGAGCATGCTATTTGTCTCACTAAACCGTTGCCCTGCCTGTGTTAGCTGTGCACATCTGAGATGATCTTGCTGATTTTTTCACTGTTTCCTTACAGGTGGATTGTTACAGTTCCAAGTAACTGCAAGAGGTGGCATCAGCTGCAGGTGTTACTGATAAATTGTGCAGTCACTTTGACTAGTAAACACTGAGGTGACTTTGAAGTAGCAAAATAAGAGGATTTAAAGGCAAAGCCCTAGACAGAGTGATGTATAAAGTGCTCAGCCTGCCTGGTTGTGAATGGTTGTGCTGGGTTCATAGCTGTGCTACCATGTGTTCACAGTAATGGCTTACTGAAGGCAACACTGCACACTTTGAAAGGTCTGGGTAACATTGTATGGCTGCACCCCCCTATAAACAGACCTGTTTCATTCTCATTTTGGGGAAAGGATGATTTTTTTCTTTTGTTTTGTTTTGGTTTGTTTTTTAATTTAGTTTTGTTTTGGGGTTTTCTTTGTTTAGTTTTATTTTGTTTTGTTTTCTTTCTCAGGGGACAGCTTGCTCCCAGTGATGTGCCTGTTCTGTTTGGTCTCTCCTCTTTCCCTCTAGCTCTTTGTTTTCTGGAAAGACCTGAGTTTGCTGCCCTTTTCCTCCTCCAAGTGAGGTTAAATACAAGGAAGGCTTGCTCTCCTCTTTTTTGCCCTGCATACACAGAGATGTATTGTATTGTCTCACTGGGATCCTTCCTTCAACTTTCAGATGTTTTTATGGGCTTTTGTTGCCCTTTTCCTTTTCTGTCACTTGCAAGTGAATTTTTTTTTCTCTGGTTTTACAGGTTTGGATCTGAGGGGGAAAAAAATCAATAAAACATAGAAATAAAAACACAGGGAAAAGAAAAGAAGGAAAAACATGCACAGAGCCCAAGGATGTGCTCTCTTTTGGTTGTTATTTACTTGAAAGGCCTTTACATTTTTGCGCAAGATGGAATGATTGCTTTTGAAGGTATATTCAAGGATATTCACAAAAACGCTTTGCGAATATCAGTGGATGAAGACTTATAGTAGTCAATGACAGAAAAAACATTGATTCAGAACAACTTTTGAGTTTCCATGAGTTATGAAAATGCAGTGTACTATAAAAACATACCATCACTTTCTGTTTCAGAGGATAAGCAAGGAGGGAGGAACTATTCACATTGAAAAGGCAAACAGGATTAACAACTAGAAAAGAAGATGGTGTCATTTTGTTAGAATACCCAACAGGCTGATTTGCACTTAGTAAAGAAAAACCTTTTGCTGATATTGTCACATTGTTTTTAGCTGACATTTGGAAGTATGATCTTAGATAAACATGTAGGCGAAATAACCTGTGTTGAGATGACAGGAGATATGATTAGATCATGAGCAATCCACATCCCTCAGCAGAGAGACAATAGTCAGACCAGACTAAGATGAAACTAGACAGGTTGTGAAGAGATTAGAGTTTTCATGACACAAAGCTGGGAGCTGGTCGCACAGCATGATATGGGCTTATAAAGCAGGCTTTCCTCCCTCCATCCAAGAACCTTCAAATCACTCACTCTGCAAGGAGATGATTACTGAGAATTTAGTCTGGGTGCCTGGCATGCCTATGAGCTTGTGGCTGACAAACGATGAAACAGAACGATGATGTTACAGCACACAGTGCTAGAGTGAGACCTGGTGGGCTGCAAGTTACAGTGGGCTACTTAAACCCCATTAACACTCAGGATATTCTATTTTTCTAGTAGAAATTGGTCTGGCTTGTACACTAATTTAGACAGAATTTGGAGGCATGACAAAATGCTCTTGATCCTCCCATTTTGCGCATATAACATAGATGTTCTGATAAGTTACTGGGTATGTAGTCTTTAACATTACCTGTGATGCAAGGAACCAAAATGTTTGTTGTCAACATTTCTTTGTCATCCTGAATTTATAGATCATCTAATATCTCCCTGCTTTGTTTCTTTCAATTACTTCTTTTTTTTCTCAACTGGTGGAGTTGTCCTCAAAAAAAAAAAATCCTGAGTTTCTATCACTATTTAAATCTTACTATTCAAGTCCAAAATATCTGCAACGGAAAAGATATTGCATTCAGTTGAATTAGGCATCCTTCAGATAGTGAGTAGATTATCAGATGATAAATTTATAATCATAGCAATCTTTTCTCTCTGCAATTACAAGGTAAAATTGCTTTTTAAATTTTAGGGTCCTGCGTTATATTTTGGTTGTCATGACTCCTCACTGCTTTCTCCAGATGTCTCAATAACTGTAAATAGAGTTGGGATTTCACATCATTCTTACAGGGGACACAGATGAAAGGACCAAGGTTGAAGGGATAACACATGAAAAGAAGCAGAAAGAATTATTATTGCCACATCCAACAAGCATTCAGAGCAGGGTGTCAGACTGGATTGGCCTCAATAAAAAAAATTGCACTAGTAACAACTGAGTTAAATGTATGACTAATAACCTCAGTAACTGGTCTATTGTTTGATATTTCCACAGTCACTTTGCATGTCAGTCAGCATTAATGACTGTCTAGGAAGCTGACAATGTCTGAAATAGTTTGATTGTTAAGTATTGGCAATGGTCTGATTAGCCTTGTTTTGAAGGACTGTTTGGGGTGTAGATTACTGTCTTTATCCTTGGCTTGTTGACTGCTATGTTCTACTATTTCTCACACTTGTTGCAATCCATTTTAAGATCTGCTTTGAATACAAATACTTTGTGGTAGTGTCACCTTCCCTAACAGCTCTTCAGCATACTTTGTCCTCATGCATAACTTACATAATGATGAATGAAAAATATCAGTAGTACTGGATGTAGCCTGTGAATATATTTTTGCAGGTCTAAAACCATGTTCAAACTTCTGCTGTAACTGATAGGGCCTGAAATTATTGAAAACTCACTCTTGAGTATTACGTTTCTTAAGCCAAGTTAATTTTTTATGAGCTGCACTCCAGGAGCAGGCAAGTCAGAAGGTGGCATGGAACTTTTGCTTTTTATAAGTATGACTATGTAACCATAGGATTTGTAGCTTAGTGCAGTAGTGTTCTGATAAGTGACAATGCAAAAATATTTCTTTTATAAACTTGTTCCCACTCTGCATAAGCTATAGACTTATTTTTAAAAATGACATTAAAAGAAGGGTCTCTTTCCTAAAACAAAAGCAGAGCTTGAAATAGGGCAAGTGATATATATTTCCCTGAAACTGAGGTTTCCCTAAACCTGAATCAGGTTTGCCAAAGTGTTTGCAACTTACAAAGTTGAACCTTAATTGTGTATAGTTTCAAGCCCTTTCACTTCCCAGCACTGCAGCAATCTTTCCTTACATCACAGACCACACAGGAGCTTGTCTTCCCAACCTACTCTGGTCAAGAGGTGGACCCAGGGTGCAAAGTGGTAACCAGGTCTCACCACTACCAGTCTTGGCTGCAGCATTTGTTGACCTTCCCTCCCTTACACGCCATTCCCTGGAGACAGCATCCACCCTTGCCTTTATCATTAGACATAGATAACTGAATAATCTCTCTGGTTTGCAGGAGGTTTTGTGCCATCCCTCTGGCAAAAAGAAGGGGTGTAACTGAAGTCCAGGTGCCCAAATACAAACTTGTGTCATAGAGAATGTTTCTCTTCTAGGTCAACTTCACATATCCCATCTCATGTTTCACCACTGCATTGAAGAACATTTTCTGGCTAACTGATAGATGGGGAAAGAAGAGAAGGGCAACTGGAGTTTTGGACAATATTTTCAAGGAGATGTTTTTATGGGGGAACATTTAGGGAAAAACCCCATAAATGATATCTGCTATGATTCAGATTATATGGGCACTCAGACGTGCAAGTAGACACGTTTGACACCAAGAGTGAGGCACATATATAGAAATTGTAGTGTATTTTATATAGGAACTTTTTAAAAAAAATATGTCTGATTTAATCAAGCACCTTGACAAGCTTCCTTACATCCTAACAGTAATGCCATACTTTTCTGCTGATATTGCAACAGTTGCACCAAATTTCTTAGCTCCTCAACACAGTTTTAAAAAGAGCTCACAAATATATGGAAGAGACTCATCTGTTCTTCCCCTTCATCTGTCTGTCTCTTCCAATAACAACTTTTAATATTTTTTTCTGGAGGAAGTGATTGGACTTGAGTGTTCTATGCAAGTCCTGGCTCAAGTAAAAGGACTGTAGCAAAATTGGGACACCTGTTGGAAGCCTTCTGTCCTGTCAGGTTTTACATGTTGCATCCATATAGGTCCCAAAAGTTGTTACCTTTTCTAATTATGTATCCTGTACTATTTCAGGCATTGTCAGATGCCACTTTGGTTTGGCTCATATAGAAGGTAGACTCTCAGTAAACCTGAAACTTTGATTGTAATTGCTGGAGACAAAATTTAAACAGATTTCAGTAGTTTCTAGGTAGTTTGTATTCTTATGATTTTTTTCTGCTTGTCTACTATGCTGACAAAAACAGTATGGATTCTAGCATGAGGGAAACATCCTTTATTTTCTTTGAAACCTCAGAAAAAATCAGAGTTGGATGTCCTTTAGTAAAGCAGTATGAGAAATGAGAGGAAGCTTAGTGTGCAAATGGGATGGAATATGCTTTTCTAATTTTCTTGGCATTTCACAATACTTCGGAATGAGTGGGGTTGGACTTAAGTTTGTCATGATCACATTATGAAGGTTTGTTAGCAAACAAAGGACTCTAAATCTCTCATGTTCCAGTACATTATCTCCTTCCTTTCTCTATGAAATCTGGCATTTTTATGAAACTCACACACCTACATTTAAATCATTATTCCAGTGTTACTTGTTTTCTCACATCAGATGAATCTTCTTTCATCTTGCAGCATGCCAAATGTAGCTTAGAGATTTTAAAATGAAATTAAAAGTGACTGTTTTTTCATTGATACTTATGTTGCTGGTTTGAGAGGCAGCAAAGAAGGTAGAAAAAACAGTGAAAAATAAGTATGCCTTTAATAGTCATTGTTTTTTATAGTGTAGGAGGTGTTTAGTGAATAGTATATGTGAAGATGGCACTTTCTTTTTTTAAAATCTAAAACTTGGATAATTTGCTACAGTTATAGGTAGTGTCTGAGACAAATGCTGTCTGCAGCAGCTCCAAATGAATTGGCATATTTACAGAACAGAGAATTGTTCTGACAGGACTGCTACAAGGCCAGCTTTACATATACACATCACAGAAAATCACAACTCAGAACCTATGATTGCTGTTTAAATATGATGGAGGAGTAAAATGGACAAAAAATCCCCCAAATCAACAAACTCAAGAGAATGTGATTACCTGAAAGCATCATTCCTAGGTAATGTCTTGTAGGAAAGGGTAATATGGGAGCTTCCTACCCCAAGAGCCCTTCAAGCCAGGGCTGGACGGAAAGGCTGGACAGAGTCCAGGTACCATGAGAGCCCTGCTTTCCATGTGAGCAAGCAGCTCTGGAGAAAGGATAGGGGTGATGAGGTATCCCACAGTGAGCTCTACAGAACACTGGGCAGCTGGCCTCTTCAGAGCATCCCCCAGGTGGACCACCCTCTGTGAGAAACTTGGCTGAAATGAGGTCAGTCTCTCATTTTTCCAAAATCTCTGGTTCTACCTGGGAATTTACTTAGTGATTTTAGCTACATCTCCAACGGAGAGGGAGGTTACTTTCTCATTGCTTGCACATGGGAGGTAAAGCAGGGGCTGGACCCCTCTCCCCTCCATATCTCTCTGGGCACTGTTTTTAACCCTGCAATACCTCCTTTATTCCACCAGCGCACGTGCCACAGACCTATTTGTTGGTGGGGAGTGACAGCTCTCTCTTGATCCACAAAAACATTCACTGCTGCTCTGATAAATAGATTGCTTTTCAAACGAACTTGAAACATGAGAAGATAACAGTTTGTGAAATGTAAAATTGAAATATGAATGGGTTATATGCTACTGTATGTGTGGGGGAGGAAAACCTGATAACCGAGCAGTTTAAATAGCAGGGTTCCCCTCTTTCTTTTCTTCCTAGTGCTTGTGGTAAATTATGGGCTTAGTACTCAGACTCCAGTGCATATTTTACCACCTTGTTTCATAAGTCTGAATACAGCATTTAGTGGGAGGACAGCCTGTAATTATGTTGTAAGTTATCAAACAAACTGCAGATGTATAAATGTGAGGGTAGGCTTAACTACTTTGTTTTGAAAGGGAACTTTAATATTAAACAAATGTGTACTTATTGAAAATGGCAGTGTTGAAAGCCTGCATTGTGAATCTGACTTAATAAACCTAATCTTTCCTTAAAGCTCTGTATATTATGGAGAAGTAATAAGATATCTTGACTAACTAAAATATTTTCTTTCATCTTTGAAAAAGGACCCCACTTCTAAAAGTAATTAATTGTCTGATTTAAAGCATCCCATGTGCATGACCAGATTTTTAATATTACCTGTGCAGATATGATAGATTGCAATAATAAGACATGTGCATGAACAGCAGCTAGTTAGAATGTATAATTTAAATGTTTGTGTGCATTTAGAGAAAGGTAAAGTAATATTTGCTTGCATCTAATTTTAGAAATCCTCCCTATAAGAATCAAGCTTTGACAAACAGAGCTGGATATGAACAAACCTTTATCAAAAATTGCAACTGAACCTAGGACAAATATTTAATTTAATATTTCTCATGAGCTGTGCTTTGTATTTCTTCACTTTTTACTGCCTTCTCTCTTCTTTTTTTTTTTTTTTTTTTTTTTACTTTTTAAATCTTCATCCAGGACAGAGTATAAATGGGGAAATATCACAGAAAATGCATAATTTTTAGGATAACTCTAATCTGTTTTAAAGATGATATGCCCTGAACATTATTGCTCAGTCCACTTTTGTGGTTATTATCAGTTGGGGCAAACAGGACTCAGCATGAACCATGCTGAGTTGGTGATCTGGCTTTGAAACCCAGGTCATTACTGTTCCAAAGGTTTTGTCAATAACTGGCTATGCATATTTAAGGAACAAGGAAGCAGAAGATACTTGTGAAGATAAGTAGTGAAGGAGCAGTGTGTTGCTCACAGTACTGAGGAAGAGAAGAAAGGAATGAGAGAGGAAAGAAGGGGATCAAGGAAGTGGGAGTCTTGTAATTCATATGGCTCTCAGTGGGGAGACTGTCCAGAGATTGGGGTGGTGACAGGTGGACACAGGCAGTCGATTCACCGCTTGTACTTGAGGTATTTGCTTTCTGTTGCCGTTTGACCTTTCATCTGAATATGTTAACTCACCTGCTGTGGAACCAGAATCTAGTGCTTACATGGTCCATAAGGATATGAATATTTTTTGCTGTATCAAGCACTTTGTACATTATCTAATACATAAGGCATAAAAATTGTCTTTACAGACATCTACAATTTTTTGCAAAGGTTAATGCCTTTAAAGGAATTTTGTTTGGTTGATTAATCCATCCTCCAACAAATAATGACTACAATTTCTTGATGGAACATTTCCAACACTGTTAAATGGCCATGATAAACCATGATGAAGTGCTGTCATATTTTCTTTTTTTTCTGTCTGATAAGAGTGATTTACAAAGGACCTAGGTAAGCAGATCGCTAGTGAGTGGCTGCATTGTTTACCAAAACAAAGAGTTAAGAACTTGCTGTAGTAGGAATAACAAGTTATAGGGAGAATGGTTGCATTGCTTAACACTTCTATTGAAAAGCATCTCTGAAGAGACCAAACAACTGCTCTCAGGAGATTAAGTAACTACTTTATTCATGCTGAATCTAGCAAAAAATGTACTTTAATAGATATACCCGATTACTCTCCTGGTTAGACTAAATTTCACTTTCAGTGCGTGCTGCTATGGCAGAACACATTAGGTTTTCCAACTACACCAGGAAACCTCTCTATGAATGACTGAAACTTTCTCAAAAACCTTTGAAAATTCCTTTTTCTAATGGACGACAGTGATACCTCAGAAAACACATTTGAAGTCATGGTATAATGGAGAAGAAAGAGCACCTGGCCCTGTACTGTGTGTTAAGGATAGACCGTGCAACAAAGAAAGAGGTAGCAGAAATTCCAGCATATAAGATCTGATTCTAGTGTAATTTGTGACTTACGTGCTCACTATGAGTCTTTTAGGTCTTGGGCTGAATTTGAGGAGCTGAAAGGTTCAGAGATAATAACCACTACGTTTCTGTAAATAAATCCATCTGGTGGGCTTTTGATATGACCAAAGAACAAACCAGCAAAAATATTTTCATTTTTAAAACTATGTCATATTAATTTTGTGCTTAATTATGCTTATTCAGTTAACTTCTATGTCATTCAATCATAAAGCTTCAACAGTTATATTCAGTCTTTGTACTGAGTCCTGGGGGCCTGGTCCTGATCCTCTGTGCTTCAGTGATCAGAAGTCATAAAAGTCATCTGATCAACAGGTACAGTGGGTGTCTATGTTCTTAATCTACCCCAATTACAAGATAATGGGTTTTGCATTAAAACTCAAAGGAAAGCCTAAGCTAAGTGTCATTATGTCAGATTTGAGGTAGTCTTAGAGTGTGCATATCGGGTGTTATGATTCAAGTGATAGTTGTTAACTTTATAAAACTTCTGTAGCTTTTAGGTCTGAGCCCTTTGCTTCAATAAGTTTTTGTAATTGACTCATGATTACTTGGAATGCTGTGTAAGAGTGTGTAGATAAAGTTTGCTGCTTATGCAAATGTGTTACTGCTAAAAAGATCTGCTGTGAATTCATATTTGTATTTTGACTGAAAACAGAGACCTCAGTCCTGGGCACCTTTGTGTTAAGTGCTGTTCATGAGCATGATATGACATGACATGAGTTTTTTTTCAAGTTATCTTGTGATCAAAACACCTGGTTTAGTGGGAAAACTCTTCAATAGTTTTGAGAGGATATAAAATCAGGTATGCAACAAATTTTCATGACAGAGAACATTTTAAAACTTCCCTCTTTAGCTCATGGCAAACAAAAGTGTCCCTTGAAATAGGCTCTTCTTTTATTTGCATTTGGCAAATAATTTGGAAGAAGTTAAAAGTACTACTGTATCTTTGTTTCACTAATAGCATGCATTTATTGTGCTTTCATGTTTTTATTTATAAAGATTTGGTGAAATGAGGAATAGGCCTAGAGAAAGCAGGTCTACAGAAAGGAGGAATTAGTTTTTTGTCTAGGGTACAAATTGAGGACCAAAATATATTACAAATATGAATTCATCAGTGACATCTAATTGGATCAGGATGTCTCTGAATGCTTGAGACTGGCGACAGTTGTTCCATTAAACTGTATTTCTGCCTATGTAAATACTGAAACACAAAAGACACAATCCATGAATCCCTCAACAGAGACAACAAAGTTTCATTGATGTTTTTAACCTCTTTCCCAGTAATTCTGAAGATATTTTCCATATGGCCAAATTTTAGTATGAAATTTCTAGTAGTGTAAGTCATCCACATATGCCCACAATATCTATAGGTAATGGGTCAGTAACATGCAGATGCAAAAACAGCCACCAAGAGTCAAGCTTCATTCCTACTAACATAAAAAAGAAGAAAACTTGATGAACATATCAAATGTGTTCCTCAGAAAAACAGATATTCCTTTCCCTAAGAGAAAAAAAAAAGAGAAGGCTAACTAAATGAAGAGTTTTGGAGAGGTGTTTGTGCTACAACATGAAGAGGCACTATTTATTATAATCTGTGCCAAAATATCTGTAAGTATCTTGGAAGCAACCTGTAAATGTGAAAGTCTGATTGAGTCTTTGCTTTGTAGCATCCACCAGCACTATTGTTATTGATGAGGCAGGGAGAGATATATTGCAGAAATAATAATTGGAGAATCCACCTCTCTGGGACAGAAGAGTCTAATTCCACTCAGAGGTCTGCAGGGCACAGCAACCAGTGTATTGAAAACTGCTACTGATGCACAAAATAAGCATTTTTTAAAGTCAAAAGTGTGTAGGGAAAGGAAAAAGATGTCAGTCACTGTGATGACTCGGCAGCCACCCAACAACCAGTGGCTAGAAATGTGTGGATCAGCATTTGAGAGAAGTTTGTGAAATGCAGTTTTATTGGCTCTTCAGAGAAATTCATACTGCCTCTATAGTTTCTTATTTATTTTTCTTGAGAAACTCAGTACTTTGTGTAAGATCCAAAAAGAAATTGAACCCATAATCTTCCACAGCTGAATGACAGTAGCTTTGAAGATCATAATGTCCCTCAGATACAGTGCTGCTCCTGTTGTAATTGGTTGCTAGAAACAGCTCTAGTGAGAATGTTTTTCTTGCTTCTCCAACAAATGATTTTGTAGTCTACAGATCTCATTTTGGATATTAACTTAATGTAAAATTCAATTGGAATTTATTGGAAGTTTGGTCTTGATTCTACCTCTCTGAAACCATGGAAAAGTTTGCTACCCTTTTAGTTCCTTCAGGTTCCAGAGGTCTTCAGATTTTAGTATGAAGCAGTTATAACATCCATATGTACAAAATCTGAAAGTAGGTTCTGTCAGCTTTATGAAAATCCACTAGAAGGAATCTAAAATACCTCTGAGTTTTTGCAGTTACACAATGCAAATTTGAAGTTCTTCTCTTTCAAAGGAATTCAGATAAGATCTAAACAAGAAACTGGTAGAGGTGGTAAATGTTGGAAAATTGTTCAACGTACTGTTTTCTGTGTATAGTCTCTGATATGTGACAGAATCAGAGAATGGTTTGGGTTGGAAGGAAACCTGAAGATCATCTAGTTACAATTTCCTACCATGGACCAGGATGCCACTCACTAGATGAGGTTGCTCAGGCCCACAACCAACCTTATGTTCTTTCTTGTCCAAGACTGCATGAAGTTCTAAAGTTTATACACAGTTCACAATGAGTAATAATTTGAACTCAGTGAACATATCTTTCTATTTATAAAAATGTTCAATATAATGCCGCCCTATGCTTATCTTTCCTTCATATCCTAGAATAACCAATTAAAAATGTAATCTTTACATTCTGGAAAATCCTCGGTAGGAATTTGATATTGGCTGTGATACTGTTAGGTCTGACCAGTTAGTCAATTATAATTGATTTGGAAGTTGGCATTCTGCACACATTGTTGCCTGTACAACTTCAGTTCATGATAACTTACAGAAGAAATGCACAAAAAACTTTATCAAAAATCAAAAGTAAATGAATCATTTTGCGTATATCTGTCTGCA
>JAOXXN010000395.1:25081186-25091908 GCA_026770055.1 Myrmophylax atrothorax
AGTAAGCCAATGATATCCATGTTTTCATAATGGTAAGGTTTGATCAAAAGTGTTGAAAAGATAAGGAAATTGTTTTGATTATGTTACATGCATTTCAACCTTTCTCAGGATGCCAGGATGCATTTTCTATGCATTTAATATCTAATGCAATACCCAGAGACTCCTTGTTGACTTTAGAGAACTGGATCAGTACTCGAAGCCTTGACTTTATACAATGTTAAGCATACTTGTGATCTGTTTGCATTGGAGCATTTTCAGGATTGTTATAAATATCCTGCTCTAAATAGGCCAATAGATGTTCTAGAATAGGTTGTTTTTATGTGGTAATGCATTTGTTTCTTGTCTGCTACTTCCAAACTCAGTCAAGTATGAAATTTTCCTGTTTGACTATATACATAGAGCATTTGAAACTTGCCAAATAACTCTTCTTTGGACTAAGCAATATGCAAAAAATGACAAGGACATTTTCTTTAATGTACAAAAGGCAGTTTTTAATGAAAAATAACCATATTTCACTTTATTCATCATGAAAGGTGGTAAACTGCAGACTGAGCACAAAAATGAAAAAAATCAGTTCAGACGATATTTTTGCTTCAGAAAAACTAAAAAGAAGCACTCAAAATAGGATTTGGCACAAAATTGCCTCTATGCTTATATTTGCTTTTCAGT
The DNA here is from genome assembly GCA_026770055.1 of Myrmophylax atrothorax. NCBI lineage: Eukaryota > Metazoa > Chordata > Aves > Passeriformes > Thamnophilidae > Myrmophylax > Myrmophylax atrothorax. The sequence continues at coordinate 25,081,856 of JAOXXN010000395.1, forward strand.
TTGCTATAAAAATATGACCTTTTCAATGTTTTCTCCTTGGGAGGAGGAGACTCTTATCTCATGTTTCCTTTCCAATGGAGATTAGTGCATTTATATTGATGCATCCTTCCCCTAAAAGAAGCCAGCAGCAGGATCAAACATGAATTCTTCCTTCACTTATCAGTATGGTACCATGCCATCACCTGGACTCAGAAAAAAGCAAATCTGTTCTTTGCTGCCCAGGACAGCAGTCTCAATGAATACAAAAGTTAGAAGTTTACTGCAGAGACTACATTAGTACACTGCAAGGCAAAATTGTCTAACTTCTGAAGTGAGGGTTTGCCACCAGAATTTTGGGAACTGTTTGTCTAGGGCTCAGTAGAGGAAAAAACCCCCATTCTTTACTCTTAATTCCAACTATCAGTTTTTACTGGACACTCTTGTTTGTGAGGGGACTTCAGCAGTGCAAGATGAATGGGCCATTCAGTGATACTCAGCTTTAGTGAGCTGGTTCTCCTCCCCTGAAGGAGGACATCTTGTTGCTATACAATCATGTGAAACACGTCTGGAAAAATAAAATACAGGGCAAAACCACACATGTTGCTGCCCTCTCCCCCTCATCCCCAACCCCCATCCCTCCAAATGAAACCAAAAGGAGACAGTGAAATACTAACGCACTGTGATATAGCTCTACTAACTGTTGAATGTCACAAGCAGGTGAGACAGGTTGCTGTTTTCATATGTTGTGGTGAGGGAGGATAGAAAATCGTCTTAGTCTGCTGATAATTTTTTGTACAGTTTCAGCTGTTGCAGACTAGTAGGTGACCTAATGTATGGTAACACTACACTTATGGCAACATTGTTGAAACTGTTATACCCATTGTATACTCAACTCTTATAGTCACTATCTACCTTGAAAAAATAATACTTGAGGTAATTAGTGAAAACAGCAGAAGTTTCCTGTGTAAAGGTGTTTTCTCTTGGCTTTGTAGTTAGAACTGGAATAATTTGGTATTTCTCAAATCTGCTTTTAAGATGCAAATATGAATCTTGTAATCATAATCCTTTGTCAGATATATCAGCTTCAAAAAGTCTGTTTGACCTTAAAGACAGAATTAGGGCTTGATTAATAATTTGTGTATGCTTTTCTGTTCATGTTTACAGACCTAAGGATGTAAGAAAATCTTGAAATAGAGGTTTCGTAAGAAAATCTTGAAGCAAATAAAAACAAATCATAAAAGGAATAGATGTTTTGACTCTCAGAAACTCCTTATTTAGAAAATACCTTTGAAGTCAACTAATGTTGAACAAAAATAAGTTTCAGTTATCCCAATGTAAAACATTGGAAAGCAAGCTTTATGGAGAAATTCTCTGCAGCACTTCAGACTGGGGACATGGGAGAACCTTCCCCCTTGTAATGGTTTAACACCTACCAGCAACAAAGCCCCACACAGCCACTCACTCCCTCCTGGTGAGATGGGGAGAGAATCAAAAAGCTAAAAGGGACAAAATTCATGGGTTCAGATAAAGACAGTTTAAGAGATAAACTAAAAGCTCCACATACAAGCAAAGCAAAACAAGGAATTCATTCACCACTTTCCACGGACAGGCAGATTTTCAGCTATGTTCAGGAAAGCAGGGCTCCATCACTCATAATGGTGATTGGGAAAACAACCACCGCCACTCCACTCCAAATGTCCCTCTCCTTCTGTTTGCTTCATTTGTTGAGCATGATACCATATGGTGTGGAATATTCTTTTCATCAGTTGTCTGAGCTGTGTCCAGTCTCAGCAACTTGTGCACACACAGCCCACTTGCTGGTAAGGTGGTATGAGAAGCAGAAAAGGCCTTGGCTTAGTGCTAATGCTGCTCAGCATTAGCTAAAACACCCTGAATTATCAAAATTTTTCAGTGCAAATATAAAACAGCCCCCTACTGGCCACTATGAAGAAAATGTATTCTATCTCAGTCAAAACTAGCACTCCCTTAAAGTACATTTTAACACAGCTTCTGCATAGCTATCATTTTATATTTGATGGTGCTATTTCTGCAGTACTTCTCCATATTTCTTTAGAGCAGACAAAGTTTGCTGCTCAGTCTGCCCACATCTGACCTAATGTCTATTGATGTTAATCTACTTGGAGGTCTATGCACATCTCTGAGCCTGAACTTCCCAATTCCTGCTTTTAGCAAGTTGCACTATCATCTCATAGCACTGCAACAGAAAGACAAGCTAATATTTAGTTTTCATAATGAAATATATTCCATTTCTGAACATAAATAATTTTCAGTTGCTAACATGCTGTAAATGTGGTGAGATGAACGTAGTGTAAGGTGAGGAACAACTTGGTGTAGAAAATCCTCAGCTTATGATAATGTCATATTTCTAGGAAGAAAATAAGGGTAACTCTTGATGTGGGATTCGGGAAAGGCTTGTGACATTAAACCTACATATCTCTGCTGACAGTTTACAGGTCAGCTGATCTTGGGACCCTTAATAATTTTCTTCTACTACTGAAAAAACTCTGTGATCTCTGAGTTACAGTGCAGTGCAGGTTGCTGCAGAGTCCAGATACTGGTATGAATCATAAGATGTTCAGCTTGTACCATACTGTGTCAAATCTAAAGGTACATCTGGCTTTGTACCATCTGTTCATGTAGTCCTTGACTAGATGAGTAGAAATATCTAAAAGAAACATACTTATCTAGAACACATCTTTACTCTCCAGCAACTCAGAGCTCAAGGACTGCCTGTGGCTGAGGATGCAGAATGATATTGGTATGATAGATGGACAGAGCTAGAACAATCTGAATGGCTGAATCATCCTGATGGATGGTGGAAATGGGACGTATTGAACAAAAGTTTGCTTCTAAAGCAAATAATTTCTTATGCAATGAGATTTAATATAATTAAAATCCTGAATGTCACATTGTTCCTGCTGTTATATATGATAAAGATAAATAGGCTAACAACAGAGTCTACAGAGACCTTCCTTAAGCATAATTAAAAAAATAAAGCAATCAGTTTCTGAAAAAAAGCACAATAGTTTTATATATAATCAATGAGTAATTTCAGTAAACACAACACTACAAAATTAATTGCTCATGTTTCTTTCCAATGTTTTTGCTTTAGCATATTAAACTGATTCCCCTTTTTTTTATTCCATGTGGATGATAGAGCTACAGTTAGGCTGTCCTGTCAACACAGTGCACAGTTAGGAGAAGTGTGGAATATGGAAATGTTATCTGCTGGCTTGACAATTAAAAATAACTATTCTTTAGTAAGTCCCAACTGTTGCAGACTGCTTTGTAGACTACAATCCACACCTCTACTGTGAAATACCCAATTTAAATACTAATTAAGGTCTATCTTCATCAAAATCTTCATCTGAACTGATATTGGCAAGTGGAGTAATGCATATCTATAATATTTCTGGGAAAATAGATTTTGAAAACCTTGGCACTTGAAATGGTGTTTGCTGATGAGTTTCTTTAAAGAATTAGCCTACATGCCCATGAGAAAAGGAGCTGAACAAGTTACAAGCAAGGAAATATTTGAGAATAGAGAAAGCACAAAATGTTCTCCAGTTTATTTCATTATTTTACCTTTTAATTGCTTTGATAACTAAAGGAAGAGAAACATTTTCATGCTCTTTTGTGAGGAGAAGGCGAGTTTGGTTTGGATGGTTTGCATAAATGAGAAAATGGCAACACTGATGCACTGAAAGCTTTCATGACACTGGCATGTCAGTGTTCAAGTGGAGATGTACAGACATTCAGTGATTTTGGATATTGAGTTTTATTTCCTACCTGACATAGTTCCAGGAATCCTTTCCGTGGTCAAGACTTGGGAATTTGCCCTCTACAATGAAAAATGCAAAGATCTTATTGCTTGCCACACTCATGATTCTCATTTTCCTTCAAGCCTTGCAATTCAACGTGGAAAATCAGTCCAGAGCTGTGTTGAAAGGCTTATAATGAGCCAAGGCACATGTCCTCTCATTGTAGAGTTGATGTGGGCCATACATTTTCCCCTGCCAGAAAGAGCAGTAGTCTCTGGCTTGTGGAATGTTTTTGATTGCTCTGAGTGTTGTTACTGCAGCCTTCCTAAATTTTTCTATGAGGGAGCACTGTCTGCTGAAACATCATCAAAACTTTACATGCAAATCTGTTAGCATCTTTTGACAGAACCATTAAGAGATGGAAAATTTCTAATATTCCAGGGACTGCAGAAGAACTCACCTTTCGCATCTTTCTGGGTCCTCATGCCTGGGAAGAAGAGCTGTTCTTCTGATGGAAGAACCCTTATCTGAAGCTTTCTGAAGTTGTGAGACCCTTTTGCTTTCCTCTGCACCTCTGTGATCTGTGCATTTGGCATCAGTTCAGTTCCTGAAGGCTGGGAAATGACAATTGGTTCTAATTATTGGCTGATGCTGTAAATATGCTCTTGGTCCTGGAGGTTATGAGCTTCTGTCAGAAGTTACAAGCATTTAGTAGTCCCCTGGCTAGTGTAGACACTTGCAGCTAATCAACAATAGCTTTTCACTTCCCTGCCCTAGAGAGAACTGAACTACTGTTAAATAACAGATCTTTTTCTAAGACAGTTGTGCTTTGTTCTGACTGTGCTAGCCCATGGCCAGTACTAAGAAAAGGGGGAGCTTTCCCATCTCTCAAGCTGTTGTGTTGGCACTTGTGAGCATGTGATTGTGTGATGGCTAACAATAGAACTAACCTTCAAAAACCAGATGTCAGTAGACTGATGTGACTTGTGACATGGTTCCATTTAGTGTCAGAGCTGATGAAAATGAGGAAATTGTAATCTGAGGCCATGGAAAAGAGAATCATTCTTTTTGGCAGCAGGGGAATCTTTGGTTGGGTTCAACCAACAAGAAATGAGCCCTGAGACCTTGTGATTCTCTCTGAACCATTTCTAAGCTCTCAAGGGACACACAACTCACAGTTTTAAAGCACAGTTGGGGAAGAGAAAGGAACAGAAGTGACACGATGAAAACAAGCAGTGCAAGGGCAGTTCAGTAGGCATGGGTGGTTTAATGTTTCTTGTAGAACCACCTGTAGAATTAGTGTGAACCTGAGACTACTTTACCTTCTGCAAACTAACTTTTAAATTAAGAGGGTGGATCAGCTATGCATGTTCCTCACTCTTTCCAGCCACTTGCCAGTGGTGCCATGGTTCTTGTGCTTGAATATAGAATCACAGAATCACAGACCATGCTGAGTTGGAAAGGACCCACAGGGATCGTTGAGTCCAACCCTTAACCCTGCACAGGACCATCCCCGAGTCACACCATGTGCCTGAGAGTATCATTCAAACACTTCTTGAACTCTGCCAGGCTTGGTGCTGGGACCGCTTCTCTGGGGAGCCTGTTTCAGTGCCCAACTACCCTCTGGGTGGAGAACTTCTTAGTAATATGCAAACTAAACCACTGCTGATACAACTTCAGATGATTCCCTTGTGTTCTATCACTGGTCATCAGAGAGGAGAGATTAGTGCCTGCCCCTCTTCTTCCCCTCATGAAGAAGCTGTAGACTGCAATGAGTTCTCCCCTTAGTCTCCTCATCTCCAGGGTGGGAGACCACCCACCCCTGGGTCTGTTTCCATGGCACTTCTTGCCAGCATCTCATTCCCCAGTCTGTCTGTACATCCAGGATTGCCCCATCCCAGGTGCAGAATCCAGCACTTTCCCATTGTTGAACTTCATATGCTTGGTGATTGCCAAGCGCTCCAATTTGTCCAGGTTTCTCTGGAGAGCCTCCCTGCCTTTGAGGGAGTCATCAGCTCCTCCCAATTTTTTGTCATTTGCAAACTTGCTTAGTATCCCTTGCAGTCCTGCACCCAAGTCTTTTACGAAGATGGTGGAGAGCACAGGGCCCAAGATGGAGCCCTGAAGAACCCCACTAGTGACAGATCACCAGTCTGATGTCATCCCAGGCACTATTACCCTCTGTGCTCGACCTGTGGGACTATTCTCACCCACCGAGTGATTTGTTTATTCAGCTGTGTGCTGGACATTTTGTCTAGAAGGATCCTGTGAGAGACAAGATTGAAAGCCTTACTGAAATCCACAAAGATTAGATCTACTGGCTTCCATGGATCAATAAATGCATTCCCCTTTAACCAAAAAGTGATGTATGTAATTGCTACGGGGTTTGCTGCTGGTAAAAAGTAATTTTATTTGTAGTCAATTTGTGGCAAGACTGAATGCTCAGGGTAGATTGGCAGACCAGACTGGCCTATTCCAACAGCAAGAATTTATTTTTTGGGGAATATTTCTATAATCATGGAATTTTGGCTTGGTGGTTTTTTTCAGTCATTACTGGAAAGAGTTAAAGAGTCTTATCTCTTGCATTCCTCTGCAATGTCTGACTTTCTATAGAACATCTGTCATTTGGTTAGTCTTTATTACCATTCATATTGAAGGCAATGATGAATTGCTGTTTCAATGTCTTCATCAGATTGCACAGATATGTTCTTTGAGCATCTACCCATTTATCCTCAAAGGACTATCTGGATGGTTTAATTGATTTAATATAGCACAATAGCATGTGTCAATCTACAAGCCAGGCCTTTCTTAAGATCTCACTCCTTTTAATTTGACTTTAGAGAATCCTACATAATGACTAATAACTACCATACCTCCTGACTGTATAGATGTATTGCTTTAATCCCTGTGTCTATTAAGACCTCAAGTTCTTTTACAGAGTTAAGAAAGCAACATGCTTTTCCTTTTTAAAATAACCCCATGTTTGCTAAATAATTCAGGATAATTTTTGCAACTGTTGCTGCAGGCAGGTCTGCTTTCATGTCATCTCTCATGGTGATTGAGTTTGTGCTAATGTAGTTTTCAGATATTTACGTGTGACATAGTCCTACTCTGTAGCATATTTGTTGGATGCAACTTCTTTTATAGGCTTTTGCCTAATCTTTAAGAGATGGGGATCACAGTAATTATTTTTGATAGAAACTTTGTTTCAGTTTCAAGAAGTATTAGTGCAGTCAGCATTTAATCTTTTTTCTGTTTTCAAAACTGGTTTTGGTATGAAATAAGAAACTTGCATTTCAGTATCAGGTGAGAATCCAGAGGGGCTGGATGTCAGTCAGGCTCAGTTAACAGGAACTATTTTGTGGTCTTCAGAAAGTCTGTATCTGTAACAGCAGATTAATCTTACAGCTAGTAGCCAGCAGACAGTTGAAATTAACACTAAGCTGAATTTTGCATATATGTCTATGCAGTTCTCCCAGAAACATGAAGTATGTGTCTCTTCAGAGTAGCAGTATAACTTTTTTTCTTTTTCCTAAGGTATTCCCCAGATAGGCTTCCCTCTAGTTTGCTTCTGTTATCTTCTTTGTAGCTTCCATTACATTTCCTCTTCACCTGTCATGTTCTCTGTACTTAAAGCTGTGGAAAATGTAGCTTTGTGTCCTTCCACATGAGATAAAGGCTTTTGTCTCCAGGTTGTTCCCAGATGGTTTGGGGAAATAGTGAACTGTAAATCAGCTTCAAAGTCTAATGAAACTATTAGATTCTTTGTCTAATCTAGTAGTTTTCATTTTGACTCCACAGATGGCTAAGTAGTCTGGATTTATAATTTTCTCTAATTTGATCCAATTTTGTGTCCTTAGAAATCACAGCAGATTGCCTATTGCACATTTATGGGGCCATTTCTCCCATCTTTGTATTCTCATGCTCTAGGGGAGATCTCAGTGAAGGTACTCAATCCAGCAGTGCTTCTATCAGTGAAGATGCCTGTAGCAGCATTTTGCTTGGCAGCATTTCGAATTGTCCATGGTATTGCATTTGAATCTTTAGAATTTGTGTGCAGATTTATAGAATTTATTTTTATCCTATTGTACAAAATAACTAGAAAAAAACTTAAGCAAGACAACCTTGACAACATTACATTAAAATGTTCTTATTTTAACAGAGTGACCTCTAATTCTTCATCCTCAATTTCAAATCAAGAAATAACTGTAGCTGGAATTTTTAATCTGCCAATAATTGCAGCTACATTTTACAGCACTTAGCCTGATTACAGTTCCCACAGAGCTATGGTGAAATGTGAATTGCATGTAGCTCTGCTTCTATTTAAGGTGTCTGAATTTATCCTGCATTTTTTCTGATCCAGTTGATTCTGAAGATTTAAACTGTTCAGGCATATTTTGATGAAATGGTGAGTCTTAAAACCACACAAATTTATTGAAAACAAATTTTTACACAGAAATGTGAAGATTTCAGCAAACATAATTGAGAAAATTTTTATCCTCTAGGGTTGAACTTCTGATTTTTAATCTATTTTAAAAATTGAAAGCTTGGATAATAACAAGAGGGAAAATACCAGTGAGATGTGTAGACAAACTGGCAAGATGAGAAGGAAAATCAAAAGAAAATCCTGGCCATGGTTCTAATGGCTTTAATGCACCTTTCCTCTGCTGCTCAGTTTGTGTAATTTAAGAACTTAAGGTTACAAAGATGACAAAAGAGTCATCTAAAGTATTGAATTAAGCAAACAGAATTAGATTCGCTGAAGTTGATTTTTGTAGCTCTAAATCTCTCTGATCTCTCTGCTCTATGCTGCTAGATCAGCAATCTCCAAAACCAGGGACAGTAGTTCCAGTTCATAGTACCTCTATTTTAGAGCTGAACACTGTAGCACTAATAATAAGCTTTGGTTTGTGTCTGAAAGAGCAACACTACGTATTTAGTGGTTAGACTGTTTGCTGAAGTACCATAACAATAGTTGCTTGATAAAGCTATGAATCCTAAGCTGCTACATTTTTATTTTAACACCAACAACTCTGCTTAGTTGAGTATGCAATGGGACGTGGTTTGTCAGCAAACATCAGCTGCATTTTGTGTCCTGCATTCTGCCTTGAGATTGCAGAATTCTGGTTGTACTTTTTTGCTTTACATGTACATGGCTTACATAAATTTTCAGAAATGAAAATAGCTTTGGCTATTAAAAAATTTGTAAGAACCTCCTTCACACTTGATTGTGTTAATTCTTCACTCAATTTTGCTATTGTGACACTCTTCATTCCTAGGCATTCTTGGCTGAAGACAATAGATTGAGATAACCTCTATTCAGCTTGTTTTTATGGGTTGAAGAATGAAACCATAGTGTCATAATTTTTTTCAAAATAACCTCTGAACATAAATGTAATGCAGATGTACGTTCCAGGCATCAAAATGTGCAGGATATGATTAGTATGAATGTACCCTGTGAACTTTTCATCCTCATGTAACAATCTTTATCTCTTACCTTATCTTCCTAGTTGATACAAGGCAGGCAATGAATTCACACAGGGTCTTGGCTTTTGTTTTGCTGTATCTGATGCAGTTATTTTCCACTGACTGGATTTCTTGTTGAAATTATTCAGTGCCTTGCTTTTTCATGACTTTTTTTCCAACTAATAGTCACATACTTTCTTTGAAGTAGTCACCATTAAAATCTAATGTTTGCCAGCAAGTACCATGACAATTTTACAAATGTACTTAGTCATCTATCATGTAGCAGGTGAGAACACAAAAGTGAGGATTTTGCTTAGAATGGTCTCTTGCAAAGCAGGTGGTGTAAGAATGTACCTATTGCTATGGATGATGCAGTCTTGTGACCAATGAGCCCTTGAAACTAAAGAAATTTCTCATATCAGAGTCATTTTATCCCTTTTTACCTTAGAAAGAACTTGAGTCTTCAGAAAACAAGAGAAAGTTTTATGGCCTGAGATCTGGGCAGTTTTTTCTGGCATTCAGCAGCTGCAACACTTCCAATGCTTTGTTGTTTATGAGAGCAAACTGTAGTATTTTATAAGGATGGCTCTATGAATACACTATTTGTCCTGCAGGGTATTATGTTAGTACTTTGTATTACCTTGCACCTAAAACACTTTACAGATGTTGATTGCAAAGCAAAAAATCTGTTGAGATCTGAGTTTGACACTACCAGATCTTAATAAATGCTTAACACAGCTGTATTAGCTTTTTAAATGTGCATATCTTGAAGTATCCCTCTAGACAAAAAGTCCAGCACACAGTTGGATAAAGACATCACACGGTG
>JAOXXN010000395.1:25103045-25129064 GCA_026770055.1 Myrmophylax atrothorax
AAGCAGCAACTTTTAAACTGTTGATTTGTTATGTATTAAATCTGAAGACCATTTAAGTGTCTTCTGTTTCTGGCCCTAAAAAACTTGTAACAGATTCTGAAAGGACCAGGCCTGACAGAATGCCTAGACCAGTGTATAGCTGCTGTGATTCGCCATAAGATTGGAAATAGTCTGTCATAATTAATTGTAAGATTGAGACTCAAATTTGGATAAATAACATTTGAACTGACAAGCATCACAGGAAGCAGGATAGGAAGACTTAGATTATTTGTGATGATTTTCACAATGTCTATGTTTCAGCTGAAGCTCACAGTCTAGGTAACTTTGGTTGGATAAAATATATCAGCAGGATGCTGTGGCACAAATGGAGCTTCTTGTACAGGTAACTGCCCTGAGATAGGTTCCTCTTTCTAAAATTTAATTTTATACAGTAATTTTTATTACCTTAGGCTACCTGGTATCTTGGATAACTTAGTGTATCTAAAATGGCACTAGATGGCTATGTTTAAACACGTAATGTAGGTTTGACACTTTTGCTGTGTTTCAGATACATTTGGAAATATTCAGTAAACTCTCTATTCCTGGTTATGTAGTTCCTAAGTGAATGAGCCTTTGTATAGGAAAACTGCATTTGCAAACTCTGTGAAAGTATCTAAGAAAAAGGATAGCAACCAGATACAATAGATATCTCGTATTCTGTCTTTTGCTTAGTGATCATTTCCTTCCATGAGGTCTCGAACAAATGACTTGGAACTAAAAAGACGTAGACTTTTATGTGCTTAAAGATATATGGTTAAGTACAGTGGGATTATCAGATGTGTAGGTGCTCATTTTCTTTTTCTTTCTGTATACATGTCTTCTTCACACCTTAGAGCACAGATACATTTGAAAAATTCTGGGAACCTGGAATCGACTTCTTTAGATGTCTCAATAGCTTGACAAACTTGGCCCTTCATTCCCAGCTATAAATGCCCCAAATGGGTTGGGTTCTTTACAATGTGCAGCAGAGACATCCACATTAGAATAGTATAGTTGCAAGAAGTACTAGATAACTATGTCTATAGCTTCATCACACAGTTGTATTTGACATGCAAAATATTTAACCTCTATATCACATTTAGAAGTAGAAAAGAGCTGTGCCCTGATAGACTGCTGCACAGTGAAGTGCCTCTGCAGCCTTGCCAAAGCAGGTGAACCTTTTTCAATTTCTCAGTCTCCCTAAAATGTGAAGTCTGCCTGTTATGTGTGGTTACCAGAACAATGATACTATTTCTTCTTGGGTGTATTTTTTTTGACATCAGGTGTGATAGTACTTCCCAAATGATACTGTTTCTTCATTATATGTATTTAATTTGGTTTGCATATGCATAGGTGTGTGTACACTGTTATGCAAGTGTACTCATGACATATCTTCTGCTTTTGTGTCTCTGGAGAAGTCAGAGCTGCAGGTGATTTCATCTTATGATGTGGAGATACAAGTAAAAAATAGGTATAAAGAAACAATACAAAAGACAACTAAGAGGCAGTCAGAATCTTAATGTGAAGCATATAGGAGGATCTCAAAAATAAATTGTGACAAACAAGAGATTACTCCTTACAATTCAACTACAATGGCCCTTAGGCATAACTAAAGCTACTACTAAAGCACAGATTTTTGACAATATAGTGAAATTACAAAGATATATCATCAAAATAAAAGAAGTCGGTGTCCTAAAGGTAAATGTAAAAATTATATATGTATTGTGGTATCAGTGGGACTTTTTTTTAAATTAAAGTGGTCACTGTTGCCAGAAGCTGTGAAAACTAGGTAGTCTTTTCTAAAACTCAGTTTAGACGAATAATGCAGTGATCGTGTTATTTACTTAGGTGATCTAACAGCACATCTCCCTAATTTATATTGAGAGTTTTTTGTAGATCTGGATTACAGCTTTGAAGTTCAAAGCTTTGGGTGGAAGGAAACTTTTACTTTCTCAATCAAAACAAAACAAATGATTGGATAAACATAGGGATTTTGTTTAAAGCATAGAATTCCTCCTGTCTTAGCATCATCACTATACCCTGGCTGTTTGAACAAATACTCTGTAAATCACAGTCTTACTCAGAAATAGCTCATTTAAACAGAGTATCCAGTTTCTATTGAGTTGATTCTTTCAAGAAATATATTTAATTTTTGTTCATAAACTGCATAGTTCATTTTTGTCTATATAATACAATTTATGTTTTGAGAATTTAAAACAACATTTCTGAAAAGACATAATTTTAAAGGAAGCAATTTAATAGAAAAAATTCTGATTTGAATGCTGAAGGATTAGAAAAATCTTACTGGTAACACAACTGGATTCTGATTTTCTACATCTTGGCCCAATAAAGATTAGATTTTTTGAGCTTTGTGACATTATGTAAGCCGATCTAGACCTTTTACATTTATATTAAGAAAGGACTAGAAGAAGATGAGTTTGATTCTGTTATTTCAAAATATATTTCAATTCTTTCCTCAGCTGTAATATTCAATTGTAATTTTCATAATCCTGTAGCCAGACATTAAATTAGGCAGAAACAGCAAATAAATAAAAGAACTACCATGGAGATCTTTCAGTTTTGACACTGTGTTCAGGAAACATTTGTAAAGATCATTACAAAGTTCTAGATAAATGATGTTATCTTCAGCTTATTTTGCTCTATTAAAAAATCTATTGATGATCTGTGAAAGGAGAGCAGGAGCAAACTTTGCCTTTTGAAGAAAATCTCACAATGATGAAATGCTACAAGATAGCATGTGATTATTTTCCAGGGTTAATGACCTATTTACCCTTCTTTTGGCTCAGAGATGCCAATTTGCATATTTTTTCCCATTAGAAATTGTTTATTAAAAAGGAGCAAGAAAAAGAAATTGTCTGTAGTAAGATATAGTAATCTCCAATAAGAGTATAAGGTGCTTCTTCTGCTGAATTTGAAATAACGATGTGACTCGTCAAATCAAAACTAGTAATGAACTCAATCTAACTGGATCTAGCAACTGCCTAGAGCAATAATTACTAGATAAAGAGGAAGGGCATGAAATGATCATTGAAAGCAAAGAGAAAGCAGAAATGATTGAGGTAGGTAACTTTTGTTAAATTAAAACAGAATAAAGGCAAAGCACAGTTTTATGTTGCATCTGAATATTAAAATCAGGCATCAGCAAAGTGTTAATGTAATGCAGAACAGTATCAAGTCAAGTCTGACAATAATTCATAAATATACCTTGAACAAGGTATAATCAAGGACTGACCATAAATATCAACTATAACAAAGGAAGTTCCTGCTCAATGAATAAACACAACTCACTATTGAGCTTATACCCATCCTGATTATTCAACTTATACTCGTGAAGCTATCAATTTCATTGAAGGCCAACAGTTACAAAATTGGAATTTAATTCTGATGAATCAAGCTCAGATTATCATTTCTTCTCTTTCATCACCTTGACATTACAGATTCTTATCAGCATTTTCCATATTTTTCTGCCTCCAATAGTAATATAAGAACACTTTTCAAGAAATTTGTAACTTAATATTTTCCCAGAATTCTGCCACTGAATTTTCTTGAGGTCCATTTTATTTCCTATCATATATTCCTCATAGTCTTCTTATAGGTTCCTATCAGATCTATTCCACACATAGTTTTGCCTTTCATAATCCCATTCTGGCAAATTGTATGGAAATTACTTATGCCATAGTCCAAATTTCAATCATGTAAAGACAACTCTGCCACCCTAATAACTTTGGCAGCTCTTTCATCGCAGGACAAAGACCATGTTGGAAAATGCTATCACACAGTTTTTAAAATCTATTTAAAATATATACGCTGATCATACTACAATTTTTCTTTGTCACTGAAGCATTGAAAATGTCTGATACATAGAGATGAGATTTATGAAATATATGTATGCCTAGAAACACTTGCATACTCCCATTGTTTATTGCCTCTAAGGGCAAAATCTATATAAAAGTGTTAAGGATTGGTTTCTATGAATCATAATAAGTAGAGAAAGCAGACTGTCACTTTACATTTTGTCTTCCTTTTTGAAATTAGAAATATGCCTGCTTTTTCAGTTTCCCAAGCATTTTCACAGACCTCCATAACAAAAAATTATTAGATGAGGTCTCTAAAATTATAACTCCTTGTTTTTAACATTTCAGCAGCAACTGTGTCGACACCTGGTGCTTGTTATTCCTGAGAGTTGATTGACTCCCGAATCTCTTCAAAATTTGTCTCAGCTGCCTGAAAACCAGCTATTTGTTGTTAGCTTTTTCATTTTCTTTTTGGAGCTTGTTTAAGCACTCCTACCATATTTCCGTACTTGCGTTCCTTTTAATAAAATTATTTCCTTTTTTATCTTTCATCAGAATTTCTTATTACTGTTATTCTTTTCTTCATGCATTGATACCCCTGTAAAATTTTTGGACAGTCTCAGGCTCCCTAAGCTCAGTCATTAGAAACAAATTCTCTACAAACTATAATCCTCAGAAAAGGTCCACTCTTGCCTGAAGAACAAAAGTAAAATTTTCCAATGCTCAGCATCATACCACAGTCAGTATCTCCTCAAAAGGAACTACTGAAAGCCCTGAATCTTGTATTTGAATTTCCCAGAATATAATGTATTTCACCTAGCACACCAAATGCCCTTAAGGAAACTGAGGAGTAGAACTGGCATAACTGAGCAACAAATCTCTACTCAAATGAACTCCTACAGAAAAACAATAATGGCTATAAAAATCAATTTCCCAGGGGAGAATGCTTCTTAAAATATATTCTTTCCCTCTCTGTCTGACCTTTCAGACCTGATGCTCAAAGGAAAGTCAGGAAATAACTTCAAAAGAAGTTTGGGAAGCAAAAGTTCTTATGCCATTAGATATTAAAAAGCTAGGCTTTATAGCTACAGATTTCATGGAACAGTAGTGATCACTCTTTTACACCAACTTCCCAGTATTTTTTCACTAATAATCAGTTAATAATTACCTGTGCCTCCCAGGTTATTATCTGAAGTCTTTCTAAAATTCTCCTTCTCACTATCAATAAACCCTCTTAGATTTTTGAACTGTTTTTTTTTTTTAATATAGCTATTTTAAGCCTGTATTTAACTTTGCATTTAGTTACTCCTATTTCTTATCTGAAGGAGAGCTTGCATAACCACACCTTTGACTTGTTTTTGTCTCACCTCAATCTTTTCCTCATAGCAGAGCTAAGTTTGAAGGTAATAAGAGTGATCAAGGTTGTGTTTAGTCCAGGGTTGTAAATGAAAATGTTACAGTCTCTCAAGCTCCTGTTACCATGTTTGACCACACTCATGGTGAAGAAAATTTTTCTTAAGTTCAACAGAAATTTCTCTTTGCTTCTTGTCCTAATACAAATTTTCCTAGGAAAGCCTATCTCCATGTTCTCTATAGCTCTCTTTTAGGCAGTAGAAATCTGACAATTAAATCCTTCCTTACACCCTTCTGTAGACTGCACCCAGCTTCTTTAGCTTTAAGTCATATACTTTAGAACCTTAAATATCTTCATGTCATTCCATTGGATTACCCCTAGCTGGCTGACCCCTGTACCAAGGGCTCCAGACATGAACATAGTATTCTTGCCTGAAGTCACAAAGGATGCTCATGTTTTAAGTAAATTAATTCTGATTCATTCTCTCCCTGAAGTTTTGTATTGTCTTTGCAGACTTGCAGCTTCTCTTTCAGCCTTTCGTATTTCTTTTCAGTATGACACTGATTACACTGTCACACTGTCCAGGTTGTGTATTAGGTCAAAGTTACTCATTTATAGTCTTTGTGTGTGGATGTATATCTGGAAGCTCTGCTTGTGTACTGCCCTTTGTTTTTCTGATGTCTTTCTTTCTGGTATCAACACATCTGCAATTTAATAAAGCTGCCTTCACAATTATTTTCTGATCCAATACTTCACATTTGTGTGCATGTCTTATAAATATGCTCATATGTCAATTTTTTTTCTTATGTTTCTCTTACAAGACAGTCATATAAGTTACTGTTGCCTCCTTCTAGGTTTTTAGTACCAAGCGACAAAGATTTCTGTCTTGACTTAGTGCTTGATCACTGTAGCTGATAGTAAACACATCTGCATTACTCATGTATGTTTGTGAGTAGTAACAGAAAATGCAGTACTCAGTAAAGACACTTCACAAAATCTGTTCAAAGTAATCTAGTTTCAATATTATGAAACACTTATTTCCAATTTTTTTCCACTTCTTTTCCTGTACTAAAACCATAGAAGGTGTAAGACATCCCACAGCTGTTGAAGATATTCAGGGCATTAATCATCTAATAATCTTTATTTTTCTTCAGTGAAAGTAGATATATTGGTGAAGTCAATACTGAGCTATCTCCTTTTAATCTTAATTGAATGTTTGTCCACTAATGGCTTCAAAGGTATTTCTGTTGGTAATGTGTTTTAACTGTTCCCATTTTATGTCTTGTAGTTTTTCTTTCTTGTAGTTTTTGTGAACGTAGAGCCATCTGTACATTTGTATGTCTTATCTCTGAGAAAGCTGTGAAGTGTGCACAATTCTGCTTTGGTTGTGCTACAAAAGTTTCGGGAACCTTTGGCCTATATAAGATCAGATATTCCATATTTCTTTTCCTAGTTTTTTTCCCAAAGCTGATGGCTTTTATTCATATTATCATCCATCTTTTTTTTTGGAAGTTTTTGGGGATGGCTCCTCAAAGCTGTTCTCTGCTGTAGAGCAGAGAAGTTATTAATAAATTTATGTTTCCTATATAAGTCCTTTTAAGCTGTAGATGAAATAATTCTTAATCTTCTTGAAAAGTATTGAGCTCTTGTAGTATTTAGCTGTGAAGAGATCTTCTGATCTTCTAAGCATGCTCAAGGATCTTCTGTGAACTGAATACAGTTTATCAACATTTCTCTTGAAATATAGACAGCAGACTGGGACAGTATGTTCTCACAGTGGTTAGACCATTGCCAAATGTACGAGATAACATCACTACATTTTCCTTGAAATTTTCTTTTTATTGAAAGTTCCTAAAGATGCTGTGGTGATGGAATCTTTCAGCAGATTCAGTCTCTTCTCTATCCAGTGGTGTGAGGTACTGTAGTACATGGTGTGAAGTAAGATTCTGAAAATTTTTTATTTTAAAATTTATATTTTTGTTTGGGCTTTAAAAAATCCCTTCTGTTGCTTTTGCCCAATTTATTAAACTGTCCCACTGGATTTCTATTTTCTGGTTATCTATAGGTTTGGTACCTATTACTTTTTGAGCAATCAAAAACCTTTACTGGTGATGATTTATATTACCTCACAGGTCAGTGCCAGATGTTGGTGAATTATATGGGCTCACAAACCCTGCAAATTGCATGTCTCAGGTTTAGCATGAATACCTTTGTGATTCTTGGGGATGGTCCTGTTCAGGGCTAAGAGTTGAACTTGATGACCCCTGTGGGTCCCTTCCAATTCAGCATATTCTGTGATTCTGCAATCTTTCCTATGGAAATTTCTTGAAGTGATTACACTTCTTTTTTTCTCCTCTTCATCCTTTATTTCTGTTGCAGCAAAGCTCAGAATAAAGCCCTCAAAGGTAATGAGCATTTATTTTAAGTTAGGGTACATCAGACAGTTTGACATTTTATACTTATTTTACTTTTCCTCAACTAAATGAGCACTGGTTATGCATATATTTTGTGTGCTGGAACAGGTCATGTCCCTTTCTGTCACAGTCCACCTTGTTTTGAGATTGTGCACCCTTGGATGCATAATGGAGATATGGCTACTTGTGCATAAAGAAACATGGCTTAAATGAACTGTAAAGCTCTCTGCTTTATTGGACAGCACTTTTTGAACTTTTTTTACCCTGAGTGAATTATTCAAAAGATCCTTGTAAATGGTGCATAACTTCAAATTGGGTCCAAAGACTATAGATCAAGTAATTGATTCTTCTCCTTGATTTCATTTGTTACAGGATGATATTATTGCTTTCCCTTTTCTGATTAAGTTTTTTTTAATTCATATTATTACACAAATAATCTAAAACAAGTTCTAATATCTTAGTCTGTTGTTAATTGGCATTTCTTCAGCTCACCTAAATTGCCCATCATGCTGTCTTGCAAGGTCATTGCTTGCTAACTCAGAGCATGATTTCAGATGAAGATGTCTCCTTGAATTAGGGGAGAGATTGAAGTTGATATTGTTATGAGATGTGTTGAAAGTGATGTTAGGAAAGTGATCTAAACCCACTGAACAAAATTGGAAAAAGAGAAACTCTAGAAGACAATGGACTATGGATGCTGGGTTTGGGTTTGTGCTTTTTATAAAAGGTTTTATATTGCTTTTCTCCAAGAGCGCTTGGGTTTTGTCTTATGTTTTCTTTGAGTAGTTTTCTCATGGGCTAAGACAAGAAGTTTTTTAGCCATATTTGTGTGAAAAAAAAGTCCTTACACTTTGAGTTCTCAAAGCTGACCTTCTGCTGTGTTTATAACATGCAAAACTTTTTCTATATTTGTTGCATAGAGAGAAAGTCCATTCTTTTATAATGTGTCCATTAGAGTTGTGTAGCTGCTAGTAAGACACTTGCAGCTGTTAACTACAGGAAACACAGCTTCCTGATTGGCTTCATTATTCATTATTATTTTTCCAACAGGTTTCTGATGTGAAAGTTGTAAAGAGTTGAATTTCTCTTGAGATAAGAAATTAAAATTAAATGGAGACTGGTTGATCAGCCTTGACACAATGTTGTCAGCATGAAATCAAAGTGGGGATGGTACATTTGCATTTGCTGTCTTTGTAAGGTGAGACTATGCTAGCAGCATGGAGCTGCTTCACTCCCCTAGGAACATAAAGAAACTTTACAGCTGCAGTTCAGAAATGCTTCCTGAAGAGGTGAGGATTACCCCTGCTCCATGTTGTCTCCAAATTGTTTCTGCACTAGAATAGCTTTTGGCTCTGCCCAGTGCTTTTGTTGCAGTTCTGTGCTTACCTCCTGTGAATGTGCTATGGGATTAATGAACTACTAAATCTCTATGACTGCTCAAATTCTCATAATTTTATTATTTTCCCATAACTCAGATTGATTAAAAGGATAGGATGCAGCATCTAGTCTGTCATGAACATAACTGATATAATTTCAGAGCTTGCATTACCAGTGTTCTTTGTTAATAAAACAGAAACACCGAGGAGAAATTTAGTATTAAGCTTTCCCAAAGTCCTATCTCACTTGAGCAATACAAAGGCTGTGACTGTGGTTTTGTCTGTATAGAACATACAGCTGTCAAAACTGACTGCTTACATGTCAAAATGAGCATTTGCTGTATGATTTACTGGTATCTGTGGATAATTTGGTAAGCGTATAAATTTATATATTTTCTTGCATGTGTATCTTGTTCAAAAGGTCCTAAAGTTTTTATTCAACTATTAAACAGGTATCTGCTGAAGCACATTAATGAATTGTACTTCTGTCTAAAGTAATTCCTACACCTCTGTGTAGCATTCATAGCGTTAATGTGTCAGACCAGAGAAATAACTCTACTTGTTGTGAACAGGGTTCATTCCTTGAGCAATGTGTGAGTGTTATATTAATCTAGTAAATAGGACAAGAAGAGATGAGGTGGTAAAGGAAAGTACAGTGGTTAAGGACATATAATATACATAGAAGACTTAAAAGACAAAATAGGAACATCAACCCTCACTATCACTCTAACATTCATGCAGAGGAGGTTTGATTCTTAGGAAGAGCTCCTTTCAGTGCAGGTGCAGAACTGCTTTGGATGTGTGTATTAGGGAAGATTACAAGGAAATTTAAGACCTGAGAATGGAAATAATGTTGAGCTGAGAGGCTGTGAAATATGGGAAGAGAAAAACACTTGCTTTTCATTCTTTTCTCCATTATCTGTGGAAAAATAATTCTTTCCCTTCTTGAAGGAAAACACTTCCCTTTCCATGGAAGTGTCAGAGCAGAGTCTGTACCTTCAAAAGCAGCAGAATGTAGACTGTATCCAGCAAGCAGTGGCAGTCAGGGAAGGAAGAAAGGAAATCACTAATTCACAGTATAGATCTCCTTTCATTTAAGCAAATCCTATTTGTTCTGTCCTAAGGGGCAGGAACAGGCTAGAGAGAAAATGGAGTTGAACTTCTCTGTCCACTATGGAAAAAAAAAGTGCTGAAACCCTAGATTTTCCCTCTTGCCCATAGTTTTCATTTGCAAATATTTTTTTCTGAATAGAGAATGAATTAGTCCTTCACTTGGGTGTTCCCCTCTGAAAAGAGAGAGAGAGGACTTTGAGATTATATTATAGTGCTTTTATAATTACTTGCTAGAAAATAATACAAAAGAGAAGTGTGAACAGATTTGTGGGAACTAGTAAAGTATAATGAGGGGAAAAGCCTTTTCTTCTGATTCTTATTTGTATTATCAACACCAAAGAGCATTAAGTCATAAACCAAGACCACACGGGGAGGCTATGATTCAAATGTAAGAGACAACACATGGATCCAGACAGCTAAAGGAGCACAAGAAAACAATGAGGCAATGTTGGCCAGTATGAGAGAAAGCGTCTCAGTGTATTATTAGCTTAAACATTTTCTCATGTTTTTTTTGTAGGCATCACAGCAAGAGAGTTTTAATGAGGGATTTGAAGGAAGATAATGAGGTTGTGTGGCAGATGCTTGGAAAAAAACCACAGAGGAACTTGTTTAAAAATATCTGACAAATGGATAATGGAAGCTAACATTATGGTCTGACTGGAGGCAGAGCTCATTGGAGATGATAGGTAGGATAAAAATGAGAAAGATTTGAAGATGAAGGCAAAAAGCTTATATCTGATTATTTAGAAAATCATGAAGAGGCGTTGGTCAAAGAGGCTGACACTTTTGTTCCATTGATTCTGTGTGAGGGGAGCAGAGTTAACTAGAGGAACAGATGTTATGATGGTAGAGATTTGAAGTGGATTAGGACAGTCTGGACAAGACCTTTGGCTTTGTGGGTGAATATCAATGGATATTCATTAAACATGCTGTGCAGAAACAACGAAAAAATTTGGGCTGAAGTATACCATACAGGACATTGATTTGTTTGTGAAGGTGATGTAATCTGAATTTCTAGAAGAACATGTGACAAATTTTTATAGCTAAAAGGGAAGCACTGGCTGGTGTTGAGAACAAATGTGTCAGTGGTGCAGCCTGTCCCTCTTTCCTAGTATGGAAAGCTAAAAAATATTTTGTCTGAATGATGGCAATAAAGAAAGATAAAAAATAATAAATATATATATACAAATGCATGCACTTCCATAAAAAATACAGTGTGAGTAGTCATAGTGACAGAAACTTGCTTCTGTACATGTTTGTTGGACAGATACTTATGTCATCCCATCAAATTTTTTCCCAAACTTCGGGTGGCTACTTTGAATTTTAAAATAATTCTCACAATTAAAAGTTCTGTTTCAAGACTGACTTTATTAAAATGCTTGGGATAAAAAGGTTAGGTTTCCTGAAAATCAGGCATTTAATACAGATGATCAAGGCAAATACTACATGTCCTAGATAAGCACATGTAGTTAACGAGAGATTGGAAAAAATCTTATGCACAAAATAGATTTCTATTTTAGCTTTTATAGAAGAGTACTAATATATATTCTTTGTGGGAAGTCTAAGCATATAGAAAATTCAGCATGGAAGAAGGCAAGCTGAGCTGTCTTGTGAAGTAATTTTAAAGTAGTTTACATGAAGAGTCCATGAAACTACCAGGAGTAAGAAGCTAGCATAATTAATGGACAGAACTTCTAGATATTAAATTAATTATTTGCCTTAACATTCACAAGAGAGTGGGTGACAGATGCTGGAAATGGATGTAAATTTCCTACAAGAGGAAGAAATACTGAGGGAAATCAAGACCATACCTGAACAGATGATCAGGATATTAGAATGTCTAAAGACTAGCAAAACTCCAGGGACAGATGGAGTCTGTCCCAGAAATGAGAAACACGAGAACATAAACAGGTATAGGGAAATCACATTATAATAGAGAAAAAAATATTGGTGGACTTAAAAGTAGTGAGTAGAAACTGAGAGAAATGAATGATATTTGGGTATCACTCCTGCTCTTGAGGACAATGACAGCTAAACATTCATTTTCAGAAAGACATTATTTGGTTAAAGGCAGAACTCACTCTGGAAAGGAAGACATTTAATTGCTTTAAGCACTCATTTCAATTAGATTAAAAGTTAACCAGTGTGAGTGAGAGCATGTAAGTGCTGATGATTTTAAGAAGCTTTGCCTATAACACAATCTAAAAGACAGACCAGATTTTTAAGAGCTTCTCTAGCCAGCCAAAATTTTTTTTGCGTGTATATGACCCTGGGACCTCTTTTTCAGAGCTGGTGACTCCTTGTGATGTTTTGAGGCTTCAGTGGTACCAAAAAGACTCTGCAAGTATCAGATCCACAGTAGCTTGGGTCAGTGGCAACTGCAGCAATGACTGAAAAGTTTGGCTTACATAGATAAGGGAATATGAGCATTTCCAGGACACAAATGAGTCCTGGAGTTATTAGGTAAGCAAAACACAAATGAAAGGCAAATTACTTCAGCTATTTTGTGAGAATCAGCATAATGATAATTTTTACTTACTAGAGCTACACAAAAAGGAGGTGCTTAGGTGAGTAAAAGTGAGAAGTAATGATTTGCAGATGTGAAGAATTTGGCATTATAATACAAGTAAGCAAAATATTTCAGCCTTGTCTAGGGTAGCTCAGGAAGAGGATTCAGTGAACTGGTTTGTATGTACCAGGTACAGAAATGTAAGAAAACTACGGTAGGAAAAAGCAAAAAAGTGTAAAAATGACTAATCCCCCCATAGTCACATGCAAATCAATATTATTTAGGAGGATGATATAGGTGAAAGAATGGTAGGCATATAAGTAATTTTACTACATAATATGTAACAGCAGCAAGAAGTCAAGAAACATCAAGGATCTGTAAATGCAGCTATTGAATATAAATTATTTTAGCATGCTATAAAAACATTGCAAAATCTGTGGTGCAAAAATTTCCATTTTCTATGTAATTTAAAATCTCCTAATAATATCTTTCTACATAGAGAATGTCTATATAGAAATGCATGGGTTAATTATTCTGTAAAGGAAAACATATGAATCTGTGCTTATTGTAGCCACAGCATTTATTTCTAAAATGAAAAAAAAAAAAGTGTTTGCCACCAGTCATGACAACAATCAGTCAAACAACTTGGTGATGAAAAAAATGTCATTAGTTCCATACTGAATTTGTCATTGACCTACCCTATTTAAATATAAAACTGGTTATCATGATCTAGCAACTGTGGAATGGCTGTGAGTGTATCCCATGAGTTTTTCTTGTCTAGTGGAAATGTCAAGATTGTATTTTTTCTCTCTCTTTTTCCATTGCAAAACCTCTTTACAAGATCCATGGCTCTTAACAGTGCTGATTAATGACTTAAGACCAAAGTCTATCAAAGTTAATGGAAAGATTCCATTGTCTTTTTGATCAATCCATCTGTCCTCTGGCATTTTGGACTCATGGGTTTTCCTGCAGTAAGAAATTACTTCCGTTGTTTTCTCTTTACAGAACAGGGGAGATTTACTTTTAATTAGACTTTACCAGTGAAGAATTTGTTTCTCAGGACACAGAAACCCAGTTTTCAGAGACACAGATTTTGAAGAGTCTGTTGGGGGAGAAGTAGGAAAGATCTTTCTAGACGCCTCAGAGAATTTGTGAGAGACCAGGCTGAGAGATCTTATTTCATATTTTGTTTCTTGGGTCTGGAATTTGATGGACTCAACTGGGAGTCTATAGACTTTCCTGGGGGGCACTGACCATGCATCACAAATGCTGAAATCTATGTAGACAGTTGGAACCATTGTGGAGATTATTTCATATTATTTTTTAGTGATGAATAACAGACTGAAAATGGTGGGTTGGTGGCGAGAGTGCGGAAAGTCTCTCCTTTCATGAAGAAACATATTATTCCCAGAGAAAAAGATGGCAAAAGTCTGGTACCCTGTCACACCTCTGACAGAGCTCCAGAAGCATTTGTAGAATACTTTCGGGCACATGGTGTGACTCTTGGGGATGGTCTTGTGCAGGTCTAAGAATTGGACTTGATGATCTTTGTGTGTCCCTTGCAGTCTGGAATACTCTGTGATTCTGTGATAAATATTTCTGCTTCTGCTACTAAATAGTTGCAGTAGCCACCTAGACTAAGCAGACACTTTTTGCCATCCCATTGTCATTGCAAGCACCAACTGATCACTGATGCCAGATCTGCACCCTTTAAATCTTCCAAATCAGACCTGCTTACTTTGCTGACAAAAAGTAATTTCCCTCTTCAGTACTGTAAAGTCAATAAAATGTTGCAGTGGCAGAGCAAGGTGCATTCTCTTCTCCCTGATGTATCATAATCATCAAATTGTAAGCTAAGACACAAATCCAGAAATAACGTTGCACATAATAGTTGATGTATGAAGCGGAAAGAACATAGTTAATTTGCAGAGGTGAATTTGAGCTTTCATGTCCATCAGACAGGAAAATCTGGTTTTGACTGAAGACAGAGAACATTTTAAATGGAAGCCACTGATGGAAATATATATTGCAAAAAAGTGTTTATATGGCCAATTTTCTATCCAGATGAACCTTCTTATTTCTTCCTGCCAGTTTTACTTGGACATTGTATTAGTTTCCTTGCAGTTCTTCCTTGTGCATGTCTCTGAATGTAAATTTTCTCATGGTTTCTTGTTTTTACAACTATATTCTGTATCTATAAGTGCAAGAAATGACACCTCTTTAAGACTTAATATAGGGGTTACCATTCAAAAGACAAAAGTATGTAGCACTTTTATTGTGATATTGCATTTCTAATTATATTTCTAATTACATTCCTAATTACATTGCTATTACATTTCTAATTCCTACTCTAGTGAGTGTTACTGTATCGATCTTTTCTCACAGAAACAGGATAAAATGAAAACAAAAAATTATTCAGGATAAAATTAAAATACCAAATTTAGTCTTTTAGATATTTTCATGAATCGTCCCTCAAGCTGCATCCCTGTGGGCCAGTTAGTGTCCTTTTGGGATGTAGGAAACTTATTGCAGTGGAATTTAAGATGTGAACTTGAGTATTCTGTAATAAAAATCTATGATCTTGCTTTTTCCTTGTGATAACTTTTTGGTGCTGCTTACACACAAGTGGTCTTGAACTGCCTTGAATTTACTTCCAAGTAAGGATAAGTGTGTGGGCTCTAACTGTGGAGCAGCTAACATACAGTATCTGAATTCTTTGTGATCACTTGTTTAAGTATCACTGTCATCACAATAGACACACAGCTGGGAGTACACCTCACGTATGGCCACATTTTTTTGCAACTTAGATATCTGTACCAAGATGTACCATACTATCTTCAGCTGGGTCTTCATTCTTAGCACATGACTGCATAACTGGATTTTCTCCACTAGTAATGGGTATATTTTTTCAGAAAAAGCTATTCTTGGAGGTTAAAGAGGATTTTTTTAAAATACTGTTGTCCAGCAGCAATAGATTTCGGAATGCAGTAGGCTGAGAATTTCTTGACAAAGCTCTTCTTTATGAGGACCGAGGATATTGAAAGGAATTGCCTTGGTGAATTGGAGTTTCAAGTCTTCTTAAACACATTTGTTTAGTACAGAAGGAGCTTCTTTATTGCCAAGAAATTAAAGGGGAAAACTTCTGGGTGCAGGGCAGGTGAGGTGGTAGTATGCCAATCTCCTTTTACAGAGTTGGTTATTTTTTGTTCTTCCAGTACAAATCTACTTAAATGTTGGCCATAAATCTTGGTTGCATTTTAATATTGGCTGTGTACTTGTGATCTTTCTCTACTGATGCTTAAAAAGGGCATTGACTCTTCCTTTTATTTGATTTCTGTCTGCAGCTATAAAATTAATCTCCCAGTCTCATGCTGCAATGAGCTGTGTCAGTGGAAGAGAGATAAGTTTCATTTTTTTTCCTCAAAACTTCTTCCAAAGTTACAAAGAGTTTAGCACATTTACTTTCTCTTTTCATTTTTAACAAAGTGCTCGTCTTTTTTCTGCATTTCTGTTTTATCTGTGTCATTTTGGTTCTTTTGTTTTATATTTCACATTTTTTTGCCAGACTCTTTTTTTCCTTTGCAGCCTAGTTTATAGTCTCTGACAGGATTCTTTCTATACTATCTGCCAAAACATCTGTTCCTTTTCTGAATAAAAACTTGCTTCTCCAAAAAGTGTCATGCTGGTCGAAAACAACTACAAAACTTTATTTCTCTCTGTGACTTTGCCAGTGATGGACCAGCACTGGGAATCTTTGTATTCTTGTCTGTCTTGTCTCATTTTTCATTATGCCAAATTCAGGTAGTTTATTGGGGGAAAACCTTTGCATCATTTGGACTTCAATGTACACATTTCCTTTCAAAATATGCTATTAGTTACTTGTACTTTGTATTTTTAATATTGCAATTATTCCGTGAATTTCTGTTTGGAGCAGATACTTGTTTAAAATTGATTCCACTCAGACAAATTCTATTGCCTGTTCTTTTCTGCTAGGACCACTTTTGAATTACTTCCCTCACTGAAAATGCAGTGTAACTGTCCTTGATTCTTCTTGGATTGATTTTGATGATGCTACAGTTTTGCAGTCAAAGTGCCATTCAGACCAATCTTTGGTTGCTTTGAGAAGACTGTGTAACTTTCATTACTTTGATAATTCTTATGTAGTAGACAGACGATTCTTTTGTAAAGTTCTTAGAAATCTTCAAGAAAATGTGCTATATTTGAACAGGGATATTAATTTTATATTGTGTTCCTAAAGTATAACGAGGTTCACATAATTAATTTTTGTTACATTTTATAAATGGTCAATATTATCATTGAATGATTTAATACCTTTTTGTAATATGAAAAGAAGTATTTATTGTTCTCTATGTTCAAAAGTAAATGAAAAAAGTGTTTTTCATATGTATTTGTCTCTGCTATAATTTGCTGTTGATTTGCTGCTGAGATTATTGTGTTTGGGCTGTATTAATAATTAAGAAGAGTTTTTGTGGTGAATGTTTTTAAATTCCTGCAAATTCTTGAGTTTTAGTGTACTAAATAATATGAGACAACAATGGGTAGAAACTTCCCCCTGGACTGTGGCTGCTTCTCTAATACAGTACCCCAAAGTTTTAATTAATTTTCACAGAAACGGATGAGGAATTTTTTGTATTTTTTTTTCTTAATTTGACAGAAGGGTCTTCATCCTTCAGAGGAAGACTGTGTACTTCTATTGCAATATTTGTAGCAGTTACTTAGAGGTTTCCAGCATCAAAATGTCAAGGTTGCAGGTTCTATCCCAGTATGGGCTATTTGCTTAAGATTTAGACTTCACGATCTTTGTGGGTCCCTTCTAACTCTCAATATTCTGTGACTCAAGACTAAGAATATGTTATATGGTGGGGAAACACACAATCTGTTTGATTGTTCCCACTTTCTGCTAGACAGAAGGAGAGTTTCTCCAGGTGGCAGAGATTTGATACATGATGAGAAGCTGTGTAAAGAGAATAGCTAAGGAAATTGAATTCAATCCGTCTCCATGGCTCGATCTCCACTAGAACAGGTGGCCTGGCATACTGGCCACAAGTTCCTGTTGACTGATTCCATCCAATACCTCAGTCCCCTCGTGCTGGGGATTTGTTTGTGGAATCTAGCAAGCTGCCTCCCTGGAGGAACTGCAGCAACAGAGAGAGGGCTGGGAATAGCTCAAAAGTCCTGAGTCTTTTCATAGTTCTTGCTGTGTTTTGCTGATTCCTTGAAATGTTTAGGAAGATTGATGTCTGATTTTTCAGATGGAAGTTTGAATATTCTTAGTCAAGAAAATATTTCCAACACAACATAAAGCTCATTTTCTCAGTCAGCTTTCTGTCAGAACTTACATGTGTCTCTTGCTGAGCTATTAGGGCAGAGAGATCTTTTTACTTTCTTGGCTTACTGTCCAAAATATTTATTGAAAAATAATTTAGTTCCCTATTTAGGCCTGCCCTAGTATGACCAAGACAGCAGGAAACATTCTCAGTTCTGACAAACATTAATTACTCATTTCAGTTAGCTGTTATTGGCTGGGCTATTCAGTAACCATGTGGAGCAGATTGGAACTTCTGATTATGGCAATGTATTTCCAGAGCAACTTCACTAAAGTGCAGACAACTAGAGCTATAAATTGGTTTTATTTGTACACTAGAAAAGGAACTCTCTCTTTTTGTCCCTTGGATTGCAACCTGAGTGGCTGGTAGCTCATCAGACTGAGAGGTACCTTTCATGTGTCCTGCTGTGAAGCCTAAACCCAGTTTACATGGGAAATGACTCCCTTCAGTGAACACGTATAACTACTGTGATTTGTATTTACTTTGGAAGATTTGCAATTTTCAGTGGATAATAATAGTAATGATAATAATAAGCTAAACTGGAAAACTGTCTTTTGAACCAGTAAGTGCAGGGCTGCATCCGCTCAGGACAGTGCCCAAGCTGATAAGCTCTGCTAACAGGTAGATCCAACTAGCTCCTGTGCAGCTTCATGTGCACTCAGTTTGTCTGCTTTGAGGGACCTTGCTAGTATTTCTGTCTGAGATATTAATCAGTAGAATCTCAGGAAAGTAGACACTTCATTCCAATTTGCAATGATGATGTGTTCTAAGTATTACAGAAAAGTAAATGTAACCCAATGGAGAAGTCTTCAACAGGCAGGTTTAAAATAGAAAGGTGATTCTTAGCTTAGTTACAAATACAAAATGAAATTCTGTAAAAAAGCAATATATACTGAGAAACACATGTAAGAAGGATGAAACTGCAGCAGTACTAGGCACTGGAATTTACAGTTTAATGCCGTTTTAATCTGGCAGACAATGTGCAAATAGAACTTATGTTCTCCTAGTTTTAAGCTTTGCAATAAAACCTGAATGCATGGTAGACATATTGACTCTATGTCTCTTCTCTCTCAGTTAGTAAACGTTAGTCTGAAATACAATCAAATGTAAGTTTTAAAATAATCAAGGAAAAAGATTAGATTTGGAGATATGGAACTTAGAATAACTCAAATAAAATGCTTTTCTTGCTGTAGCTTGAAATTTGAGGAAGGGAAAACCTTTTGTTCCTCTCTTTGCTGTATGATCCTTTTTTAGAGTGAAATCCAACATGAAATGAATCTCAGCTGGTGTGGAATTATATTACCATCTGAGGGAATATTTTGAAACAAGCCAAAGCTAACAGATTTTGACTAGCCCCTTAAGAATTATAATTGCCAGGAGTTGGGCATTTCTTAGGAGTAAATTGACAGTGCAGTAGTGTGAGTCTGCAAGATCTTCTTGGCTGCAAGATCTTTTTGGCTGCAGATACTTTTTTGATTCACATAGAATCACCTAAATCTCAGCACATATTTTTAATATTTCTAGTTGGACATTTTCTTCTATACTTCATCTGGAAACTATGGCCAAAGATGTAATTAACCTTGTCAAATCCGAGCATATTCTTGATAGTGTTGGTTAAAACCTGTGTTGAACAGAGAGGGTCAGGCTGCATGCCTCAGGGGCTCTATAGTGTACTCCAGAGTCCCTCAATAGGAATTAGCAATTACATTTCTAGTTCAAGTCCAGGAAAGGTCAAGAGTGATTAACAATCTTTGTTCCATTGGTTAGTGGGAGACAGATGTAAAATGAAGTGATGATCAAAATCCAATTCCTAGTATATATTTTACATCACAAACACCAAACTCCTAATGATCCCATGTTAGCAATCTGATTAGAATGGACAGTAATTGAACAGGCACAGAGACTGCCATGTAGCCTTTATTGCTGTTCCCCACAACAAAAATTACTGCCATTTTCAGTCTGAAGGACAAGCTGAAAAATTGCAGTCTCTCTGCCTGAGCTTTTTGTATTCTGTTTGGGATTCTTTCATCCTGAGTGATATCAAATTATATTTTGGACCACAAATAAAGCTGAAGACCATTTGAAGTGCTCTGAATGCAGGATAACCTGAAATTTAACACTGACAGGTTTTACCCGATAATTTTAAATATATGTTGTTGATCCTCAGCTGGATTAATCTGGCATGCATCTGCTGAAAAAATAGTTAAGTGGTAGTCAATCAAGCTGGCAAAAGATCTGATTCTGCATTACTCAAAGTACACAATCATACTTGAACATGCATGAGCAGTTTTAGGGAAAGTATATCATAGCTAAATGATGTGTATTATACACACAAGGCCTGCCCCTCTCTTTCTTGGGCATAGACTAGCTTAGAGTTAGGGTTAATTGAGAGATTGTATGTTAAGGCGTTAGGATGAGTTAGGGTTTGGAGCTGGGACTTAGGCTTCAGGCATTTGTCATGGTATAACAATACCTTAAAATCCAAAGCTTGGTATTCTCATAGTCCTGCAACTGGTGAGTTGTAGACTGTCCTCCTTGTAAACATGATCTCTCTTAGACCAAATCTGTGTACATGCTGTTCTCTGTGGAAAAGCTGTTCTGAATTTACAAGAAAATCTATTAATTTGTCTAGGAATATTTCTGGATTCTACTAGATGAAAATTCTTCCATATCTTAGAACCAAGTCCATAACATGAATGGACAAAAAAAATTCAGTGGGTGGATAAAATGCTTAAAGGATCTTGTAACAAATACCAACAGGACTTTTCTTTCTGCCCTACATTCTCTTGTCTTAGTTATGTATACAGCAAACTAATAAAGAAAACACTCTTATAAAGCTAAATGCTTGAATAAAATGAGTAAGACATTGCTGGTTTCTGGTAAGTTTTAAAAATTTTATCATTGTGTTTTTACTAAGAAAAAATAAAACAGTGGAAAAATATATTCTTGTAATTCACTAAGTAGCTTGTGGACTACCCAGAGTTGCTGTGAACTGACAGCTGAGGGATAAAGGGGGACTTGAGGGATTCACAGTTTGGAAGCCATTTATATGAATCCATTTTTTTTCTTCCTTTTCCCAATGACACAGTAGCACACCAATGATACAAGATATTAGTATTATTTTTACTGTAATTTTTTATCAGAGAAACAATCAGGCATTTCTTCTTACAAAGGGTAGCTGTCTCTGCTTCTCTAGAAAACTGTTCTACAAGTGGGTTTTAGGCTTTGTGTTAACATGGATTTATTGAGATCAATGACACAACTCACTACTGAGTTGACTTTTTTTCCTTGAGCCTGTATCCTTTTTAAAATAGCTAATAGCATTATGTATAACCAATTATTGGAATCAGCCTTTTTATTGGTACATCCTGGATATGACATTGGAAAGAGAAGTCCAGAGATTTGTACTAACTCTGCAACTGAGTTAGGACATAAAGAATATTTTTTCTTTTAGCTTTGCCTTTGTCAAATCTGTTTCAGTGAGAAAGCTTTCTAGGGCAGTGACTGTATATGTTTGGTTTCTAGTACACTGTAACCCTGACTGCAGGGAAGTCTGTGAGCTTTGCAGTAACAATAATAATATATAACATTAAATGTACGTTCTGAAAGGATGTCTATTCTGAAAATGCATTTAAGAGAAACACAAGTGGGAGTGCCATTTACCCTCTGAAAAATGGAACTGCTAAGCATTTATATTTGAATTAAATACTTTTGTGAGTTCATTGAATGTTATTTAGCAAGTATATTATAGCAAGGACATGTAACCTATTGCCTTAGAATGAGGATATTATTGCTTTTTCATAGTTATCTTTTGAATCTGCCTTTGGCAGGTAACAAATGAAATTTGCCTGCTAATGGTAAATTGTTTTATACTGCTGCTGAGCCACAAAGAAATAGAGGATGAGACAATGGAAAAAAGTTATTTGCTTTTTTTTGGCAGACATAGGAATACTTTAATATACAGTGAAGAAATGGTTATTCTATGAAAAGCAAAGCACTTAATTCCTATCTGAATCACTCCATTGAAATCCTGTTCATGCAGGAGGCTGAATGAGTGGAAGTGCAGATAGAATTGGCTCAAATAAGTCAGTACAGTCAAGGTGGTGATGATCAGAACAGTCAGAGGTCAAAGTAGAACGGACTGCAAGTAGCAGTCAAAAAAGGTTGAGGCTTTCTGGAACTTGGTGTGAAAATTCCTCTTCCTCTATCCAATTTTTTGTGTCACTGTATTTCCTAACTTGTGCAGATTTTGTACCAATAATGCCTCAGGATTCTTCCTGAACCTTTAATTTGTTATACTTGAAGAATATGAAAACATGCTTTTGAGTAAACAATGAAGCCCAAACATGTAACTTGTAATTTTTCAGACTCCAGTGTCCTGTTTAAATTAAAAAACAAAACAAAACAAACAAACAAACCCCTTCTGGTAACCAAGTTTTCAGGTTTCCCTTTAGTTTATTTTGATAGGCCAGTTGAATTTTTTTTTTTTTACATACCTGAGAAGTTCCTGGTACAAGGTCAGAATAATAAATTTTATATTTTTATTCTTTATGTAGGAAAAGTAATATAATGCCATCACTACTTTATTACTCTGCAGTTATTCTGTTACTATGCAACTTAAAATATTTCAGCCATAAGCATTTGGAGAAAATTCATAGGTGTACAGCACTATATTACAATTTGCCTGTAAAGACTACATTTCTTCTTGTCTCCATGCCTAGAAATGCAGTGATAGATTAAGACACAAGTTAGTTCTAAGGTGAGCTGAAGAGATGGTAAACAGAATGTACTATATTTGCACTAGTATAGCCAGAGCTTTAGGGCTCCAGTATTTCTTTTTACAAGTTGAGTTAATATTTCTCACTAATTGGCAATGTCTGGACCTTTTCTGAAGGCTGGAAAAGTTTCTGAAGGCTGGAAAAGTTTCTGAAGGGTTTATGAAACTGGTACTCAGATTTTTCTAAAAAACCAGAAAAGTCTTTCTATAATTTGAAGGTGCTCAGTAGGCATAAAATAATCCCAAAGTCAGTTCATGGACCTTGAACTATCTTGTATTCAACTTGCTTCTGCACATCTTAATATGAATTTAAAGCAGTGTATCAGAACTACTGAATGTTACAGGAGGAGACTCATGATCCTCCACAGGCAAGCTCACAGTGCTTCTCATCATAGAAGCTGTCATGCTGAAGCAATATTCACATATCCTCTTCCTAACTTTTTTGTTACAATGTGAAAAACTTAGCAATGAATAACCTCCTTCAACTTACGTGTCAATGCCCAAAGGACTCTTAACTCATCTCAATTTAAATTAATGACCTTACTGATAGTATTAGCAATTGGACCATGGCTCTCATGAGCCAGCTATTTGCATATGGAATTTGATTAATCCTGCTGGCTATTAATTTTCACTTTTAATTAGGTGTGATACTATTGCAGGAGAAAACACAAGACTACTATCAGGCGCAGACAATGTTGCTTTTCTATTGGGTATTCTATTCTGTTTTGTTTGACTGTGTTAGGTTCCCTTACAATGGCTATTTGGATCAACTCAGAAAGGTACCACAGACTTTAAAACAGGTCTATGCAAGCTCAGGGATAGTCACTACAAAGAAAACTATATTGAATTAATATTTATAGTTCATAGGCTATAGAGAAACTGGTTTATGTTATCCCCTTGTAGTACTCTATAGCTGTGTTCCTCTTGATGGAGAAACTGTGTCCAGACAGAGAAAGACCAGCTCTGTAAGCAAGTGGGGCTAATACTTTTGCTGAGGCTACTTGGTTTCCCTGAATCCTGACAAATGTACACCGACAATAGAGTCCTGCTCAGATTTGGATCAAGAGTAAATTTTGCCTGGATCTTCTAAATATGTAACATGTGGTGTCTCCTGGTTTCCAACAGGACATTCTGTATTTCTCTAACATATTTGCACTTCAGGAGCATTGCAAGATGTTTGTGTATGTTATAGCCAGGAAAATAATATGCAGCACTTGGTTTGCCCAGCAGAGCTGGTGCCCACATGCTGCTTACTGCTGAGCACACCCCATAAGAATTAGCAGACCTTAACAAAACCATCAAGAAAATCTCAATCAGAATTAATTGAGTACCCTTGCAATCGAATAGCTGTTTAATCTTTCTCTTCCTTACCAGAAAAACATTAAAGAATCATACCACTTTCCTCAGAGATGAATTTTATTAGATGTTGATATCCACTGACCAAAAGAATGAATGATCAATGCCTATTCAACAAACAAAATTAAAAAGGGAATATATTGCTGCATCTGGCCAAAATTCAAAGAGAAGAAAACCACCTTCTTTGAGATCACAGAAGCCTTCTGAAAAGTCAGTATGTGTATCTGGCAAGGGTATAAGGTAAAGATGAAGGCATTAGTTAGCAGGAATATGCCAAATGCTGATTGAACATTGGAAAAACTTCCTCTGGTTTTTAAAATGCCTTTCCTGAAGCATTCAGATATTTGTAATAAATTCATAACTCATAGTGAAGAACAGGGAATTTTAATGAATTTATATTTTTACAAAAGAATTTCTTGTGTTTATGGGTATGAACTCTGCCAATGTCAGTGGGAGTTAAATCTCCTAAAAAGGCATCTTTGTTCAAATTCATATTTGTGGGATGTACCCACGAATATCTATGTGGAAAGTGACTCAGCTGTATCAACTTTCTAATGCTTTTCTTTGAAAAAATACAGATGCAGACACATGAGCCTCAAACTATTTGGGTGCATAAAATTTTATTAAACTTTTGCATTGACAGTGGATGATTGAAAACTGTATACACAAAATTAATAATACTAATAGAGTATGTTAATAGTATACAGTGGCCGTGTTCATTCTAGAGTACCATATGTCAGGTTATAGTTTTTTTTCACCTTCTTCAGAACATAAGTCCACTTATATGAACTTATATTCTTCAGTGTTCTATATATAAAGCAAACTATAGTGCAAATTTTGATTAAAATGTTGGTCTGTGGCCTTTCATATAAAATCTAATTTTATTTAATATCACTTCTACATGTATGCAGAAAATGGCAAGCTAATATTAATAAAAGAAGGCTTATAGGAATGTGGAACAAGAACAATAGATTCTTGTCAAAATTTATTTACCTAGCTAGACTTTCATTTTAAAGTTTGCAGCACTCTGTGATACTGGCATAATACAGAGGTCTTAAAACTCTGTTAGACATTTTTAACCCACTTTAATTTATTCCACGGAACTTTAATCCCCTGCTGAACGGAGATGGGGTGAATTTTCAAAAGTCATAATCCACTGAAGTAAAAAATCTGTAATGACAACATAGCAGGCTTCAAGAGTTCAGTTGATATTCTTTCTAAAAATGTAAAACTTAGGGCAAGAGTTAATAGGATATTTCATACGGTTGCATTTCAATCCTTTTCCAAATCTTTATACATTCACTTGCATATCTGCCATTAGAAATATTTGGGCTTTATTTCAGTTCTTTTAAGGCAAAAATCAGAAAACTGTAAAATTCTAATGGGAAGGTTTTCACATAGTATTGTAACTCATTTGGTCCTTCAGTTCACAGACAGTTATAGGTGATAGTATGATGTTTTCTACATTGAAAGAGAAATGATGTTTTCTACATTGAAAGAAAAATAATGTTTTACAAACCAAACACCTTCCACTCTGACTCAACTAGGAAAGAAAATGAAATTAAGCTACATAATACCACACTATCTTCATCCTTCTGCTCCTCTAGAATTTTTGCAAGTGACTTTAGTCCTTTTTTTTTTTTTTTTTTCAATTGACCAGGGAGCTTCTCTAGTGCCAGCCACAAGTTTTTAAAGCTTTTCCTGGCCTGGGCATCCAGGCACCAGATCTGAACCTAAACCCCACAGGAAAAATGCTGCTTTGTCGCTAAAATTTGTTGTGACTGCCTGGACAAGAATTTAGGTAGCATGAGATGAAGCTGGGATGTGACTTGTTCAAAACAAACAGGGGGAGAAGGTTCTCAGAGAGTCTGAAGCAGAGATGAGGAATGGCAGGCTGGTGGCAGGGTGTTTCATACGCTGGAAGTTTAATAGAAAACCA
>JAOXXN010000395.1:25134443-25148047 GCA_026770055.1 Myrmophylax atrothorax
AGAAGAGAAGAGAAGAGAAGAGAAGAGAAGAGAAGAGAAGAGAAGAGAAGAGAAGAGAAGAGAAGAGAAGAGGAAGAAAAGAGAGGAGAAAAGAGACCAGAACAAGTGATGCAAAGGGAATACTCACCAACACCCAAGGGTAGAATGGTGCCCAGCCAGTTCCTGAAAAAAAGATGGCTAATCCCCTCTAAACCCCCCACTTTTCTGTTTAATTGCTAATCATGGTGTTGTACATTATGGAATATCTCTTTGGTTAATTCAGGTTCTCTGCTCAGTTGTGTCCCCTCTTAATCCATTATGCACCTTCTCAGTCTATTCACTTGAGCTGGGAGAGAAAGAGAAGGCCTTGATGTTGGGAAAACACTGTTCAGCCAGCGACAGAACATTAGTATGCTACCAGCATTTGGGTCAAAAGTCTAAACCATAGCATTATATGAGCTGCTGTGAAGAAAATTAACTCTATCCTAGCTACAGCTATTACCAGTGGGCCAAACTTCACAATGTTTCATCTAGGAGTGACACTTGGCTGTGAAAAAGAAAGCAACTCTGGTTATAGTGAACTTAATTTATAAGGTACAGTATGGAAGTTTCTGATATGCAGATATCCTCAAGGAAGAGGACAAAAAAAGCCAATATAGAATTTAGGCTGCTCAGTGTTTTATTAACCACTTGAAATTGGCTGGTTTTCCATGCACCGCTAAAACAGGCCTATATTTCAGTTTCATACTGCTAAGTGAAAAATCTCATGTATTTGCATGCTCTTTCCCGTATTATTACAGCCTTGTGTTTGGAAAGAAGAGAAATTGAAGAGAATTGTGGATCAGTTCATGTGAAAAAAATGCTGCATTTGCAGAAATTCCATTACATAACAATGGTCTGTGTTATTGGGTGTGTGAGTCTTTGAGGATACATATAGCTACTTTCTATAGCACGTATACTAACAGTATATGAGAAAGAGGTTGGAAAATGTTAATGAAGAACAAGGAATTGTAGAGCTTTTTTGTTAACTGTCGTGGGTTCGTTTTTTAGTACTTACACAGACACTTGACTCAGAAGGGCAGGTTCAGGCCTTTAATCATGAATGCAGCTGGTTACCCACACTGCAAATCACAGAGGTCTTGGGGCTAACTGCATGACCAGAAGTGTCTCAAGTATTACAAAATCAATGACAGTAACAATCAATTGTATCTGTTACATCAGGTATGAAGCAGTATAGAATGCATGGAATATGATTCATCCATTTTCATGAAATACACTGGCTTTCAATAAAACACACTTATTGGATCAGTCAGCAATCATTTTAGAAAAGATCTTCCTTTCCTGAATGTTCAGTTTTACACCTCTGGAAAAAAGAGAGACCTCTTTTAAAGGTTCATACTCTTACATCTTGTCAAGTGGAGTTTGTAGTGCAATCCTATGAAATATAAATTGTTGAGTGAAGAAAAGAAAACAAAGGAAAAACAAACTGTGAGCAAAGAAAATGAGAATGGTAAGCAGTCTGTATGCTACCTAAAGATTACTAGCTCTGCTGGATAACTGCTTAGATTCACTGCAGGTTGACAGACCCTTGCTAGACAGGCAGATTTTCCCTTTTAACCACATTTCTTTTCTTATTTTGCCCCCTTTCCCCATACACCACAGGAAAAAAATATATTCTGAGTCTTTCTCTCTTCCTGTGACATTTTCATTGCTGCTTCATTAACCAGTGCACCATCAGAGCATTTTATTACAGCTTCTTTCCTGACTTACTCTGTTGATATTAACATGCAGCCGAGAACAGGCTAGTCTGTGTTTAATCCTTCCGTCAATTCAAAAGTCATCACTTTGGAAAAAATCCTGCGTTAAACCCATATTTTATCTATTGTTCTTACTGGCTCACCAACCTGAAATGGACTGGGGAGGTATAGTGTGTGATGTGACAGATTTATTTACCTATTTATTTGCTGTAAAAGGCTGGAGGCATACCTCCTATCTGATGAGTGTATTAAGACAATTTAGACTGATTTTATGTATTTGCCTTCAAGTGACCTTGAAAAACTACTGAAGTTAATGAAAGCATGCTTCAGTTTCATAATTGTTGGGAAATGAAAAGGCCATGCTGTGATAGATATCCTCTGTGACATATACCTCCAGTTGTACCAGTAGGGATGGGATGATTTAAATACTCTCCGGTTTCCAATGGGTTTCCTGCGTATGGAATGCACTCAATTCATTTTTAAGTGAAGAAAAAGATATAACTGCAGCTATGATAGAGGCACATAAATCAATGCCAGATCACAGAATATTTAAACAGGCATATTCAGAGTCTCATATGTAGCCATGAAAAGGGAAAGAAGAAACCTAATGACCTCTTCAGAGTAGTGTAAATATTAAAAAATGGGGTGGTGTGTGTGATGCAAATTTTTAGGGGGAATGAGACAACATGTGTTGTCAGTCCCTTTCTATCCACCCGCTTCCAGCACTCACTGCTACGCTCCATCAAAGCTCTCTGCCAGTGCTGCATGTTAGACAGCTGCAAGCCTGCATCTGTTCTCTGTTTTCCGCTCAATTAAGGCAAAGAGAAAAAAATATAAATAAGACAAATTGTTCTGAAAGCAAATTTCATGAAAAACTATGTTTGAAATATATGATTTTGTAGGAACTTGGTACAAGATTTTGTCTTCTTTTACAATGTGATTTTATGGAATTTTTTTATTAGTACTTTTAAAATGTTGACCTTATTTTTCTTGTAAGTACACAAAAAGCTTTCAGTCTTACACAGGTCACTATTTCATTTGGGGAGGAAATGGTAAAAAAGAAATGAAGCAAATAAGGTGAAATGCATGTCATACTAGATACAGACAAGGCAAATCAGTAGCTAGTCTGTAAGGGAATATAAGAAAAAACTGAGACTCCTTCTGTATTAATTGAAGTGGAGCATGCAGCATGTACAGCTGTCAATGCAAAACTTATTAAAATTTTCATTATTCTGTTATTTATTTTGTAGTTGTGACTGAAGGTCCCAGTCAAGAACACAGACCAATGTGTACTCATAAAAGGAGTAGGGTAATGATATTACTATTATTAGATTCATAATGACAAGGACTCTGAGCATGGTCAGGCTGGCACCACCAAGACAACACCCTGACAGTGGACTCCCAGGGGCAGCAAAAAAAAAAATGAATGTGACCGATGGTGGCTACTTTGCAGAGAGAGCATTCACACAAGAATGCTTCACTCTGAGATGCCATATACAGCCACATACAGACTGAAGGATGATAAGGCTGTGTACCTCAGTTTTTTATAGTAATCCATTGCATACTCATTGCTTGCAGACATCATAACAGAAGAGTAATGTGGATGTCTGGGATTAAATCTGAAGGGTAGTGTGAAAAACTGGCAAAGGAGAATTAAGTAATAAATACTTGGAATGTAGAGGAAATAGAAATTTATGTTTACTGAGTAGAGAAATACAATTTAATGTCAAAAAAAAGAATTCTCTGTGGTTTTGAAATCTGGTTCTTTTGGTCTCAGGTGGGAATGATGGACTTTGCATTGTGTATCTCAATATATCTTTTCCTTCTTCCCTTCTTTTTCAGGTTACCTGTGCAAATTTAACAAATGGAGTCAAAACAGAACTACTAAAATCAGGAAGCTCCAAATCCACACTAAAGCACATATGGACAGAAAGTAGCAAAGACTTGTCCATCAGCCGACTGCTGTCACAGACTTTTCGTGGAAAGGAAAATGATACAGATTTGGACCTGCGACATGATGCCCCAGAAACTTATTCTGAGCAAGATCTCTGGGACTGGCTGAGGAACTCCACAGATCTGCAAGAGCCTCGACCCAGAGCAAAAAGACGGCCAATTGTCAAGACTGGGAAATTTAAGAAAATGTTTGGCTGGGGAGATTTTCATTCCAACATCAAGACTGTGAAGTTAAATCTGTTAATAACGGGAAAAATTGTTGACCATGGCAATGGGACGTTTAGTGTTTACTTCAGGCATAACTCCACTGGTCAAGGGAATGTATCTGTGAGCCTAGTACCCCCTACAAAAATAGTGGAATTTGACTTGGCACAACAGACAGTGATTGATGCCAAAGATTCCAAGTCCTTTAACTGTCGAATCGAGTATGAAAAGGTTGACAAGGCTACCAAGAACACACTCTGCAACTATGACCCTTCAAAAACCTGTTATCAGGAGCAGACCCAGAGCCACGTGTCATGGCTCTGTTCCAAGCCCTTTAAAGTAATCTGTATTTACATTTCCTTTTATAGTACAGATTATAAACTAGTACAGAAAGTGTGTCCTGATTACAACTACCACAGTGACACACCCTACTTCCCATCAGGGTGAGGACCAACTGGTGTCTGAGACTGAAGCCTGGGGAATAAAAGAGGTCATATGACAGGGCTGTAACCTCAAGGAGGAAGGCCACATCTATTGCCTGGAATGTGTCTACCTGCTGCTGCTGATGTCAAATGGCTGCAAATATGTTAGTGGAAAACAATCTAATTTTTGCCCAGTCAGCTCCATGTATCAATCTAGGTATAAATCACTATGGATTTGAAATAAAACCATACACACACAGAAACATGCATATTTTTCAGTACACATTACTGAGATTCCTATTAAGAAAGCTTTCATTGTCTCATGTCTAAGGTTTAAGGATAACCTATCATCAAGCAAAATGGAATAACTAGAGAGAACAAGATTTCTAACACAGACTGTTAAGGAAATCTCCTTGAAAGTCCTTTGAATACACACCAGTCAATAATCCCCACTCATACATTCTACTGCTTGGAGTAGCTGTACTGGTAAATAATACTGTAGGAGTAAATACTTGTTAAAATGGGAAAAATGTGTGTCTAGAGTTTGTTATTCCTTATTATATGAACACAGTAAAGCATCATGACTTTTTTCCAGCATACAGTAGGCACATTCAAGGTGGTGTTAGGTGGCTCTTTTTCCATGGAGCGAACCTGTTTCTAGTAAAGATGGGCAAACATTTGGAATTTACATGTGAGCGGACATACTGGTTTGATTTTTCTCTGGCACTTCAAGCTCTGATTCTTTAAACTTGTTTGAGTTCAGGCCAGCTAAACTACTTAAAAATTGCAATTGATGTCTAAAAAGGAAAATGCCTGGTGGAGAACATGTAAGTTATAAGTGGCTGTCTATCTTTATTACAAAATATTGTAACAAATTCAATATCCTAGTCTTCATTTGTATGAATGGTTTGTATTGTACATAATTTAACCAGTGTTATTTGAGCTGCTTATTAATATTAACTTGTAATTGTCTCTCTGCTTGTTATTGGTTAAAAACAATCAAGGAAATGAGGAATCCATTTTATCAATGTAGCTGTAAACTCCATTAAAAGACAGAACTATGTACAAACCATTTATTCTGCTAAAGTATTGTTGAAAGCTATACTTATACAACATTACAGTCTGTCTGTATTTAGATATTTTATTTCCAGAGAAAAAAAATGAACTGTACATAAAAATAAAAAGTCTTAAAGTTGAGTTTCAATATGTACTGTGTAGATAGTAGTTTAAATGATTCTGACAAATAGAATACACTCCAATATGGTTTTTAATATTGTCTCTGCATATGTACATATATATATATACCTCTATTTAAATAAGTGTGTGTGTGCATGTTTGTGTGTGTATAGGTATATGTGCGTGTATATGTGTGTGTGAGTGTGTGCAAATACACATATAATTTGAACATGTAAAAATTTCTTGAGCCCTATTTCTAGCAAGCAGATCTTGTTACTGAAGGGTCTTGTTAACTTGAGCAGAAGCCCCCACTCGGATAAGAAATTACAGGTGCAGGGCTTTGTTTAAAATGATCCATTACCATTTAGAAGTGGGAAAACATGGAGACACTTTCTGTGTCCACAGGCCTGTCTTTGCCTTAATTCTAGCTTCCTCTGAGGTACTGATCTCTCTTTATGGAATGAAGAGATTCCTTTTTATGGTACAAGGTAATTTTCTTCCTATAAACAAAAAGCTCATAGCTTATATATATATATATATGGTGTATAGCAGCATACTTTACCCCCAATATTGAGAAAACTAGCAACTGTAAGAAGTCCATGCCTGAAAAAAGGCTGCCCAAAGATGATCTCAGTATTTCATATAATATCTTTCAGAATAATCATTCTTGGCAATGTTTTCTTCCCCACTACAATCCTTCGCCATAGATTCTACGCTCTTGGGTCAAAACTGTGAATGTAGACATAGGTTAGCTTCCAACTATGCAGTGTTATGAACAGCTCCTCCGAAATCCCAATAAACACTCCATTAATGTTTCAAGAAGTGAAGTTTGAAACAACTTCTAGTTGTGAACCTCTTTTGCTGAAATGTGCAGAATCTAAATGAGATTGAAACAAAGCAAATGGACAACATTATTGAAGGTGAATGTTTTGCCACTGATGTACGAGTAGGAGAGGAGACTTCCATATTATTATTGCTTTGACTTCTTCAAATAGATATGCTTGTGGGAATTTCTTCATTATGTATGACATTTCTCAGCACAAAATTGTGACCCTGGGCCCTGTGTACATTTGGAGAAAGAAAATGTCCAGGCCATGCAGTCCATATTATGATCCTATTCAGAAACATGCTGAGACACACATTTTTTTAAAATTTGACAGGAACTGCGATCAAACTGATAGTGTTTATCACTTGTGCTCTATGGAAAGTCATTGTTCTGAGTATAAACCATAAGTAATTTGTGTTGCTACCAGTAGTTAATACTTGGCTCTATTCAATAAATGGTAATTTTGCTATTGATTTCAATATAAATTTCCAGTCAGTAGTATGTTGAACTCCAGTGCTAAATATGATTAACGATCTTAGCAACCTGTATTACAATTGAGCATTACAAGATTTGTATTCCTGTTTATATTCCTGACAAATGGATGTGAAATACTATTGTTGGTACAGTTTATTTATTTTCTATATTTTTTAAAACTTCTCATAAACATATGAAATATGTACATG
The DNA here is from genome assembly GCA_026770055.1 of Myrmophylax atrothorax. Lineage (NCBI taxonomy): Eukaryota > Metazoa > Chordata > Aves > Passeriformes > Thamnophilidae > Myrmophylax > Myrmophylax atrothorax. Next base: position 25,141,444 of record JAOXXN010000395.1, read on the forward strand.
CTGTTCATAGATAAATATTTGTCCACTTTTCAGATAACAACCATACAGAAAAGAATTATTCATCATGCAATGGTTTTGATCCTATTAATTGCTGTAGTTAGTACTTTATTTGCCTCCATCACAGAGAGTCATACTATTATTTAGTCTTAAACCTTTAAAGGACTTGATATTCCTCATAAGCATTCTTGAATTTGAACTTCAATGAGTTCTTTTGGTGATTGGATTGTGAAACAGTTATCTAATATCAAAATAGATAATGTATTACTTAGGTGCTAGTTCACTGCATTTCATTCAATCTGTTTGGGAAATATTTTGTGTTTGCTAACTTTGTTAAAGAATGTTTTTGTTTTTACGATTTAAAAAAGGAATTTAATGAACATGAATGTGTTAATTCAGTTAACCAATGTTTGTATGAGTGTCTGGGTCTTGCACATGAACAATGCCTTAATGGAGTGCTAGGCCAGGCAAATGTTGCCATACTATAACTCAATAATTCTAGACATAATAAAGATGTATATCCATAAAGGTATATTTTTAGGATTAAAGAAGGTTAAGTTTTTTATTTTTAAGAAATGAAGAGATTGTTTCTGTTCACATTTTTTTAAAAAAATATTTAAATCGTGGTTTACATCTTATTTTCAGCTTATAGGGAAATCATAAATAGGGATATGTAAATGCAACCAATTACTCCTGGTGCAAAAATACATAGACAATGCACTTGAGCAAATATCAGCATATTATACTTGCCTTGCATGGATAAGTGATAAAATTTATGTGTCAGTTCCTGCGCTTTTGAGAAAAGGAATCCAAGATATAGGAAACAGGTGGTGTGTAAAAAAAAAAAAAAGAACAAAGTCATGGATCAAAATTCTAAACAGTGATGGAAAGTTATAAGGCATTCACTTAGTGTTATCAAAATGCTTCAGCATGGGGCAGAAAATACTTTCTTCCCTCCTCATGAAACTACTTGTAAAGTTTTATTCCTTTCTCCAGCAAACTTTTATAAATTCATCTTTAAGCAGACATTGTTTTTTAAAGGTTTCCTTACTTAAAAAGTATGATGTCAAACAGTGTTGAAAATTACTCTAATAAATTAAAATAATAGGAAAAATAATCAAACTCCATTTATAGGAAGCAGAATGGAAATATTCTAGTGTTCTAATGCATGCTAGCCTAGATTTAAATCATACTACTCAAGCAATTTGGTCAAAAGGCAGCTTTACCATGATTAAATTATGACATCCTCATGCATCTTGAATCCTATATTGTAACTTGCAATTCTGTAAGAATATCATAAAGTACTCTGAAAATTATGTGTTAGACAACTGGGGAGAAAAACAGGGATTACAAAATATGTCCTACTCTTGCAGTAGAACCAACCTAATGTTTAGATGTCTGATCTGAAGAATTATTGTTCACCAGAAGACAACAAATTTCCCTCTTTGTATAATGTGGATCTGTTTTTGTCCTTCTGTGTCAGAGGTAGTAAAATCATATCTGACCGCATTTAGTAATGAAAGAAAAGCTTTTCCCTAATTTTTACTTAGCTGCTTGTCTAGCACTGCAAGAGACCTGAAATGTCTGCATCAAAAATTCATTGTGCTAGTAGCTGCATAATACAGGAATGTATACAAAACCTATTCAGGAATAGTTTTGATGCCAAGAACTCCTATTTTTCAAGACATTATACTGCAGAGTTCTTGTGAACCATGTACTTATAAATTTGAGGCATAATGTTTATAAACGTTTTTTAAAATATACACAATTCTCAAAACCCCCTATTTTTAAAATCTCATACTTATATCAATGAAATACAAGCATCCCTGAACTTTTACAAAACTTCTGATTCCATTGTATCAGTCTGGAATTCATGCCAAGTGTAGTATTTCCTGCAATGGAAAACTTAATTATAATTTATGCTAAAGTCTTTTAATGAGTTACTGCTATGACTTTATTTTATGAATATGAATGCTATCTCCAAAAATTTTGATGTGGAAACACAGAGTATTGTCTAAGAAAAAGCATTTTTCCTTTTTTCTGTTTTGTTTTCAAAATGGGCAGTATCTTACAGAAATTATGTTAAACTTGACTGACTAAATGCTTTTTAGGTAAATTTGAGAAAATCAATATATATGAATATGATTAACACTCTTTTCTCTTCATGAGAGGAACACCTACTACACACAAACTGACATTTGTAAAGTTACAATAAATTGTCCGACTATGGGAGTATTGTTTTTCCTTTGGTAATACACACCTGACAATATGATCTAATACATGTAGCATGATCCCTCCAAAAGGGTTGATGTATCCTATGGCTAAAGATGAATTTTTTTCCATTATTTCCTGCATTCTATGGTAATTAGTTAAAGTACTCAAACTAGCAAGGACACTGTTTTGTGCAGGAGCTTATTTTCTCATTGGAAAGTATCTATATTTTTTTTTAATTCAGTTTGAATGGCACACTTAGTGGATCTCTGCTTCAGCTTGGACTGATGTCCTGTGTGTGGTATACAAAATTTTAAATCCTTTGTATTAGTTTGCCTTTGGGATAAAGAAAGAAATGTATTTTTTTGTAGGTGCTTTAGATCAGGAGCAAGCCAATGACTCACTTGAACTTTAATTCTAAGAGAGCTGTAGTCCTGTTGTCAAAAAAAGTATTTGAGAAGATGGAATATGTTTGAGATTTATTTCTAGTTCAAAGTGTACCTCAGTCATGTATCAAGTAGAGATATTGCTATGAGGAAACGCTTTAGTGGTGTGTGAAATGAACTTCTGTCTGTTGTTAACAGAAAATTAGAGGGACCAAAAGAAAAGTATAAAGTTGAAACAGTTCATACACATCAGTGAAGATTTGGAAATTAGCCATCTCAAAATTAAATCAGCTACTATGTCCAGTATTTTATGAAAGGGTTGCTGATTTTTTGGGAAAAGCCCAATGTACTTACAGATCTGTTCCTTAGAAAACAGGTAAAACCAGAGTTGACAGAGGAACAAATAACATGGGATCTTTATTTCCTCACCTAGATCATAGCAAAACTAAAATGAGATGCAAAACTCTATGTAGAAACAGGTAACTTGAGGAAAAATGAGGTCGCTTATGGAGCATGAATAAAAAGTCATTAATTCTTCCAGTGTCCGCCAGCTGTAGTTGTGGTGAAAGTAATTATACCATATTTATGAAGCATTTTTGAATTTCTTGTGCGAAAGTAAAATATTTTGATTAGTCATAGAGTATGGGGGTCTTGTGAATACAAAAGGATTTTTTTGCAAGGAAGTTTCTACAATTGCAACATACTCCCCTCCAGTGATGTGTACTCTGGAGTCCTTTCAAGTGGTACATGCAGAGTCCAGAATGGCAATTCTGTGAGCAAACCACAAATAATAGAACTTTACTGGCAGGGACCATGGTGATCTTGAGTTCATTGCATGTTTATTTTGTTGTGTTTGTTTGTTTCTGTATTTGTTTTTGTTTAAACCTAGAGGTATAAGAAATGCATTTATCTAGCAATAATTCACTTTAACAATCCAAATGTGGAGTTCACTCATAAGCCTCATGAGACAAACTGATATACAGAAGTATGACATTAAGTGCTCTAGTCTTTATTTTGTTAATGACCTGTAGGTCATGTCCAGTTAATAATGTGGACAGACTAGCTGTAGCAACACAGCTTGTGTACCAAATGAATTCCCAAATGAATCTTCCATGACTTGAGAACAATTTACAAAAACCTGTAGCTGATGAACTTCAGTAAGTTAGCTGTAGCCCTTCAGAAAACAGGAGTAATAATCACAAACTTTGAACTATTTTTCTCTTAAGAGCTCACCAATGTTTTTCAGTACCATCCCATATCACAGAATGATAATTTCTCATCTGCGTATCAGAGATTTACCATTTCTTTAATCCCAACTATTACTGTGAGAAATCTTTTATTGAGTAATCCCTCATTTTACAATGAAGTATTATTTTCTAAAATGTTTCCTACTATTCTACAAATGTTGAGCAAGTTTCTACTTTTTTACCCTGCAGACTATGTTGTTACTGAATTTACACCTCCAAAAGAAGGTTTTCCTGCTTATTGAGGTAAAAGCATCCTTTCATTTATTCATGGGAATCACTCAAATTTTCTAAACTTAGTTCATTTTACTGATTGCACAAGTATTATCCATAAGGTTACTTTTCATTAACCACTCTAAAAGAACAGTGTTGATCTTCTCAGATCAACTCCCATTTCCTCAGTCACTATTTCAGTCAGAATACAAATGAATGCAATATTTTAGATGGAATTCTAGTGATAAAAAGTCTTATTACCTTTCTCTAACAAAATTCATCCACAGTCATACTTACAGTGATCTCTCTCAGGTCTCAAACTGCAAAAAATTTACTGCTAATGAGCTCTCCACTATTACTTCTAATAGACATGGCAAGCCTTAATTACACTGCTTTCCAGTGTTCTTTATCATTTGAATTTTGAAATAGCAGTCTTCAGATATATTAGTGGCTACTTTCCTACACCACTATTTTATGCAATGCTACCTCTTTAGACCATTTAGACATTTCTAACCTCACAGATGTTAGAACTGCCTGTGACCTTCATTAGCACTTTATTTAGACTTTCTTCTAGCTAACTGCTGTGATGTCATAGATAAAAAATATTTTATTGTTCTTATCTGATTGATTTCTGGTGTGCTTTCTTCCCTGTTTGAAGTGTTTTTTTTCTTATTCTACATTTGTTTGAAGTCCTTTTGTTTGTTTGAGATCAGATGTGAGTAGTGCTCCACATTGTTGTGTTTGCACATAGGAGCAGATGAGATATAAAATTATTTTACTAAATTTGAGCTAATAAGATGATTACATTAACCCATTTAGAAGTAACAAGTGGTAGTGGTACTTGTAATTAATCCTCGGATAAAGATTTCAGTATGCCATAAAAAATATAAGTAATTTATTCATAGGGCTGGGAACTGCTGTAAAAGAATTTGTTGCCTGTGTGTGAATATCACTAAGGCAAAGTGAATTGCTTGGTAGTAGAACAAATCAGTAATAAAATTTCACATCATCACTGGGAAATATACACTATTTCCATTTATTGCCCATTATTTCTCGTATGTTTCTAGGCAGCAGGCTACTATACAGTTGTAATAGCTAGTCTGTAAGCTTATTCTATTCCTTTCAGTTCGTCTTCTTTTGCCCCAGATATTATTAATATTATTTTTAGAAAGGCTTTAGATTGTGTTCCTTTTCCTACTCTTACAAGAGTTGCCAAGAGAAGACAGTTAACTTTCTTTAACTTTCACCTTTTCAATATATAATTTTCCAGAACTTTTAGTTATTCAGTTGTCACAGTTCAGATTTACTCTTCACTCTTTCCTTAGCAGGTACTGATTTTTCATCTCTCAGTTTAAGATCATTTCCACATGCTGTCTTTGTGGAAGAGAAATGCAGTCAACTCAGTAATTTCTTTAAGTTAGCTAGATCCTAATACAAGATAGGTTGGACCCAAGCTGTAAATTCAGAATAGAACCCATTCAATAATGCAAATTATGTAAGGATAACTAGGAGGCACACATAATTCCAATTGAATAATAATGCAAATGAACACATATAAATATAAGCATAATTTACATGTAATTATCATACTTACTCATTGCTCTTTTCAAATATGAGAAGCATAATATTAAAATTTCTTTTTACATATAGCAAAGATGAGAAAGGTAAGTTAGATGAGACACTGAAAAGGGGTGGTAAATGATCAGATATAAAATCAGAGTCCCACTAACTTGCAGTCAGGCTTCACTCATAGGTGTTGCTGCCCTGCAGCTAATTGCAAAGAACATACCTGATCCAAGTACAGGCCACTAGAAGGTGTAGATTTCACTATGACTGCTGTGTGTTTAAAAAGCAATAAAAGGAAGGTGCAAAGCTGTCTAACTCTGAACTCTCACCCAGTAAAACTTTCAAGAATGCTTGGACCACACAGAAAAATGACGTTTAACTATAAATTGTTTCTAGGACCCTCCAGTGTTCTTGTCTCAAGGTAGTCTGTCACAAAACTCAGTAGTTCTCAATCATATGTTCTTGTGCCCTTATGCCAAAGGAAGCTAATCTTGAAGGAATCTTTCTCTCTTTCTCTTTCTTACTGTTGTTCTTGCACTTACTCCTAGAATGACATTAGAAATGAAAATAAGAAACCTATTTTCCCTTGCTCCCATTGTTGCCCTGCTCTTGCAACCCCCAGGATGATATACATAAACACTTCCAAACTGCAGATATGGAACATCAAAACTGAAAATGAAGCAATTATTTCCTTCCAAATGTCCTTGGACTGGAAAAAAAATCATGGAGTTCTTTCATAGCATTTTTTACAGCATTCTCTTATATCTTTGAAGACTCTTACAAGATGCAGCCCTGAGCCATAGTTTTTCTAGACTAAGCAGTCTCAATTCTTATAACATGTTTGACAGTATTCCTCTGACTACTCTAAAACTTGCTGACCTTTTCAAGTGTGGAACCCCAAAGAAAACACCAACTCTTTATTTTTTTTTTGGTCATTAAATATAAAAACACTGCTCAGATGTGATGGTGATAAAAGCCTTTAGAAAA
>JAOXXN010000395.1:25179515-25192133 GCA_026770055.1 Myrmophylax atrothorax
GCCTCAAAGGATGTGACATAGATTAGAAGGGACAAGCAACACCTGACTTAAGCAACCAAAGAGGTATTTCATATCATCTGACATCATCAAGAAGGGTCAAGGGGTATAAAAAGAGGGAGAGGAGGAGTTTCCCTCTCTTTTGGTCTGTGCCTCAGCCCCCGTGAGGATGTGCTGCTCTGTCTCTGCCGAGATTAGGCCTTGCCTCCATCTGCATTATGTTTATCTAGGGAGGGGAACATTTTTCTTGTTAATTTCTCTTTTCTCTTGCTGTGAGGTTTCTTGGGAAGAGTTTTTGAGAGGTTTTCTGGGGTTTGGGTGGTTTGAATCTGTATTATTAGTTTGGACAACTTGGTGAAGGTGTTATTGTTTCTTTTCACATTTGTATAGATATATATGTGTTATATCGTATTCTGTTTTAAATATTATTTTCTTCTGTGTAAATATAAAAACCTTGCCATTTCAAAGTTCCATTTCTAGGTTTTTGTTTTCCTCACTCCCTTTCCCTGGGAGGGGGACCCTTTGACTCTATATTGGGCAGTTGGCATTTTGCAAAACTAAACCATAACTATTAGTGAAAGGAATGTCTTCTCAAATGTCCATTAAAATGTTAAAAGGCCCCTTAGGAATAATTAAAGTAAATTAAAACAAAACAAAACAACTGTTTAGTGAACAGAGAAATAAGGATGTTTAAATTTATTAGAAATTAAAATTCAGCTCTTAATGGACCCTGGGGAAAATAAAGGGAAATATCAGAAAATAGAATAAATAAAAGGGTCAGACCACTCACTTTCAAAGGATTGTTGTAACTTCCTGACAGATAAACAAAGGCAGAACAAGTGATGGTGAAAGAAAGCTATAACCCCACTACATAGATCACCCATTTGTGAGCTCAGACTGTCGACAAAGCAACTGAAAATATTAAAGGAATGAAGGTATGGTAGTATTTAATTCAGAATCTGGGAAAGACTGAAAGAGCATTTCTTTCCTTCTTCTCTCAAATTATGAAGAGAAAGGGATCTAAGCTTCCTGAACTGAAAACAGCACACTGTCTGGTCCCATCTTTAGTTTCAAAATACTCATCTCTACTACATATTGCTGCCAAGTCTGGCTCACAAATGAGCTTAGAACAAATTATTAAATACTATGTAGAGCAGGCACAACAATATGACTATATTTGTATGGTTTTGGTGACATGCACTTTGGCTGAAGATGTAGCTGAGACTTAAGCATGAATCCATTTGTGGGTACACCTTATATTAGCAATTATTTCCTCAGCTAATCCTCAGAAAGGGTAGAAAATGACTTAAAAATTAGCAACCTTAAATTTGCTCCTCCAATTGAATTCTTTATAACATTTTAGTCTAGTACTATATTTATATTCTCTATTTGATTTTAAGTTTTTTGCTATGTAGTATTATAAGTTTAATCAAAAGTGAACTTAGAAAGGCCATTCTGCCTAAGGGATATTTTTCCATTAAGTATTTGACATATTGGTGGCCTTGAGGGATTATTGGTTTTTGAAGAAATATTAACAGCTGGAAATTTGCATTTTAATACAGTTCTCCTCAACTACTCAAGCAATTTTATTTTTAAGACCTGTGACAGGCTTCAAAGCCTTAGTTCTAAAGCAATCTTGCCAAGTAGTAGCTAACATAATTTTACTAAAAATTATTAAGTTTCCTAATAGGTTTTCCTTTTCAACACCTTGTTTGAGGTGTCTGAAATCAATAGAAAAACTTTGTGATTTTTTACTAGAACTAGCATTGCTAATTTGTCTGAACTACAGAGAACTGAAAAATGAATTCTTTAAATTCTCAAGCCCAAAGAAAAAGTAAAGTGAAAACTAAACCCAAACATGATCTAAGTCAGTTCTCTAAATTTGAGATGAGGACATCTGTAAATTGGCATCCTTGATGAGTATTTCTTTAAATTATGACTATATGAATAGGCTATCATAAAGACTCGTGTTGTTTACTGATATCTGAGGCTCTTAGGTGAATCAGATGCAGGAAGAGGCACTTACAATCAATTTGGAACAGACTGCACACTATAGAACTGCTGATATCAACACTATGCACGTGACGGCTCTTCCAGCTGCCATTCAAGGGAAAATGCATTCACTTCATGTGTTTGGTGCCATCCTAACAAAGAATTTATGAGTCAGTGACAGTTTTGAAAATGGCCTGGACTGAGACAATCTTTCCTGACATGTTAACATTGTTGATTGAAATTAAGCAGGCACAGCTTAATCAAATAATCATACACTAGAGTATGATACATTTTTTTTCTCTGACAATGAAATGACAGGGCAAAGTTTGGATGATAGAGGAGTGTAGCTAAATATTTACATTGTAAAATATAGTTAAACCATAACTAACTACAGTGGCAGAGTGGAGGGAAAAAAGGCACTAGATGGGATAAAAAACATTGTCACTTTTCCATACGTCATCAAGTGTAACTATTGTCATCAATGAACTTATTTCAGAAAAAAAAAAGATGTAATTTCTCTTTCTAAAACACCCTGAAAAACCACCTAAGCCTGATTAAAAGTGCAGCCTAAATGCTGGGAGCTCTTCTATTGACCTTATGAGATCTCAGATCTGGTCTGAAATTTATTATTAGAACCCAAAGTATTTTAAACAGAGAAAGTAAACTTTCTGCTTACCTTTCTGGTTTCTATAGAAAGAATGGCTTTTATTTATGATAGAGTGGCTAACACTCACATCATCTCATTGCAACTGAGACCCTCCTTGGAACTGATAGTCTGCCAAGTGATTGTTCTGTTACATTCAGTAGCTCATGTATAAACACAGAAGAACTTCACTGAATATCAACATGGAAATTTTACTGGATATTATGGGAAAAAAAACCCAAATCAACCAACCAAACAAAAAAAAACCAAGAAGGCCAACCAGACTAATTTTCCAAACCAGAGATTCATGAGCCAGTTATCTGTTGGGTTTAGTTCCAAAATAATAAGACCATTTATTTTTAATAAATACATTCTTACGTGTTTGTCTTTTGGTTTCTGAATTTCAACTTTCCAGTCCTGGTTTAATCTACACAGTTTATTTAAATGATGCTCCTTTTGCCTGCAATTCCCTTTCCACATTCTTTCTCCAAACTGCCAAATCAATTCTGGACCCAAAGGGCCCACAGAAAGTCTGAATTCAACATCCATATCTGGCCATGTCCTCAAACTACCATCCAGTCACATATTCTGTCCTAAACCTCTGCTTGGATTTTTCCATTGTCTCTTTGTAGAATCATAGAATCAGAAAGGGATCTTTTAACGGTCATTTTGTCCAACTTCACTGCAGTGAGCAAGGACATCTTCAACTGTATCAGGTCACTCAGAGCCCTGTCCAACCCTGACCTTGAATGTTTCCAGGGATGGGGCATCTACAGAGTCTTTGGGCAACCTGTTCCAGTGTCTCACAACACTCATTGTAACAAATCTCTTTCTTATATTTAATCTAAATTGTCTGTCCTTTAATTTAAAGCCATTTCCCCTTGTCCTATCACAACAGACCTTGTTAAAAAGTTTGTCCCTGTCTCTCTTATAGGCTTCCTTCAAGTACGAAAGGCTGCAATAAGGTCTCCCCAGAGCCTTCTCTTCTGCTGGCTGAACAAACTCAGTTCTCTCAGCCCTTCCTCATAGGAGAGGTGTTCCATTCTTCTAATCATCTCGGCCCTCCTGGATGCTGCACTGCAGGTGGGGTCTCACCAGACCGGAGTAGAGGGGCAGAATCCCCTCCCTTGTTCTGCTGTCCACACTACTTTTAATGCAGCCCAGGGTGCAGTTTGCTTTCTGGACTGCCACTGCACATTGATGGCTCATGTCCAGCCTCTCATCAACCAGCAGCTGCAGATCCTTCTTACCCTTCATATTACAGCCTATATTGATAATGGAGGCTGCCCCAAATTGTGTGCAGGACCTTGGGCCACTTCTTTAGCTTGTCCATGTCCCTTTGGATGGCATCCCATTCTTCATGTGTGTCAACCCCGTCACTCAGCTTGCTTTCCACACTAAAAGACCTGCAGGGTCTTCCATGAGGGTGTGCAAGCCTACAGCGTAAGATTGTGTTAAAAGTATTTTGTCAGTCTGCAGTTTGCCATCCTCTGTTTTGCATTTATACTGAACATCTGCAGTGAGATGAAGAAAGAATAGGGAAGAAGTCTTTAGATAGGTTAAGATGCTTTTAATCCTGTTGGTCCCATAAAATGATATTCCTTGGTAGAATCAAAAGAGCATATACTTTACAGCCTGTCTCAGACAGTGGCTGAAATTGGAAGCTTCAAAGGGATGGATGAGGAATACAGTTGAAATACTCTGGATTAACCTGCTCATCAAGTGTTTTCTTTCACATATCCTCAAAAATTATTTTCCATATAAACAAAATGGTTTCTGTTTCTTTTATATAGATGTTTCTATTTCAACATCAGTATCAATTTTTTCAAACTATAACAATTCAAACTGTGATGAAGCTGGTTTTTACTTAGGTTTCAATCATGCCTTTTGGATTCTATAGGCTAATTCAGAACTGCTAAATGATGGGAATTATAATTATTTCTTTGACTCAGTTTTAAGTGAATTTCCTCCTTTCACTTGTGTTTTAATTTCAAACCTAATTGCACTATCATTATTTAGAGCAAAGTCAGAAAACAACTGTCTTAATTATACAGTCAAAAATTGTTCTGAAAACTGTGGAAATAAGAAATTTTAGGATATTTGGCAAACTCTCATCCAATTAGATAAAAAGAATTTAAATAGATAATCTCCTTGATGTAATGGGCTATAAAATACTGTTAAAGAAGAAATATGACTGCCTACACTATCCTTGGCTCATTAAAAATCCTCATTCAAGTAACCCAAGTTTGTATGTGGGGACTGCAGTTGTACTTTGAAAGTTATGTATATGTCTCTTTGGTATAGTTCCTAAAAATGGAAAAATTTCTATGTACCAGTAACTGAATATATCCCAAACCCAAAAAACTTACTTTTAAACAGGTAATTATGCAAAAAAGATGACTTTTGTCAGACTTGGTAAGACCTGTGTGTTGATTCAAACACCTCAGGCAAATAAGATACACACATAAGAATATGATTACAGCTACAGGCTGTAACTTTATTAACTTAATTAACATAATGATAACTGGGGAGATGCAAAACAGCTATTTCACCCAATATCACCACCTAACAGGAGTGCTCCAGAGTGCTTTTACCTAGAATATATCAATCAAGTTAATAATAAAACAGCAACCTTCATTTACATTCCTCAGCAGCTGACAGTCAAATCCTTTCCTCTTTTACTTCTTGTGTCAGAGATCAAGGTGAAGAGTATCTCAGCCTATGCTTAAAATTTTCCTTTGTACTCAGGCAGGTCAATCACTAACTTAAAACCCCTGAAGTTATCTGAAAATTTTTGCCTTGAATCACCTTGGGCCTTGTATCATAAGGTCCTATGTTTCAAATCAGCAAAAACTACAAAATCCCCACAAATTCTAAAGCAGTTGTTACTATAAACTCTTCTGAACCTTCTTAATTCTTTGAGTGTGTGAAACAAGAGGAAATTTACATTGCAGAAAACTAACTTTGAGATATAATAGAGGATAAGCAATACATAGTACAATGCTGTCATAAATTCAGGAGTCAGAGACTGGCTATAACCTAGAAATGCAGAAAGAACCAGAGATCAGGTAGATTTGTTTAGTAGCACCTTAAAGTTAACAGTAACATTGAACCCATGTAATGGTTTAGTTCGCAGAGCTACAGTTGAAGTATCTTTTATCACTAACTCTAGGGATTTTCTTTTAAAAAATATTTATTGTTTTAAAGCATATTATTAAGGAAAACCATTATAATGCATTTAATTTCTGTCAAATATAAAAAAAAGTAATCTGTCATTTCAAAGAGATAACCATGCACTGGCAGTATGAAAAAAACAGAACTCACATCCTTGCCCTGACTCATTTGGAAAGAACGTCTTGAACTTGCAATTCTCATATCCCACAGGAGCAGAACTGAGCTACTGCCTCTTCTTTGGAGACATTCAAGTTCTTTTCCATAAAATTCTTCAGTTTTGACTTGAGCCAGAATCATCACAGGCTATGACAATAATTTCCTATCCAGATCTTCAGTCCTTATGTCTTGGAGTGATACTTACTGGCAATTTTCCTTGAAAACTAGCTAATATTTTCAAACTTTTTCTATAGCAAGCCTATACTCCTGGAGTAATTTGGAGGTTTGTTGGATTTAAAACCAAATGTCACAGGCTTCAGAGGTTATACATGTCTGAGGCTGAGCCTGTCAGCAATGGTGGTAGCACCTCTGGGATAACATGGTTCAGAAGTGGAAAAAAGGTGCTGCACAACAGCAACTGCAGACAGATGAGAGAGGAGTGAGAATATATGAAAGAAACAACTCTGCAGACACCAAGATGAGTGGAGAAGGAGTAGGTGAAAGTGCTTCAGAGGCTGGAACAGAGATGCCCCTAAAGCCCTTGGTAAAGACCCTGGGGAGGCAGGCTGTCCCTCTGCAGCCCATGGAGGTCCATAGTGGAACAGAGATCCACCTGCAGCCTGTGCAGGACTCTATGCATCCCAGGGGACTTAGGGCTGCATGGCAAGCCCACACTTGAGCAAGCTCCTGGCAGGACCTGTGGAGCCATGGAGACAAAGGAGATGATGCTGGAGCAGATTTGCTGGCAGGAGTTGTGACCTGTGGGGGACCCACAATGGAGCAGTACAGGAAAAGCTGCACCCTGTGGGAAGGACTCATGTTGAAGTTTGTGTAGAACTGTCTCCTATGGGAGGGATGTCACACCAAAGCAGGAAAATCGTGTGAGAAGTCCTACCCCAAAGTGGCAGGAGCAGCAGAAACATGTGATGAACTGACTTCAGGCCCCATTCCCCAACCCCTGTGCCACTGCGGGGAAGGAGGTAGAGAAAATTGGGAGTAAAGCTGAGCCCAGGAATAATAGAGAAGTAAGGGGAAGGTGCTCTAACATTTGATTTTATTTTTCTCATCATTCTATTCTGATTTTGGTTCATAATAAATAGGTTATTTCCCCAAATTGAGTCTCTTGCCTGCGATGGCAACTGCTGAGTGATTTCTCTCTGTCTTTATTTTGATTCATAGCCTTTTCTTATATTTTATCTCCCCTGCCCAGTTGAGGAGGGGAGTGGTAGAACAGCTTGGTAAACACCTGGTGTCCAGCCAGGGTCAAGCCACTACAATCCTACACTGGAATAATCTAGATAACCTACGCAATATGGTTATGGCTATGGATTTTCTTCGAGGTTTGCTGTACAAGTTTAAGATCATTTTGCCTTCTAAAATAATAGTCAGTTTCCTAAGCTATTTCCTTTGTTTTCTGCTGTCTAGTTCTGCATTTAGGATAATTTGTTGCACTTGCTTTGTGACTGAAATGAATCATTTAATTAGCACAAGGTTTTGGCTTTTTTTGCCTTTTATGCCTTGCATGAGCTGAGGACAATATAAACTTAAGAGTATGAGGTCAAAAGCGCATTTTCCCATAAAGGATAAAGTCTCTGATCTTTTAAATAAGTAAGAAATATTTCTACTATAAGTTTTTTAATGGTATTTAGAGTGTCAGTTTTGACAATCATTGCTTCAGACATTATATTTTATATTCAACAAAATACCACTGCCTTCAGACTATACACTGTCTCAGTGTATGAAATGCAGACATATTTTCATTGGATCCAAATACCTGTATCTTTAAAATTAAAATCATGAAATAATTAAAAATATTCATCCTGATAAAGAATTTGACTGTTCTTAACTTTTGGACACTGTGCAAATTATATTCTAGAGACCTCATACTTTCATTGTTTTATTTGTAAGTTTGTTTTCCCAATGCTGTCTTGTTTTGGGAACACTGAACTTACTGGAAGCCATAACTGTGATTCAGGTAAGACTTTTATTTTAAATGACAACTTGAATTTCCTTTGGAACCTGTTTAAACTGATTCCGTGTGTACATTATACCATTCTGTAAATAATTTTTCAATCTGTATGGTGAAAGACGTGAAGTTTCCATGAAATTTTAGTAGAGGTCTATGATGTCAGTAAGTAAGTCCTGACAATCAAAAGTGATTGAGAAACTGACAGTTTCTGGTGCTCCACTCTATGACCAAGATGAACAACATAGAATTAAAGCTCTCTTTATAGGGATTTTAGTAGAAGACTTCTCCGTGAAAGGAAACCAATATAAAAAAAATGCAAATTTACTCTGGTTTGATTTTCACTATCTCACAGGGCAGATTTTAAAATTACCCAAAGAAGTTGGAAGTCATTCTGAAAACTTAGCACTCACTGTCCAGGATAACCCTTCTTGAGCAGGGAGATTGGACCATATGACCCACTGTGTCCCTTCCAACTTGAGTCATTCTGTGGTTCTCCTAAATACTTCATTTGCTTACAAAATGTCCTTAATGGCCTTGGTGAGAAAGAAGAAGGAATGGGCATTCTACCACTTCTACTATGTTTCATAATGATTAGACATTAGCAATCATTATATGTCATTAGAAATTGGTTACTTTTGGAGTCTACTTACAAGGAAATCATATATATTGTGGATGTTAGCATTTAGAAAAGAAAGAAGCAGGTAATTCTTTCTTATGAACATATCGCTACTCTGCATTAAAAATATGAAGAATTATGGGACAAAAACAAAGGTAGAAAAAGAGGCATCTTCAGTAGACTTTTGTAAGACATTCTGTGAGTAAAAGAAGATGCATAATTTACAGCAGCCTCAGGGAGGCTATAAATTATATTCAGACAAATCACTATTTGTTCTGTTATTGTAGTGAAAAATTCTCCTAGCAACTACCGTGCCTTAGTGTATCTGTTAGTTAATATACAGAACATGCTTTCTTAAAAAAATGTATACAAATAGCTGACAAAAATCTTTATCTTTTCTGACGAAGCCCACAAGGTAAAATGGTTAATTTTCTGTTGAAAGAAAAAAGAGATCTTTTAGTTGCTCTAGGCTACTTGGATTAAACAGTAGAAGAGTAAGAGTCAACATGTGTCAGGAGAAGAAAACAAAGGGTAAGAAAAATGCTAAAATATCAAAACAGGAGGAAACGTAAACCAACATAGTCCTAGGTGAGAATTAAAATACCAAAAAAAAAAAAGAGTGAAAATATACCCTGAAATAAACTGCTTGAATCTTTATATAGAAATAATAAGAAAAGAAACCAGCACCAGCTAAAGGTATTATATCCCTTGGAAAAATAAATGGATTTGATGAAGAGATGGTTGTGTGTATTTGCTACAGGTCACCTGACTTGGAATGGAAAATTCCTACGTCAACTCTTGAAGTACTAAAACACAGAAGCTATTATATTCACGAGGGACTTAACAATAACCATTTTGAAACCCATTAGGTAATGAAGACAGTAAAACATGAAAGTAGTTCCTAGAATACAGAGAAGACAGCTTTATGATCCAGAAAGTAGAAAATGCATCCAGAGGAGAAACTGTCCTGAATCTACTTCTTCAATAGGGAGGAACTAATTGAGAACGTGAGTATAATACAGAGCTACTTGCATTACTCACCATATGTATCTCATTGTAAGAAAGTAAATTCTTTTTGAAGAAGAAACTGAAGAAATATTGCACAGCAGAGAAAGAACACGAGACAGACTAGAAAATCTCTTTGCTAAACTATTAACCCTGCCTTGCAGTCCTAGGAAACACAAAATGTCCAAACTCTAGGAACATGTGGGGAGCTGTGCTGCACAGCAGTGATGCTTGACACATCACTGATGAACCGATACTAGTGGTCACCAATTATCTATTAAGTAGTTTCTCTCCAGAGCTGTTTTTCCTCTTGCAGTTTGCAGCATTGTGTCACCATGGTAAAGCTGGCTGTCCGTGAGTTAAGTGGAAGAAGACTAGTCACAGTAGAGTGGAGCATGATGCAAGGTAACTTGTCTAATTTTGTAAATTAAGCTAACTTGTTTAAAAATGATATGAGATATATAAATCTACACTACATAGACCACAATGTAGAAAGGTTTTCTGCTGTTTCTTGTCTCTTGGGAGGATGAAGATGAGAGCAGAATAACAGAAGAGTAAAATCTGGAGTATGCAAGCTCCACTGGAGTAGTGTTTTCTCCAAGAAGGTGTCTAGCACTGTTTCCAGACTTCATTGGTTATTTGACTGACTTAGTCTCTATCCTATCTGGTATGTTTTCATCTACACAAAACTCAGCAGAGTCCAACAGGACAACAAAATACTAGGACAGTTTACAACCTTGCAGTGCCATTAAGCTGGGCTCCTGTTCATTTCATTCACATTCTGCAAACTGCTCCAGGCCCTTTAGCAGAGCAATTTCCCAGACAATACAATTACAAGGTGGTCTCCCTTCCCATTTGTGGGACTCAGCATTTGTCTTTGCTTAACTTCATCAGGCCGCTATGGCCCACTCTTCCAGACTCTACAGGTCCTTGGCAGCCCTGACCTTAAGCCTGTCGAATGTCTTCTCCAATTTGGTCTCATCAGAAAACTTGGCATAATTTTTTCTTTTCCTTCAATATTCTTTCTTTTAAGTAAATTCTGTCTCTTTGCATGGCATTGCATGAGGTGTCTGTCTGGGGCATCTTTAGCAGGCTATCTTCTCAGGAACCTCAGAGCTTTCCTGTTATATCAAGAATGACTGTATTTGTTAGAGTAGCTAAAAAAACCAACTCTGTGGACTGATTATGGGAGAGTCGTACTGTGTTTCAGTTCTTAGCCCAAGCAGTCGCATGAGACACTTTCAGACTGGACTGAAGGAAAAAATGCATATTTGGAGGAATTAGATATAGTGAAATATTAAGAAGAGATATTATTTGCTCCAGCTTTGCAATGGAAACCTTATATGTAGATTCTACCACTGTTTCTTATTTTTAAAAATCTTGAATAATTTACTCAACGTTAAGCTGTACTGTCACCTTACCTAAAAAATTTGCTTTTATTAACCTTAACCTTTTTAATCCTGTCAAAAATTTGACCTCAGTATTCAGCTGGTTTGACCAGTTAATTTGGAAGAACAAATCTGGGAGAAAACAGTGGAAAAAATCAGCCATTTTTCAATTTTTGCCTCAAGCATGTAACTATGAATGATTCATGGCACTTCTTGCTCTGTGACAGATTCATTATTAAAAGTTTATTTAATTATCAATACCATGCTCTGCTCTATTAAGAAAATCATATTTTATATTGACTATTACTTGTGAATGAAGTTATCAGTGTCATTCAATCCACTTGGAATCCTGAACATCTGTTTCATTAAGCTGATAGTGTTTGATATCGACATTTTTAATGCAACATATTTTCCAAGGGCATTTTGGTAGTTTCTCTCTGTGTTAAGAGTACTCTGTGGTGTGAGATAATGTATGTGATACTGTATGTCATGTTCTCATTGTCTGTGTGTTTGGGGCATATTTGAGGTTCAAAACCACTGAGAGATTGCACTGCAGTGCCCACTTCAGTAGTGCCAGATTAATTTATTTCATTGCTATATTCATTGCAAATGTGTGACAAAAAATACAATGATCTCAGCATCCAAATTATGACTGGACATACAAAGTAAAGGAATTTATTATCTGCTGTTAATGTCAGTTGTTTCCAGTTTGCCTAAATACATTAAAAACATATTATGATATTATGGATATTATGCAAACAAGAACATTAACATATTTTAATGCATGCTTCTATTTTTTCTTCATTCCATTTCAGATTAATATCCATTATCATTATCAATGTTTCATCTCTTTTGTGTTGGAAATTGAATTCTGCATTAGAGAAGGTGGATAATGTTTAATAGGAATATGAGAAATACTCCAAAATAGAAAAGGTTTACTTTTGCTATTTAAGATTGTTTTCATGCTCAAATGATATTTTCTGCTCATTTTCCCTATTCTCAGTGCTGCTTATGTTGGAAGATATCTGGGTGAATAAATGGCTTTTTCTAAACAGAGGTCCCAAATTTAATCCAGAAGCTTTCTTTAAAAGTATATAGTGCAATTATTAAAGAATGTGTCTGTATATTTAATAGCTTAAACATAAAAAACACGAAGAAATCAATTATCTTTTTGCTTAGTGAACTAGGTCTTACACTGATCTCGGTTGTCAAAATGCATTACATTATGAAGAATCAATATTCTGTTTCTTTCTACATCAAGCAAAATTCTGAATCTTGCCATTAAGCATTTTTCTCTTTCAAAGTTTACACATATATCTGTGACTTTAACAAGGGCTGTCATAAGGCTGGTGCTCTTTTAGAGATAGGAAATTTCAGAAAACAAGGTATTTGCAGTATTTTGAGATGTTTCTTTTTTTCAGGTATTTTGAGGTTTTGTGCGTTGTGCTTTGTTGTTTTTTTTTTAATTTTGTTTTGGTGGTTTCCTTTTTGTGTGTGTGTGTTTTACTTTTAAATTTAGTTTTATTGTACCAGTTTTGGAAAAAAACCCAACCCACTCGTGGAATGCAGACCAAATTAAAGACATGAAAATGTAGGAACTAATTATCTATCTATCTATCTATCTATCTATCTATCTATCTATCTATCTATCTATCTATCTATCTATCTATCTATCTAT
>JAOXXN010000395.1:25242216-25252893 GCA_026770055.1 Myrmophylax atrothorax
AATCACTACAGTGTTTGCTAACAGAAGAAGTCTCATCTTACTTTCATATATAAATGGGAGTTTTGCTAATGGTACTACAGTGACACTGAGATCTGGAGTATCAGTGACAAAAAATATATAGAAACACAAGCACATTTACATAGGCTTCTTTTTTTAGGCCTTTGTGTTTTTTCTTGTCTCTCTCAGAATATGCTTGCTTTCATCTGGTAGAAAAAGCATAATTTTGCCATTACTTAGAGGAAAATATGCTTCCATGTCCTTTGAAACTGAAAAACTATTAGGAGAGAATGAATATATCTTTGAACATATGGTAATATGGGTCTTGGAAATATGAAAGTATTAACTGTGTTTTTCATTACAGCAAACTGTATTGCCTTGAAATAATGTGAAGTTTGGCAGTTGTGCTTTGCAGGGGTCCATACAAACATTTATTTGGTTTTGATACACTTAGAATAACATCTGCTAATTTAAATATGAGGTTTTTTGTTGTCTCAGTATAATTCTGCTAGAAATGCTGGATTTCCCTCAGCTTTACATGCTGTCCATGAAAAACTGAAAATTTGGTATGTTACAAATACATCACACATTTTTCTCAGACTCAGAGATTCATGGGATCTGATCAATGTTTTGTTTAAGAAGAGAAGTTTTACACTTTGCAAATTGACTAAAAGTTGAAAGACATTGTAGTTTAGCTTGCATATATTATATAGGTTTTTGTTGTGAGGAAAAGTCAATGTTGCAGAAAACACGGACAAAATTATTTCAAGCTAGATTTGTCACAGATTTTCAAGAGTCTAGGTAAGGTTAGGGACAAAAAGTCGTAGAAGAATAAAGCAAATAACTAAATATGAGCTATCAGAAAGCAAATTAGACAAAACAAGCTATTTATATGCTTTAGACACCTCTAATTAAGGAATTTTAGGTAACATACCCAGCCTACAGAATCATTGTCCTCATTAGTGTACTGTCACCATCATCATCATCTCCATCCTACCTAACACCAAAGCCTGAGGGATTTGCCATCACACTATTCAGCATCTCATTTCTTTGATTCTTGGACTGCTTTGAGACATCGTAAATCTCAGCTGCTATTCCCCAAGGAGTCTATTTAAAAAGCAGAGCGCAGAAGGGGTGCTCTGTTGTTGGCTGCTCTTGTGGCTTACACAGATGGTCTACTGTGCTCAGAGCCTACTGTGTCTTTTAAAAGTGGGTTTCATTCGTGGACACAGAAGATTAAAGTAAGAAAGTGTCAATCACAGGTATGCAGATTGCCAAATCTGACTGGCTTTTTAGTTCCTGGGTAGCTATCACTCAGGTATCAAAAAAAAATTAAAAACTTAATTGACAGAGGATGCATCTACACAATGACTGTGCAGACCCCAGAAAAAGAATTCTGATGAGTGAGGAGCAGAGACACCCCTGTGTTGGAACAGACATGTCAACCATCCTGGGTCCACAAGCAGTGATCCAAGCCAGTAATTGGCTCAGAGGGTCTTTTTCGCTGAGATGTAACAGTGTGGAAACACATCTTGTCTGTGTAAACTTACTGGTTCTTCTGAATACTGTCTTATGAGTTCAGCACCTTGTGCATGTGCTGCATATGCAGTATTGACCTGTTGTAAAATTCTTTTATGCTGTCTAGCCAGTTTTTATTGTTAAACATGTGTTTATTGGTATCTATACAGAAAAACATATAAAAGGCAGAGCTGCAGCGTTACATAAATTAAAATTGTCAATTCTAAAGATTATTCCCATTTTAACCTGCAAAAAATTAACACCATGTCACAAGTTTTTGAAGAACACCCCTTGTCTTGAATTAGCACTAGCCACACAGCTAGAAGTACTTTGTTTCTGGGGAACTGGTTTTTAACAATTTTTAGAAAGTTCTCTACTGGAACAATTTTACAGTGGGAAAAGGTTCATGCATTCAATAAAATCGACACACTTGCATCAATTCCACTGGCCTTTTTTCCCAGAAAATAATTGAAAGCTTTTATTTTGATTTAGCTAGAACAATCATATTGTTTTATTTCGTGACAGTCCTACTGTGAATTCTTTTCTAATGTCAGCTACAATAAACCAGAAATCGATAAAGTGAACTGATAGGGAATGTTGGAACCTTATTGAAGCAGCATTTGCTAGAAATTTACCTATATTGGAATATTGATGAGGGAAGGAATTTGCATTTTTCTTTAAATTTTATCTCAATTTGGGGAGACAACTAGACCAAATTGTTTTTAAGAAAGTCTGCTTGACCTGCTATGCTACTCAAGGAGTAAATGAATGCTCCAAGGGAACAGTGACTGTGGAGCCAGTTCTTTCCCTCCTGTCTTTGTATATTGTACTTAGCCATGTGTAACCCTGCACATTATGGGCAACATGTGATGTCAGCAGAAGCAGCTGCCTGATTAAGTGCTACCCACTGCAGAAACTAGGCCCTAGGCTATGATTCGTGGGACAATAGAAATCACAGTTAGATAACTACTGTGTTTACTGTAACTTGTAGGGCATATGCAACATTTTTAAAGGCATGTAGAGAAGCAATGTAACCTGTAAATATCTACTTGGCAAATTCTCAGAATATATATCCATATACATATCTGATATATCTCATCCTATTATCTTCAAAATGCTTCTAGATTGGATATAGATTCACCTTCACTGACTTAGGATAATGCTATGTTTCAAACCTATAGTGTCATCAGAGAGATGTTTTTTTCTCTTGAACTGGTATAAAACCTTTCCAGAGTCATTTAAGATAGAAAAAGTGGCTGAAGTGTCATGTTCAAAGAAAACAAAACACACAGAAACATAATTTGACTTATAAACTGGCATTTTGAATGCTCTTTCTTTAAATATGTGATGAACTTCTGGTTCGGCTAAGTAGCAATACTTATTTTTCTGAGAATTAAGACACAAGATGATGACACTTAAAGTGGGAATTGTATAACTTTCTTCTTACTGTTTTAGCCTAATTCCCTGGAGCAGGCAATTAGACCCACTGATCCGAGGAGTGCTGTTGTCTCTCTGCCTGCCCAGGTGTGCTTCAGTGAACCCCCTGGGACAGGGTTAAACCAGGCTCTGATCACTCTTCGCTCTCCTTCAATTTTCTGCTTTGTAAGAGAGCAGTGAGGAGGCAGTATAAGAAAGCACATTTGCAACAGACTCAGAGACTGCAGTCAGTTGGAGGGGATTTCCAGCTACCTAGGGGGTTGTACTTTCAGGGAATATGGTCCTACTCCAGGTGAAAAATGCTGACTGGGTCAGAGCTCAGACCCTGTTCTACAGCCACAACAGATGCAGACACACAATTAGGCTGCATAAGTCCTGCTGAAGACTCTCTGGTGCTGTTAATGGGGGAAGGTAGGCAGATCAAGATGACATGGTGACAAGTTAAAGCATCAGTTTACACTTATGAATGGCAAGTGAAACTTGGTATCACAATTCAATGTTATGGTGACATCAAAGAGTCCTATATTCCAGTGACTTCTGATCTTGAGTGGGTACAGTAGTGTAACAGGGTGTTAGTACTACTGGATTAACGGAATATCAGAATCACTGCTGCCATGATGCAGCAGGACCAATGCCTGGGTCCTATGCTCCTGCTTGAGTCTTTGCTGAGTGTGAGCCATACCAGCCAGAATGACAAGGGGGTTTAGAGAAAAAGTCCTAGTTATAGCATGCCTGAGAATTAAATTGTAGGTACTTGAGGACTTCTACCAGTAATCCTTGCTTACATAGAAAGCGGATGAGAAAAACATAAAAAGACAAGACAAATATCACAGCTGCTTTTTGCTCTCATTAGGTCTGCAACAAAATTTGTATTGATTTGAGGCGGGACATTGTTTCTATATGGCTTGCACTAGCCATCAAAGAAATTATGAAGTCAAAGATACTTCTCTTAGGAAGTTTGGGTAATGTCCATGAAGTAAAACCTGGTCTTCAACCTCACAATATTTTCCCAATAAATTCTGAAGGTTTTACATTTGCTGTTCTTAGAAACACAGTTTGTAAAAGGACCCCAAGAATTCATCTGCTATTTGTGTATTCATTCAGCCTTCTGTCTGTGGAAGTCTATTTGCCTTGAGAAAAAGTGTGTAATGGCTTTATATGGGTTATGAAACTTCTCTCTTCAATGTGATATGATTTAACAATTAATGAATGTCAAAAGACAAGCTGTAAAACCTAAAGTCTAACAACTTCTGTCTAAGTTATTTTATTTTCTCACTTTCCATCTTCCCAGACTTTTAAATTAACCTAAGTTTATAAGTAGGTAGACATTAAAGTCCAAATCTCTTTATACTGAAGCCTTATTTCTGCCTTTACATGTCTCTGCCCATATAACATAACAACAAAATGTGGTAAATATAATGTAATTTATTTACAGTATAATGTTCCTTAAAAATATAAGAATGGAGTACAGTAGCATGGGTATTACTCCAGAATCTTATATATATAAATTAAAGTTAGGCTAAGAATGATATTTATATACTAATTGAAATATGCCTCTGTTATATATATTTATATATATATATATATATATTTGGAGGAAGTGAACTGTAGGTACTAGCAAGAGTGAACCAATTTTTCTGGACATTAAAATTTAAGAGGGAATTTTATGTTTCACAAAAAACTTGGTTTTGTTTGTCAGAAATAGGATTCTTTCTTTTGGTTAAGTGATTTTAATGTATAATTTTATTCAGGTTGTTAAATTATTTATGAAAATAATCCAGATTAAAAATATACTGAGTGGGATGAAAATCAATCAGCAGAATTTTATAGAACATAAGGCTGACATATGGTCTAAATAATTTTGCAATTTTCCTTGAATATAAAAATTTCAGAATTATATTAATAAATTAGACAGGATTTCCAAAGTGTTTACTTTCATAAAAGGGAGACAGATGCCTGACAATGTTTTGAATTGCATAATGGGGCTACTACACCTACTAGCAACTGCATAGAGGGTTGTGAAAATTGGCATAATGCAGGGTAGATTTTGTGCCTATATACTTGACAGATACATATCTTTTCCCATTTTTCTAGAATTAATCTTTGAGCTTCATATGGATCAGCTTCTTCTCTGCTACTACATATTTTACTTTTGTTATCTTTCTTGGAACATTTATTTATTTTGTTTGTTTTTCCTTTTCAATCCCAGCCCTTTTTTATCTTCTTTCTATGTGGAAAGAAAATATTTGTTGAGGAGACAACATAGAGTAAATGATTCACTCAGATGAAGATCAACAAACTTGACAATAATATCCCCGGTGAAAAAAATAAACCAGTAATATTCAGGCAGATTTGCAATTGATCACATATCCTTGTCTTTTAAAAATCATATATAAGGCTGCAGTGAATTGCTAACTCATTTCTTGTACAAGAATAGGGCAATGGAAGATAGAAAGTCATTGGAAGATTACAGAAAGAGCTTGAAGAATTAACTTCTGAATCCTGTAAACTTCTGAATCCAGTAAACCAATTAAGTAGAGGAAAAATATGAAACCA
Organism: Myrmophylax atrothorax; assembly: GCA_026770055.1. Classification (NCBI taxonomy): domain Eukaryota; kingdom Metazoa; phylum Chordata; class Aves; order Passeriformes; family Thamnophilidae; genus Myrmophylax; species Myrmophylax atrothorax. Next base: position 25,247,725 of record JAOXXN010000395.1, read on the forward strand.
ATCTTGTAGCCCGATTTCAGTAAGGTGGTGTCATTAATACTATTCTGCTTACTAAGTTTAATTATTTTTCTTCTGAGAAACTTGGACTGCTTCCAAATACATACTTAGATTGTTATTCTCCTTGGAAAATGCAATCAAAAATCTTTTGTTTAAATTCAAAGCCAAATAAATGTTTTTATATCCTTTTAAGACAGAATATTCATTGCAAATTTTAAATACAGATAACTAAATACATAGTTGTTATAGGTTTAGTAACAGTGGATTATGAAATACATTGACATACGTAGCAAATTGGTTTAACAGACAGATTTCTTTCTTGATGTTCTTTCAAGGGTCAAAGAGAAACAAATATTTGAATCATAAATCAGCATTGGACATGGAAAGAGCACTGTAGTTCTTGTAATGGAAGCCAGTATTCAGATAAATTGAGAATCATTTGGTTTATTTTTAAAATACTATGTAAAATTTGGTATGGACATATTTATTTCAAGTAAAGTGAATATAAATCCAAGATGAAAAAAATGTAAAGTGATGCATGCAAACTATATTTAGAGTAATCCTAATGTAATTCTCTGTTGCTGGATTGATTTGATCTCCTTAGTGTGGGGAGAAATTGGACTCTGAGATATTATCAACAGCTTCTAAATCCAATCTGATTATTGCTATAATCCTGACAGTGATTGATTCTGAGTAATTATCTGAGAAACAGAATTAGATTAAAAAACAATATTCCAGATTATAGAAGACTCCAGTCCATTCTTGTAATTAGTTCTGTTTTAGAAAGTGTGATGCTATCACATTTGAATAATTTAGAGTGAATTATTCACAAGCAGCCTGTGCAACTACACTTTTATGAGAAAACAGATAAACAAGGAAACATAATATTTCAAGAAACATTACATAGCAAATTAGCAGCCTCATTGCAGTAAAGTTTACTTTGCCAATGTTTTCAGTTTGCCATGTAGCTCTTAAAATATTACTGGGTACTATGCAAAAGCCTGGTGCTACAATAATCAGTGATCATGCAGTCATAATGATGATTTATGATTACTGACGGTGTCATTATCATTGTAATTATAGGTTATGAATTAATTTTTCACAATTGGCATCTGAATAATTTTCAGTCATAGGCCTTTCCTTTGTGAGAAGAATTGCTTGCAGATAATGACCATAAAGAATGGACTTGTGAGAATGAACCCAATAAAAAACCACCATGTTTGAAGTTCCTGAGCAATATTTACTTATTATTTTCATTAATTTTATTTACAGTAGTGATGCTCCGGATTAATGAAGCTTCATTGTGCTAAACACTTTAAAGAATACATAGAATGTATGGTATATGTCCAAAACACAAGAGTAACAACATCTTTTTGGAAAATAAAGAAAGAAATAAGTGCCTTACATATTGTAATTTATGGAAACTAATGTCCCCAATTTTTTTCTCCCTTCTTTTTGTCCTTTCTCTCACCTGATTTATTAAAGGAGTAAACTGAAAATATTCTATATCCCAGACTGATATTGAAGATTATGATTCCTGTGACCTCCTTGGAGCCAAAGATGGCATGTTTTAGGCAATTTCTTTTCATCAGGTACCTTGGGATTTGAGAATAAGCATTTTGTTCCCAGACCCAAGCTTCAGTTCCTCATCTTTTTGCCCTCATATAAAGCTCAAGTTATAAAGAAAGGTGATGTAGTGGAGGGTGGGATAGTTGTCAGAAAAGTGTTGATCCACTTTGAGAAGCTGAACAAGGATAAAGGAGTTGAGAAAAGGAACACAACTAAAAAAACTGATGTGAAACTGACTAAAACTTTAGACGTTTTAATTTTTTTTGCAGTTATTGTTATGAAGTTATCTCTTCAAATGCCAAAAGCTTATAATACATGCTATTTTAAAGTCCTAACTGTACATGGAGTAAATTCATCTTGAATATATAACGTTATCAGAAATGATTTCAAAATACAGAGGCCTTGAAGGGACCTCTTACATTAAAAGCAATGGTAACAGAAATTAATATGATTAACTATAAATCAATACAGCTCTGATGCCTAAGCACAGCACAAACTTTAAAAGTACAAAAATATATGTCTTCTTTGAACAGCGAAAGATTAATGAGAATTCTATTTGGATAGATACAGTCTAAGTACAGTGCCTCATTTTGCACCATGTTCACAGTGCTTTCTATTGCTGGGAAATAAACAACATAATGCAAACACACAACAGATGATGAAAATGCAGTATCTTATAAAGCATGGATGGAAATTGATACTTCTCTTGTATCTCTGATTTTCCCACAGGGATTATGTATACTTTGGCCTTTAGTAAATATGCTGATCCATTCCTGTTTCTTGAAAATTCTTTGGAATAAAAATGCACAGATGTATTTGGGATAGGTTCATGGGAGCAGTAGATAAGGTTGTTGGAACAGCTTTGTCATGAAACTCCAGATTTAAATCTCCAGAACACAGGTAGATGTGCATTTGAACCTTCCCTTCTCTTTCTGTTATTCACCGAAATCCCCCACTTTTTTTTTTTCTAAATATAGTAACATTTTATTTTTCTACAGCCCTTTAAAACAGGTTGAGTTCTTGCACTGAATCATCACTAATAATGCACTGAATCATCACTAATAATATTGTGGATGGGAAAAAGATTGCTGTGGGTCATAGACTGAATGAGTACAACTTCTTGTAGCTTTTTGACAGTGTTGAAGGACAATATCCAGAAGCTGACAGTTAGCATTTTTTTAATCACTGCTATACTGATACCTCCAAAATTTATAAAGTTATATTACTTCCTCTACCATCACATTACTTTTGTCACTCTGTTTGAGTCAATAGTATTAACCATATTGGTAACTTTGATTATAACTGTATCAAGTACAATTTTTATCTAAATAATGTTGTTTAGATAAAGACTAGAAGGGGTAGAGAATAACAGCCCTTAAAATAGCTGAACTTGAGGGTTTCAGCCTAAAAGGATATTTCTAGTTGAAAAGTTGCACTTAATTAATTTATGTGGCTCTGTGGTTCTTAACACTGGTTTTGACAATGTTGATTATGTCAGGCTCTACTTACACACTGCCTATGAATAAATAGAATTTGCTGCAGATGATATTTTGATATAAAACCAACTTTGCTATTGAAGCCTTTAGCAATGAAAATACTGCAGAAATTAACAAAAAGTAACTGAGAACACAGGTGAGTGTTGACACATAGGTAAGGGCAGCTTCATAAGCTACTAAGTGATTGCATGGATCAGCCATACCTGTTATTCTAAGGAAATTAGAGGTATTCTGCTGATGGTTATGGACTTCCAATGTAATTAAGCTGCTTATACTAACTTAGAAAAACACCAGACTTAGAGTAAAGGAAAGCAAGAGTTGAGGTTGTGACCTAGACCCCTTCATTGCCGTTGTCTAGAGCGTGTTTCATTTATAATCACACAAGGCAATCTGTAATGGCTACGGAATGATTCAGAATTTAGTTTTGGACTGTAGGAGAGTTGTTTAATCTTTTTGCACTGAGAAGCACATAAACAAAGGCTAGATTGGTGGCCTTTCAATCTGTATCATCATACTTTCAGTGAGGTTTGATACAGTTTTGATTTGACATGTAGATGTGATCTTCAGTGGTTATAAGGGGCAGATCTGATCACCACTTTCACTGCTTTTGGATGGAATAATGAGCAGTGACAAAGTACATTAAGTATGCTCATCATCTATCAGCGCAGAGGCTGGGACACATGGCCCAAATGGCCACTTCCTGAGCATTTAAGAAATATGCTGAACTAGAATGTAGAAGGAGCCTGGTTATCCATGAGAGTTTATCAAGGACATCCTATAACTTTGAATTTCTTTCAAACCTTAAAAATCTTTTATCTGCAGACAGCAGTGTGAGGGAAGCCTCATTAAGAAAAAAAATCCTCACCACTTTTGGATCTGAGAATTTACTTGTTTACCTAGCATAGCTTACATAAAAAGTGTATCTACTATTTCCTTCCTCAGTTTTGGAGGTGGCTGACAAAAAAGACCATTTAGATAAAAATTGGAACTATCCGTTACCTGTGAACTGGGTCACTCCTCTGAACCCTTTGAAAGTTACCCTGAATGACACACTATTGTCTGGGTGACATCCTCAAGCACAAAGTTTCATACTTCTGTCCTGTGGCTTTGGCTTTGATACAGACTATTTGAATCTTCCACCTGGGTTCAGCAGTGAGTAGATTCACAACCTCATCACTGAGTGGGTGATATAACACCCATATCTGAGCTGGCATGTATGCTGCAGCCTACTTTATGCTAACGCTGGCCACCAGAATAGTACGATTAATTCCCTGGAGGAAAGGCATTGTCAGGGGATGATTTTATGGCACATTGATGTTTTGTGCCAAAATGATGCCCAGTGTTTCTCCTGAGTTGATGCCTTTATTGTTATTTTCTTAGCTGTGTGAATCATCAGTACCTCAAGGCTGCTCCTAGAAGTACAGACCAACACCAGTTCTTTGGTTTCTCAGGTGCAGGATTCAACTGCAGCAGTTCATTTATCCAAGGAATAATTCCGTATCATTCCTTCTGGAAATGAATTACAGACTAGCAGTTTTGCTGCACATTTTCAGTAGAGAAATAATGTCCACATTCTAGGCCACTTAAAAAGTCTTATTCTTCTTGTGTTATAACATGCTGTAAAGCTATTTCCTGTTATTTAAGACTATAGCAATCTGTACAACTTTTATTTCCTATATTTACTCTTTTCTCATATTCTTTCTAACAAGAAAGGGGAAGCCTTATGAGAAGCAGCTGAGGTCACTTGGTCTGTTCAGCCTGGAGAAAAGGAGAGACCTCATCACAGTCTTCAACATTCTCAGGAGGGGAAGTTGAGGGGAAAGTACTGATCTCTTCACTCTCATCACCAGTGATAAGATTTGAGGAAATGGCATGAAGCTGAGTAGGGGGAGGTTTAGGCTGGATATCAGGAAGAGGTTTTTAACCCAGAGGTTGGTTGGGCACTGGAACAGGCTCCTCAGGGAAGTCATTACAGCACCAAGCCTGACAGAGTTCAAGAAGCATTTGGATAATACTCTCAGGCACATGGTGTGACTCTTGGGGATGGTCCTGTGCAGGGCTAAGGGTTGGACTCGATGATCCTTGTGAGTCCCTTCTGACTTGGCAT
>JAOXXN010000395.1:25277576-25292577 GCA_026770055.1 Myrmophylax atrothorax
CCCCCCCCCCCCGAATGAAAGACTAATACATGCTCTTGTTGTTTAAGCTTTTCATGTGAATATTTCATCTCCTAATAATACTTCAGAAGCTTATTTAGCAGGTTCAAAAAGCATCTGCAATGTTGTTTGTACAGATATGCAAATCAGACTACTAAAGTCTTGGGATACTGGGAAAATGTGGTTATTTTCATCATTAATACAGTAGCAAGAAGAAAATATTCACTTCTGTTGATATTGTGACTGTACAACAGAATAGGGATAACCTCCTGACTTAGGAGGGAGTGGCATGGTTGCTGGTCTTTCCTGTATTTGTGTATGCCTACCACTGCAGAAAAATGCTAAAGTGTTCAGGGTCACATGGAATTAAGTTTGGGCTCCAGTTTTGTCGTAGTTTTTCATGAAAAACAGCTCTGTGTTACTTAACAGAGCAATGCTCTGTGCTCCAGGACTGTGCTCCCGATGTTAAGAGTAGAAAGGGGAAACACCCAGCAGCAACAAAGAGAATCTTGCACCAAGTGCAATGACTGACTTCCTAGAGTGCAGCTTTCCTCGGCATGTTGACAGATAGGAATGTGAAGCCAAGGTGTGAAAAACTTAGAGCTCCAGCACCTCTTCACACAATGGCTTTGTGTTAGCCTAAACCTGAATTTCCTTTCCAAGCAGGGGATGTGAAGTAGGGGGAACTACTATATTAATACATCATTTTTAAGCTAAGATGCCTGTGTACAGGCAGCTGACTATGCTAAAGTATATCCTACGAGAACTGCTCCATTTAACTTCTGTTTGTCAATGGCAGGGAAATTAGGTTAAAAATATAGATCTATAACAACTACAGATGTCAAGAGATCAGAATGTGTTTTTACAAATTATCTGCCCTCTGGGTAACTACCAGCTTCTCTGCTTCTGTGTCCAGAATGTCAGAGGCAATGTGGAAATGGCAGCTTACAGGACTTTTTTTTTCCTTTGAAAGATTGTTTCTATGACTTAAAATGTTACGTGTTAGATGTAAAGAAATCTTTACTTTCATGCCTTCTTCAGGGAACAAAAGCTTCTTATTTGACTCATTATGTTTAAGATGCAATACGCAGGGACAATTTGAAGTAGTAGAAGTAAGATTTCCCAGAGTGCAAAAAGCATGTTCTTTAGAGATCTCATTCAATAAAGTGTTCAGAAATGGTTTTATTTTGTTCTTTTTTTATTAGCCTTCAAGCCAGGAGATACAGGTTTATTTTATTTTAAATAAAGCAGTACTCTTGTAAGCAGTATCTTATTGAACTGACTTGTGAAGATTCATAACAAAGACAAGATGGAGAAGGATCAATGGATGTTGGTGTCGCATGGCTGGCTGGAGGGAGGTGGCCATTGTCTGGAGCCGGATGCGTGAACACTGCATGATGGGAGCTGATTGGTGGGGGAAATGCACACAGGATGATTGGGAAAGGTGTGCTTGTGTGTCACATGCTGGTTGGAGGACTGCAACAGAAACTGAAACTAAAAAGGGTATAAATATGCACGTGTCTGCCATTAAATGATTTTTCATTTAACCACAACGAAGAGTCCATGTTTCATCCATTACACTGACTGACAACAGCGACCCCCCTCAACCTTCTAAATGTGAATTCTAAAGTCAGTGTGCATGGGATAGTGCAGTCTATGTGAGGACTTTTGAAATTAGAAACATGAGAATGGTGACAAATAGAAAACCAGACAGAACTTCTAGAGGTGTCATCGTACCTTTGGTTCCTGAATACTGCATTCTCTCTTTTAAAATTAGTTACAAGTTAAGAAGTGTTTGATAGCTTAAAAAATCAGAACACAATCAGCTTGATTGTATTATATGCTGCTGCACATAAAAATTCTTAATGCTGTTTAACAAATGACTTTTTTTTTTCTACTTTTCATTAGAGCCCCTTGTTGCCATCCAATCTTGATTTTAGAAATTAAAGCTAACAACCAGATTGAAAGAATCCAGAGAATGACAGCATGGGGCACAGTCTCAAAGCCACAACTAACAGCATGAGGCAAAGCAAACCTCAAACTATTTCAGCTCTTAGAGGAGGAAGGGGGGTAGGAAAAGCATTTGCGAGAAAACTCAATTATAACAACCCACAGCTATAGTAAAGCACTTGCGACTGTTGACACTAACGCTTTTTCTGCTTAATGTTTTAATTAAATACCTAGAAGCCAACTCTTCTCTTCAGTCAGTGTCAGAGCAGTACTTCTCTATGGATAAATGTTTACAGCAAAAACTCTACTGAGGGATTCAGCAAACAAGTCTCAGAGAACTGAGAAGGCTTTCAGCTGAGGCACTTGAGGTCAAGAAAACACCAGTGATTAAAAACTAGCAGTATAATAACAGGACGATTTAATCCACCCAAATGTCAGTCGCTGGTTTACAAGTTGGCAATCCCATCTTCATCTGCAGACAAAAGGACACTGTTTAGTCATCTGTTTAATTCTCTTGCTGCAGCATGTCATTTGGATGTTGAAGGAAAATCCCTTGATTCAGTCTGCCATTTCTGACAGTCTCCCTCTAGACCACGTTAATAAGCTTTTTAGAGAAGTGAATGCAGAATAATCAGCAGGCAGCCTGCACTCAAAATGGAGACAGAACAGACAGCAGAAATGACTTCTTCCCTTCATAGTTATGGTGCATAGGTGACCCTTCTTTCAAAGAGCGGCAAATGATTTAGACTAAGATTGCCTTTGAAAGCCACAAAATAATTAACCACTTCATGCATGTGATGTCTGTCTAGCTACAAAACCAGATCCTTTGCAATGGAAAAGATTCAGCTGCATTTTTTAGATTTATGAAACATGTTAACAGTAGTGCAGACAGATAGAAAGGCTGCCTGCTATCCTGGAATACCTGGGGAATTTCAGTCAGAAAACAAACATGTTACTGTTTAATGTAGGCTCATATCTCATTATACAATCACAAGTGGAATGAGACACACTTCGCCTTTTTAACTGTGTTGCCAGGAGGCAGGTAAGTGTTGTGCTACAGACAGTCCTGCTAAAATCTGCATGATTTTAATATATTTTGAAAGCAAATAATTTGTTAGATAATGGGGGTCTTGCTGTGGATATTTCCCGTTTTTCTCTATTAATACTTTCTCTATTGCCAGCTGTAAATTGAAATTGTCAATAGCTTTGTTTAACCTATTGTGCACTGGCTGTTTCAAGATGCAGCTGAAAAACAAACTGTTTCAAGGTATCCTTATTTTATTTTGGGAAGGATTTGCTGGTAAAGCATTACTAAACACTGAGAATGAAAAAGCAGAAACCTTGGAGCCCTAAAAGCCTTTTTTATTTCCCTTGGAGATGAAGGAAGTAAGCATTATTGAAAATCCAGTTCAAGATGTGCACATACAAACAAGAAAAGTGAGAGAAGGTTAAAAGGAGAGGGAAAGAAATGTAATCCTGTATGATGTGGTAAGATGTAGGTAAGGCTTGGGGAGGATTTTGTCAAGCAGAAAATTGACAAAACCTGCTATTAATTAGTGTGCTGATATTATCAGTGACATTACCATAATCAAAAAGTGAGGCGTGAACACAATTCATGAGGCGCTAGGTAGCTTGGGGGTTAAACCATTTATTCTCAAAGGAGATTTTAAGAAAAAACATAATTAACACTGAGAGAGCATGAGAGTTATTTTATGTAGCCCATGTAGTCAGTACTGTCTCAGTAACAAAGTCAGACATACTCATCTGTTTGTGTGGGAAGGAATAGAGGATGGGGGGAGAACTAATTTGACAGCTGCAGATACCAGGAAAGAAGACTGGATCACACTTAAGCAACTTTTTGTTATAAAAAAAAATTAGATTCTCTTTAACAAACAACACTCCTGGCACTTTGCCTACAAATAATAACAAAGTCCCTCCCAAGAAGAGCTCATATTCCAAAGTACCAGGGATTTAGGAAAAGAATATCAAAAAGAAAAATGCTGAATTGATTACTTCTATGAAATGCCATTTTATTTGTATTTTTTTTTCCATTAGAGGGACAGAGAGTATAAAACATAGCAGCAAAGACTGAGACAAGTGAGCACCACTGTTTTGGAAGATCTTAGCCAGGGAGATGTTAAAGACATGCTTGGTATTAATGCCAGCAAAATGAAATGTTAAAGAAATGAACGGACGTGGCAATAAGTGCTATGGCTTAGCTGGCATGGAGTTGTTCAGTCAAAGGTTGGATTGGGTGATCTTGGAGATCCTTTACCAGCCTTAACGATTCTAGGATTCTGTGTTCTTCATTCTCAACAACAGCTACTTCAAGAGAAAATGTAAAAAGAAATTAAACCCATGACCAGATCATAAAGTTAACCATGTAACTAGACTCATTGCCTTATAAATTTAAACTATTAAAGTAGCTGAGACAAATTCAGTATTTACAGTAGTTGCATGTTAACAAGTCAACATTTACCTACTGTTATAGGCCAAGATGAATAAGTAATGCTGAAAGTGTTTGCAAATGTTACTTTAAAGTCAAACAGCACATTCACTTTGATTCAGAACATATATTATTCACACACTGCAAATATTCCTGCAAACAAGAATGTGTTTATGGCGTTATTGTAATCTCTCAGTGTAATAACTATCTGTATTACTATTCACTGTGGAGAAAGTCATATGGTAGTGTTAAAATCTCCTAGCTATTCTGAGACAGAAATCAGCACTAATAATCTTGTTAATAGTGATATAAGATATGTAACAGATTGGGTAGGGTATTTAAGGTGAGTGTCACAATTAGATGATCTAAATATTTTGTTGTTTGTTTATTTAGTGTTCATGTTTCTGTTGTCAGAAAGAAAACCAAACTATGTGCACTGTCTGTATTCTCACTCTCTTAACCACTCTAACAAAATCCAAGAAAATCCTTCTCCCAGGAGATGTTCAGGAACAATGGCTGATGAAAGCAATGAGTACTGCCCTTATTGGTAAATAAAAAGCATTTGTCAATACCAAATTACAAGATTTTTTTAGTTCTGAGTAATCTTTCCAGATTAAACCATAAAAAACTTTCTCTATTTACAAGGAAATCTCATAGAAAAAGTGTAATATTCCTAGAGAAAACCACTATTGGAAGACTAGCAGATGAAACCTTTTTGTGATTTTATGTGGAATGATTTTTCAAGATTTACATTTTATTGCAACAGGTGAATGAATTAATACAAAATTGTTATAAATTCTTATTCATGTGATAGCATTACTTGACAAATTAAATGTTGATAATGAGGAATCAAATTAAAGGAGACCAACGTATAATATGGGAGACGTCTATGTAAAAAATCAAATGTAAATTTGAACAGTAGAGAAAGTGAACTTATTTATCACACATACGAAATGACACAGGGGATGTAGAATGCACAGTTTTGGTTACACCCACACAGTTATAAACCAGTCCTGGCTGCTGTAACTAGGACAATTGGTTTTGTATCAAATCAAGTTTGTCTGCAGCTTTCAAACCAAAAATTATTTACCTATTTTGAGACTAAAGCTAGTATAGTGACTCTCATTAGTCAATATCCAGATTCACTTGGAAACTTTGCACCTGCCATTCAGTAATAACAAGATATTAATCTCTCATGCAGAAACCCACCATTTCTAGGACCATGTATGAGACTGGAAAGAACTAGTTGAGTTTTGCTTGTTTGAACCCCAAATGGCCAAAAGTAGCTGTGTTGTGTTCTGTGATGTGGCATCTGTGATGTAGTATACCTTAGAGTATTGTGACCAATGCTACTTAAGTTCATCTTCAATGACACAGACAAAGGGATCAAGTGCCCCCTCAGCAAACTGGCAGATGACATCAAGCTGAGCGCTGCAGTTGACACACCGGAAGGGTGGATTACCATCCAGTGGGACTTGGACAAGTTTGAGAACCAGGCCCACAGGAACCTCATGAGGTTCAACAATGCCAGGTGCAAGCTGCTGTTCCTGGTTTAGGACAACTCCCAGTAGCATACATGAGGAATGAATGGATTTGAGAACATCTCTGCAAAGAAGAACTGGAGTGTGCTGGTGGATGAGAGGCTGGACATGAGCCAGAAATGTGCACTTGCAGCCCAGAAAGTCAACCATATCCTGGACTGCATCAAAATAAGTGTGGTCAGCAAGTTGAGTGAGGTGATTCTCCTCTACTGTTCTGGTGAAACCCCACCTGGAATGCTGCATCCAACTGTGGGGTCCCCAACACGGAAAGGATATTTTCCTGCTGGAGACAGTCCAGAGGAGGGTCACCAGGATTAACAGAGGGATGGAGCACTGCTCCTATGATGAAAAGCTAAGAAAAATGGTATTATTCAACCTGGAGAAGAGAAGGCTCTGGGGAGACCTTACAGTACCTAAAGGGTGCGTACAAGAAAGCTGAGAGAAACCTTTCACAAGGACACTTAGGGATAGGACAAAGGATAATGGCTATAAACCAAAAGAAAGCGGGTTTAGCTTAGCTGTTTGTAAGATCTCAAGTCTCAAGCTACAAGAGGGAGCTATTCTTTAAAAAATGGAAAAAGCTCCAACCATAACCACCCTCTGGACATAATAGAAGAGCCTTTGGTTCTTTTAGCACATTAAGAGAGAGTGCAAAAGAGCAAAGATCCTCACATTTTCTCTTTACTGGTAAACTTTAAGAAATAAGAGATCTCAGCAAAAGTTTAAAGGATAACATAAAACTAAACCAAAATGTTCCCCAAAGCATTGATGTAGCACATGTTAACCCATACAACTTAGAAAAATCTAACCCATTCGGTCCTAAATTACCCAAAATACTAAGAAAGGAGATTAGGAAAATGAGGAGTATAGAAAGAGAGAGAAAAAGAGAAGATCATAGCTATCACCAGAGTCTTGTGAGAGTCCAGGTTTCGTATGGCCAGATGGTAGATCTCAAGCAAAGATGGACAGCACATGTTGCTGTTTTTATGTGCTTTGGCTCCCACATGGTCACCCTTCCCAGGCCCACTGACTGCTGTGGGGCTCTGGGGCAGGGTAAGGGGTGGTGCTCCCTGTATGTCAGCCAATCAGAGACTCCAGGGGGCATGGGCTGGGCGTGCTGCTGACCTGCCTTTGACTGACAACTGCTCTGGGCTCTCCCAGTGAGGCTGCAGAGGCTGCCATGCAGGACGAGGTGGTACCCGAGCTCCATGAGATTCAGCTTGTCCCTCCCCCACCACCCACCTGAGTTGTTCCAAGCCAATTTAATATAATAATTCTGTGTCTCACAATGCTAGGAAGAAATTCTTCACTATGAGGGTGGCGAGGCACTGGAACAGGTTACCAAAAGAAGTGGTGGATGCCACATCCCTGGAAGTGTTCAAGGCCAGGTTGGGTGGTACTTTGAGCACTCTGGTCCAGTGGAAAGTGTCTCTTCCCATGGCAGGGGGCTTGGAATGAGGTGATCTTTAAGGTTCCCTTCTAACCCAAACCATTTTAAAATTCTATGATCTTAGTGCATACAGAAACAGGCACCAAACAGATTGTGCAATATAATTCCACATTGGTGGCAAAAATAAAATGACATAGCTTTGATTTTTATAAGAAAGATGAAAGTTATTAATAGAAAGACTACTAGACAGAAAGCCTTTCAGAAAATCTTAGGCATGTGGAGACATCTAAATCAACATATCCTATATTTGTTGCAGTGAAATGCTGCTTTTAGAGAATCAATAGGGCACAGTTAGGTGTGGGGTAGGACATCCAACGGGGGAGAAGTTTTTAGGAATTAGAGGCCAAACCGGGCCAAACCCACAGTATTCTTCATGGGTGACTACTGTATTATTGTGAGATAAACATCACATTTTAAGCTTAAGGTTCTCTGGGCTGTTCCTGAAAGGAGTAGGCCCCTATCCATAATTATTTTATGGTTGTATTCTCACATCTCTTTAGTCAGTTGATTACAGCAGTTCAAAATGATAGAAACCACTGAAAGAGACAACTGCAAAGTTAAATTTGTGTTAGAGGCATTTACCTCTAGCTAAATTAATTTTGTTCCCCCTTACCAATAATGTACAAGACAGCACTGAAATCTTGGAATATTGTATGACTCAAGAGCCATTTTTTGACTTCAGGGGGCTAAACCAGCAAAGCATGAAAATTTTTTTCTCTCTGATTCATTTCTGCTTTCTTGGTTGCCTCGAAGTTTAAATAAGAAACCATAAATACTGTTCCTGAAATAAAATCTTCACACAACCCCCCCCTTTAAATCCTCGTTAAGACTAATATCTTCAGTCACATGACTGTTCAGAATTACTGAAGCAGCTGTGAATGCTAATGAAATGAAAAACCTCTGTTTTAAGTACAAGGAATATAAAACATGTTGCTACTTGCTGAATATTTAGTGTTAATTCTCCACTTCTCATTATTGTAACTAAAAATGTTTGAATTACAGTTGGCAGACAGTATTTGCTAAAACATGAAGTTATTGGTGCCTCTTGGATAAGATAAAGATCATGTGGAGAAGTGAATCTTTTGAACACAATGATTAGCTGCTGTCCTGGTGGTGACAATCAGTGACAGTGACTCCTGTGGGATTCACTGAGACTTCATGGAGCAGTTTTTGTTGAATTTTTACACCCAGCTGGCCCATGATCTATTTGATCACTTCAGTACATGCACCATCTGTTGCTATTGATCATCCTAACATGTGTACAAAATAACTCCTAACTATCTTCTGTGTGTGAAGGATTGTCCTACGTGAACAATTTTTCATCTGTTGAAGGAGGTTCTCCTAATTATAGGTGCATTATTCTCATATAGTATAGTCAGTTCTAAGGCCAGAACTGTCTGGAAGGAGTTTCTGGAATGACCAGAATCTCCAGCCAGGAAATTAATCCTTTTAGTTTAATATTAAAATAGTGCCTAGCAGTTGGACTATGTACTGCAGAATCCACCTGTGGGAAGCTCTGGATCTGTCTGAAATTCTAACCTGAATTGTCGTAAAAGTTGTTCAAATGCTTAGTGTTCTATCCTGCAAACCTGTTTTACTAGAAGAAGAATAAAACTGGTATACACAGTTGAATTTAATATTCAGCTTTAGATTTTACTCCTGATAGTGCTTAAACCAATCTGATGTTTATTTTCAAACTATTCTCTTCTGTGTAATGGTTTTCAGACCTCATCAAATAAATGGACAGACGCACAACTGCCATAATGTCAACCACTGGAATTTCATTAGCAAAAGTAATTTGCTATCCTGAACCATTTACTACCCCTACTATACTATTACTATCCATTTTAGATGCAATTCCTTTGACTTGCAAAGCTACTTGTCCTAGACTGACCCAGCACTCAGGTCAGAAACTATTCACCTGAGCAAAACAAATTGGTTTGTGGTTCCTGAAGCATCACAGATAGATGAGTTCTCTTGTGCTTGCTCGTACCCATTTATTTAGATGAGACTTAATGTTTATGGGTCTTGTTTTGAAGTCTTCTATCTGCAGCTGAATCAAATCAATGCTAATTGGTGAGATTGGCTGTTGCTTAACATTACAGGCTGGCCCCACGCAGAGGACGTCTCCCTTCTTGTTGATGCTGCTAACTTAATTTTGTATTAATCAATGCCAGAACAGTTTGTTCTGAGGGCATATAATAAAGTGATTTAGTCAGTTTTGTAATTGTATTGCTATTTGCCTTTTTTTCCCCCTAAGTATTTCAGACAAAATTAAGACAAAACATATTTATTAATAAGTATTATTTGGGGTTTTTGGAAATGTTTCCAACTGTAGAAAACCTGAAATCACCTGAATTCAAATGAAGGCCAATAAAAGGGGAATTAATCTTGTTACAATTTACATACATAGTTTTAGAAAAAGCAACAATTACTCTTTCAGAAAAACCATAATATGTATCTTGAGGTGCCCTCTACATTTTTTTTCAGGAAGTAATTCCTTGTTTGGTGTAAAAGGCACACTTTAAAAATACAAAGTGTAATAAAGGACCTTTTAGTAATTTTCTTTTGCCCTTGGATGTCCCTAATATTCTAACAACTTTAACCCCACCTAATAAAAGCAGGAAGGATGCCGAGGAATTGACAATAATTTTCCCAAAATACAAATCAAGAGAAAAATGACTGTTATTAATGTTACTTACTCCTCCTTTCCCATCATACGCCTGCAACCTATATACTACAATGGCTCCCTGATGCTTACATTTCAACTGGGGACCTGTAGTAGTGAGAAGAAAGCACTGGGGCACACAGATTTATGTAGGAAATATTCAAAGGCAAAAAGCAGTCTCTCTTGTCCACACACAGGCAAATTCTGACATAAAGGCACATTGGTCCTTAATGGAATTCAAACTTAACATGGTCCTTATGCTATCAGGGCAAAGTCAAAAACTTACCTCTTCAGAATTTCAGAGAGTTATTCTCAATTTCCCAATCAATTTCAAAGTGACACATGAAGAACTAGGTTCAAAGTGATATAAGTTATATGCTACCATGCATATAATTGCCAAATAATTAGTCAGCTCAAGAAATATATGTAAAAAACAGATGCACAATTATAGTAGGAATTTTTCTTTTTTTCCTGGACAGCTCAATATTAAGAAGTCTCCGTATTACCTTCTAGCAGCACACACTTCTGATGAGCACAATAAAAAACAAGATAAATTTTTCAGAAAGAAGTGAATGTTTCCATTTGAAGAAATGTCATACTTGGGAAAACATACAAAACTTTCAGGCACAGTAATCATCCTTTAGATGTGAAAAAATAGATTAAATATAGTAATAAGATAATAGATACGATTTCTTTTATTTTGAGATAGATTAACCAACAGTATACACTGTTCAAAAGGAAACACAGGCAGGATGATAAGAAGTTTTGTTCTTTCACAGCTTATAGAAATGGTTGCAATAGAGGGTAGTATGAGAATCACAGGATTGTTGAGGTTGGAAAAAAACCCCTAAGATCGAGTTCAACTATTAAAATAGCACTGCACCACTCTGTTCACTGCTCAACCACACCCCTAACAGGTGCCTGCTATATATTGTGTCAAGTCATGAATTTGATTCAGCAAAAAGAAATGCATATGAATACCTATAAGATGTTTGATCTTTGAACAAGGTGAACTAACTTACAGAGTGTTTGAAGATATTTAGGTGTTTATATGTTTACAAGATTGAAAAGTATTATTCAGAGACAAAATGGAAACTAGAAAAAAGGGGGAAGCAGTGAAAACTGATAGAGTGTTAATATGGTGTTACAGCTTGGGAAATGCTTAAGATGACTATTATTATTACAGATTGCTCTTACTAATTTTTCCTCAAAAGAGTGTTTTTGTAGTGTTGGCTTTAGAAATTAAATACCTCAAGTGGAACTGAAGCATCTTTGATATTGTGTAACTTCCATATCAGTAATAAAACAAAGTAAAAAACATATAACTATATCCTCTGAAGTCTAGCAGGATGGAAATTCTACTTATCCTTGTTACTAAAGGCTATGTTGTCAAAGTATATATTAAAAGGTCATTAAAAAGATGTAGATGAGGCTCATGTTTTCTTTCCTTACTTGAATGTAGTTATGAAAGCAATATGCACACAGATTTTTAATATAAAATACCTTTTCCACTTTATAGCTAACACAATATGGAATGAATAGCCATTTACTTGATGGCTGAACATGGGAATGAATATTAACAGATCTTGCTTTTATTTAGCTTATCTATAGTATAGCACAAGAAACCCAGAGAAGTGTTTAAGGAGATTACTCTTAATGCAGGAATACATATGCCTAATTTCCTTAGCTACAGTGTACTAGATCAGTCTTTATTCTATGATCCTTCCAGTGTGTATAATAGCAGAATAATAAATGTGTATGCAGGTAGAAATAACTAAGTCATCCAATTCAAGCAGATGCACAGAACCACACAGGGCCTTTTTCATTATCTGAAGTTAAAAGATACAGACATTCTAACCTGGCAAATGGTAGTATCAGAAGGTGTTATAAATAGCACAGATCATTTTAATTACTCAGATCTTGGCCAAAGACCTAAATTGAGCTTGATTGATCTGTTCTGTTCTTCTTTAGGCATATTTATGAGAATACAGCCAATTAAATGATCAAAGAAAAAAAAACAACAAAAAAGAAAACCCAAAAAACTGATGAAGAGATCTTTTCTAGTCAGATATTAAATTTCTAGGATGACCTTTACTTTGAAAACATTGAATTTTTATGATATTAGAAAGATGTCATGCTGTCCCTGAAGGATGTGCCATTTTCAAACAGGAGAGAAGTCAAGAATAGTTTTTCAGTCAAAGAGTCTTTATTCAAAAAAGAGATGCATGCATTTTCTAAAAAAAAAAAAATAAAACATTAAAAAACAAACAAAACACCCAAAAATCAGCATAGGCTATATCCTATGCTACCAAACTACTAAAACATACATTAATATATTAGTAGTGTTCATGGGGATTAGACAGAGTTTTATGTTGACGATCTGGATCAAAATTGGTCTTTCCTAGGTATGATGTTTCCATTCAGGATTTTTTTGGAAAAAAATGATTATCCTTCATCTCACCAGGAACTACTATAAGGGTAGCAGGGATGTTTTAGGTACTGATGAAAAGTTTCCAAGTCAAAGAGAAGAGAACTTTGTCTTCCTTTATGAGTTCTCTAATACCTCAGGGGACCATCAGGATCATTATATTGTTGCATCCACTCAGTGTTTTTTTACTGCACTTTTTTTTTTTTTACTGAAAGAAATCTTTATTGAATCAGATGTTCTGGGTGAAAAAGATGATTATTTCAGTAAAGAACACCAACTAAATTTAAAATTCATTCGATCTAAAATGAAGTTTTTGATTTTGACTTTTTGTTCAGTAACTGAAGAACACTGGATATTAATGTAACCTTGGGGATATCAACTTTAATCCACTGAAGCAAAACATGTGAATGAACAATGATCAAAAGAAGAAAAGCATTTCACTTAGTCCATTCTCTGTAGAAATCATAGAAGGAAAAAAAAAAAAAAAGGAAAAATTACATTAC
Organism: Myrmophylax atrothorax; assembly: GCA_026770055.1. Taxonomy (NCBI): domain Eukaryota; kingdom Metazoa; phylum Chordata; class Aves; order Passeriformes; family Thamnophilidae; genus Myrmophylax; species Myrmophylax atrothorax. Next base: position 25,290,560 of record JAOXXN010000395.1, read on the forward strand.
TCCTTTAACCTTTAGCTGGTGTAGAACACCAAGCTGGAAACACAGCAAACTAACAAGTTTCTATTTCTCACTTGATTCAAGGAAACAGGTTTTGATTTGCGGGACCATGTTCTCACTTAAGCATCTCCTAAACAGAGTGTGAAAGGGTAAGGTTAAGTTGTAATGTAAGTTTAGAGTACCTGGGAATACTAGGGAAATTAATTGCATGGAAAAGATTATCGCAGAAGAAGAGGCTTTCTCATTAAATGTGTATGGATAGATTAAATTACAAACTGATATAACTTCTTCTTTTTCTTTTTTTTTTTTTTTTACTCTGGAGATCAAAATGTATAAACCAAGTCCAATAAAAATCTATAACCATATTAAAATGCAGAATGTGTGCTCCTAAATCCCCTAAACTTGGTCACAGTAAATGCACAATTCTTTGACAGTGGTGTTTCATGCAGGCACTTTTGCAAAGCCCAATGTTAGTTCTAGAAATAACTTCTGCAATAAGAAGCCTTTTCTGAGAACTTACAATTATATTTATAATATTTTTATGTTGAATATTATTTCAGAAATAAGGTACCTGAAAAATTGAAAGATGGTAGAATCTGGCTAATGTCAACATGAGAAACGTGGCAGCTTCTTTGTTTCAAGAAATATGTATCTTGAGGGAATACGGAAAGGAGTAATGTCAAAATCATATCAGCATAATGGAAATAAAAATACTGTGCTTGTCTCATGGGCCATTGCAAAACTTTTATGACCATACCATGGAAAAGAAAATCCTCACAGTGTTGTTGAGATTTTCTTCTTAACAGAACTAGAGCAATTTTAAGAATAATTTCCCTCATGCCCTTCTGAATTCTTACAGGTGTGTGGTAAAGAGCCTAGAGAATCAGAAAGTACAGGGCACACAGGATAAGTCATGAGTATCACCTTAATCCAGTGTCTGGGAAACAGGGAGGGAGAGAAGATGCTTACTAAAGTGTTCTGAGATACTGTGTAGTGTGCTAATTCAAAGAACTGTTTTAGAAATTTGTTTGGTATTTTAATTTTATGTTTATAAGTTTCAAGCATGGACTGTCTGGTACAACATGAAATCCATTACCAAGAAAAATGCAATGCTCAAATGTTATGAAAAGTTCTACACCACATGTGTTCTAGAATACAAAAACATTGGAGTGAAAACACCAGAACTTATGAAAAAGCAAGACATATCAAAGGATGTGGAGCTCTTACAAAATACAGTGATTGTAAAAAAGGACAGGAAAAGCACAATAGGAAAATTGTTTCAGGGAGGTTGTGTGGTCTGTAATAAGGTAGTAGTACCCTTAGGAACTGATTGGACAGTCATATGTAGGGAATAGGTTAGATCTGCTCTTCCATGGTCAATAATAAAATTGGAGACTACTATCCGCATGGGATTCCTAAAGAAGCTGGCAAGGAGCTGGTGTGGCTCAAGGGTGCAAGGATAGTCGAGACCCAAATGATCCGTTACTTCACTGTATGTGACTTTACACTCAAATGGAAAAGCAAATGCAAGATATGTGCAGCAGAAGATCACTTCACGTTGGACAAAGAATAAACAGTCAGAGAGCAATTGCACTTCAGAGTCTTTACTCAGGATTGTCTTTAAAGCAGACCCTATCATTTTTCAAGAAGCAAGGGTATGTCAGCAAGGGTACTTTTCAAAGTACCTGGGTTGCATAGTAACAACTCTGGTAACTTCTGGTGCTACTTTTCTCAGAAAATATTTGCCTGATTTCTTAAGTTCCCTTTTAATATAAAAATTACCTTCAATGTGCTCAGTATCAGACATAAACAAATTTTGCCTTTCAGGAGCACTTCCCTTTTACTTAAAGGAATTCTATGTTATCAGAGTAGATATGTTACTTCAAGAGCTATTTTGAACAGTAACACATGCAGGGAAATTAAACTGGCTAGGAAGGCTCTATACTATAAGAAGTCATTCTATTTTTCTCTTTTATTTTCTTTTTTTCCAACTAGGAGCAACTGTAAGTGAAAAGAATACA
>JAOXXN010000395.1:25293030-25323060 GCA_026770055.1 Myrmophylax atrothorax
CTAAATCTTCACATCCTGTATTTGTCTCATGCTTATTATCCAGTTACTGATTCCTCCTCCTTATTCTCTAAATAGAGTTGTCCTGGGGAACCTACCATCTGCCTGTTGTAAACTGCCCCGTTAATTCTCACCTGACTACAGCTGCAAAGCAGATGAGAACAAGGAGATGGAGTTAATGAATGAGTCCTGGTAAAGATCTCAGCAGGGTGCCTCCTTTAATTCAGACCACCTTGGTAGTTAGTATGACAACAAGCTGTTACCACCTAATGATTTCAGTTCCTTAAGTATAACGAGTCACATGTTCTCAATATGCTTTGGACTGGACAACTTAAAACTACTGTTGTGCTTCATAATCCCCTGTTACACGTTACAAAATTCCATGTAGAATTTTCACTAGAAAAGGTTTCAACATAAAAACAGTTCATGGTAATGGAAAATGGAAGTAGTGAGCTGGTGATACATTAGAAAGTAGGGAAAAACAAACAAACCAACAAACCAAAACCACAAAAAAAGTCAAACCCAAATCAAAAACAAACACCAAAATCTCCACAATAAAAATATGTAGAGCTTTTGGATCAAAATATCCAATAGGTTCTTGAAAGTAATTTTGTTAAAAAATAATGCACAACATGTTATTTTCATCAACTGGATATCTTATAGAAAATCTAGTTCTATGTTTCATATATTTTCTTGTTGTTAAGAAAAATATAGTCTGAGAAAATGACCTGCATGTGCTAAATGACAGTTGTTACACAAGGACAATATCAAAAGAATTTGCACACCATTAACAAGAATTAGAACAGCTAATATGCAGTCACAATAAAGAAAATCCTAGAAATATGGATTGTGAAGTATGAAGAAGCTGAAGAACATTTAAAATTTAAAACAATAGAAAATCAGCTTGTTCAAACAATTATCCTTCTGAAAAGTTTGAGCATCCAAGTTAAAACTCTAAAATTATCCACCTGATTTTGAACTGCTGTCTATTTTAGAAGTCAATGAAGGCTTATATACGCCAAATTTTGAAGGGGGAAAAGTCTCATTCACATACCAGATGAATAACTGCACCTTTCTCATATTCATTCCATTTTTTTTTGCTGCCAGTGAACATTGCATTCATCCTATGAAAAGGCTGTGCACAAACATTCTCCTCAAGTTAGTTAAGCTGTGGTGACTTGTTAGGTGTTAGAGAGGGAATTCACTATCAAGATTAGGTGGTCCTAGTCAGTTTGGATACAGCAGTGACTTCCTCTTATATCACTCAACTCAGAAGAGTGTGGTGAGGGTGGAGAGAAGGAAGGAAAAGAGCATATTCTTCTGTGAACTATTGCTAGCTCGCACAAGCTGGAACCATTGTTGTGGATCCAACTCTTCAGACAAGATGAGCAGAAGGGATAAGGGCTCATGGCAGAAATGGACCTTTACACTTGAAAGCCGCAGGTGGTCTAATGAGTCACTTGTCCAAAGTGTTAAAGAATGACTTAGTTACTAAGGGCTAAACTGACCTGGTGAAGAGATGAAAAATTTAAGGGAAATTTTCTGTGAAAGTTATTAGTTAAATAATGCTGCAGATCACTGACTGCAGATAGCCATTTAAGGATAGGAAAAGAGTGCATTGTCATACTCACACCCACATCTATCCCTCTCACAGATCACATGCTAAATTTTACTGGGAGAATTTTATGATAAATTTGACTACTTTGGGTAACTCATATTCTATGACTAAGAGACTTAGATACTCTCTTTAGAGACTCCTTCTGTGAAACTGTCTACTTTTGAACACTGACAAATCCATTCAACAACTGACATCCCAGTGGATAAAGAAGTAGAACGCTTGAAATGAAGAATATGAAAAACTACAGTCATGTTCCTCATGAATTAAGCCAGGAGAGTGACACTTGAAGTTCTGTGCATTCTATTCATACCATATTCAACTATCTTTGAGCCTTTCTTGACACTCTTTTCTTTGCATAGTCTACCCAAAAGGTGTAATTCATGCATCCATCTTGTACAGAATTTTGAGGTGCTTCAGCTATCCCACTTTGATATGACAATTTTTTTATGGGAAAATGATGCTCTTCAGGCACTCTTTCTTGGCTGACTAAACATTCATGAAAATCGGTGATGATGAATGGGACATTCAGTTTTAAGAAAGGCTTTCATCTCTATTTATAATTCTGTTGATGCAGAAGTATTCTATGGCAACTCACTCTTGCTATCTGGTCTCATGACATTTTGAAAATAAATATTTTTAAGAAGGTCAGCTGTTTGTTTGACTGGGGAACTTCCTCTCTACTTCAGATATGAAGAGCATTTCTTAATATCTGGGGTTTTTTCCCACTTGATTAAACCGAACAATAAACTCCTAATTAAGAGGTTTTGAAAGTTCTGTTTTTAATGTTAGCTTTGCAAGTTATTCACTGCAGGAAGTGATAGGGTAATGAAGGTGCTTCTGAGTCATGCCCAGTGGCCAAGGCGCTATGTAGGATATGAAAGACATGTGCAGGAGAAGAGAACGAGTCAGATTTGGAATCTACTTTTACATCACTGTTATCCCTGAGATGACCTCAATTCATTCAAAAAGTTATTTCTTGGGAAGTGTCTTAAAAAGTTGTTTGAACTTAAAGATTGGGCTCAGTTGGTATTCAGACCATACCAATTCTCTACATTATTTGGGGCCACGCTTTGAAGTTTCCTCTTTCTCCTGGGTATTTCAGCTAATATAGTTCACTGAAAAATGAGAGCACAAAAAAATACACAATCATCATCTTACTTGTCTCAGACTTGAAATGCCACAAGAAACTTAAGAAGAACTCTTAGAAATTAATACACAGCTGTAAATGAAGTCCTGAAGACAGCAATTTGAAAATTCTTTTGACATAGTATTTTCTTTTGTCTTGCCTTACGACGTATGCATTATAAATCACATTATGAAAAATCTGTCTCCTGACTTTTCACTATGTGTCAACTATTCAGAAGTAGCAGAATTTGCCACTGGGGTAAGCCAAAAGAGTATTTAATCAGATTCTCGACCTCCCTTTTCCATACCTTTTCTCTCAAGTTTCATACATGTGTACATACAGAGCTACACATTTGCTATATCGCTCACTTTGTGGCAAGCAGTGGCAGGAAATTTCATGCTGGGTGGCAGGATATATGTGACTATGCCATGACCAATTCCAACAGCTTTGGAAGACGTGTTTGAATGATACCTGAGAGAAAATTCAGCTCAGACTGTTATGAGTTCTTTACTTTTCATCCTCTAAATGTTTCATCTCATAGCAGGTCCTTATCACATTTCCTAATTTGACATGACACATGAAGTTAATTTCACATTGTTCAAGTAGTTAGGCAATTTAAACAACTGGTTTCACTGAAAAGAAATTTGAAAAAAAGTAGATTTGAAATGCAGATCAGTGGGCTTGCAGTGGAAAGTTCAGTCTTCCTGCTCATTCAGTTTGTCCTAGAGATAGTGACAACTAGGGAGCAAAAAAATTCCTCCAAAGCCACATGTTCTAAGTTACCTATGACATTCATGATGTTAATTCTCATATTCATCCTGTCACATGGGAAAGGCCCTTCTAGAAGCACTGCTGGAGATAAGAAATAAAATAGAAATGCCTGTAAACCAAACAAAGGAATCATGACTTCACCTTAAAAGGACCTTTCTTCCTGACTGAAAGGTTCTGTGACCAGTGGAATACCATGCCAGAGAAGCAGGTGTCAGCAGAAGCAGGAGTAGAATTGTCTGTCAATGTCCCAGCAGTGTATTTAACAGACAAATAGTGCTTTATACCAATTATCTGATCCACAATGCAAAACTAGATTTAGATATGCAAAGTATATCAAACATATTTTACTATGTAAAAAATCTACCAAAATGTCTGTTTTTCTGAGAAATGTTTACAAGTAAGAAGCATGTCCTATGACACAGTATCTCAATCAAGACACTACTAACCAATCATATTTATTTTTTTAAAATAATATCATAGTATTTTTTTTAAAAAAATTGACATTGTATTTACTGCTAAGCAGCACTGTTTTGAAATTTATCTGACTTTTTTAGCATTTCCAGTTTTGAAATATTTTTGTGAAGAAGATCTTTTGTATTTTTGGATTCAGAAAAAAGTGAGTGAAGGTTATATTTAACATCTATTAAAATTCCTATTTCTCATCTTTGAGTGCATGCATGTTTTGAAGGGGTTATTTTTATTACTTCTAAAATATTTGTTATTACATTTTTAATGTGATTTATATTTTGTTATTATATGCCATAATGACATCTGTTGCAGCTAAGTGAGAAAAGATCAGACAGAAATCATTAATATTTCCTGGATTCCAATCTGAAAATCAAAATTTTCAACATTGCTTAGTTGGTTTGAGTGCTTCTGTTTTATAATATTTTAGCAAATTCATGCTAAAAAACAAAAATTTGGAACGTACCTATAATGAAAAATTCAAAAATAAACTAAACTAAAGTCTGTGAATGTGTGTGCATGTGTAAAGTTGTGCTTTGTTAAACCAGAATTAGGTAAAACAGAATAATATTTCATGTAATAACTGCAATTAATAGCTTGTATGTGATGAAAAGATGTGAAGACAAACCGAATGTGTGGGTGTCTCTGTGTGTACAAAAGAGGAATGGAAATTACAAACTGGATAAAAAACCCTCAACATCCACTGCTATCAGTACTGAGTAGAACTGCCAAAGATGCCAGCTTCATCATTTACTGCAGCTGTGCACCTGCAAATGCCACCTGGATTCTCTGTCACTGCAGCAGTTTCAGAAAGGTCTGAATATTCAGCCACTGAGTATTCTCATGTTTTATCTACAAAATACTCTAATTACTTTTGCTGCTAATAAATGGCATAGGAAAACAAGTGCCTCTAGGATTTGGCTAGGATTGGTGAGCAATAGGGGTTGCAGTGCTTAAGAATAACTTAATCTTCTATGCCAATAGAAGCATCAGTGGACTGCATCAAGCAATCAAATAAGGATTAAAGAAAAAGTCACATTGGCTTTAATTTTCTTAGTTTAACTGCTTGGCATATATTGCAGAAAACAATTAATTCAGGCTGTTTCTAACAAAGAATAATTTCAGAAAGTTTAGTGTTTATGAGCAGCCCATCTGAAATGCAACTTCTTAAAGTGTCTTTACATTTTCTATCATCAGAAAGGCAAATAATAATAACACATCATTGGTTTTCTCACATAATAGCTATTATATTTTAATACCACTAAGGTTGCAAAAGAAAAATAACCAGATGAAGTACCACTGCCGTAGACTTAGATTTATTTTAAATAAGGCCGCTGAACAGTGGAAAAGAGGAGAAAGTCTGATTACCAAATCATGCAAGATGTGGCAGCCAGACACTGGCTTGGTGATTGCAGACTATCTGGATTGACAATAAATGAAGGAAAAGTCAAAAGGAAAGACATGAAAAATCACAAGACTAATACTGTCAATTTTCTTGCTGCTCTGTGAATCTCCATAGCTCAATCCCTTGGCCACTCATCCTGAAAGGTCTGTTAAATTTCTGAGAATAAGGTGAGCTCTGTTTCTTTTTTTTTACACTGCTTCTATCCACTGGTATCTTTTTTATCCTCTATGCTCATTCTTTTTTGCAGTCAATCAGAGACCTGGAAGCAGAAATAAACAGTCTACAGTGTGTTTCCTAACAGAGCCACAGAAGTGAACCTTAGACTCAGTCTATTCTTGAGGAATTAGACTGATACCCTAAGAATGTAGTGGAATAGTTATCATGATGACAACAAAACACGTTCACTGTTGCGAAGGACCTTGATAACATCATGAAGAAGTCTGTGTGGTACTGAGGGAAATGCAGAATAGAATGGAGGAACTCACTGGAGAATACTATATGATAAGATCATCTCATCAATTATATTTTTGCTGCTCTCTAATCTGTCACTGAGGGTCATAGGGAAACGGTAGGATATGCAGTACCAGTAACTATGATGGAAGGAGATCAGGGCTCAGATAAAGGTTTGACCTGTGCTGAGAGAACACAGCATTTGTTTTACCTGTAAATAACTGGGTAATGGCCAAGAAGCGAATAGACAGAGATTATAGAAAGGAATGTGGTTTATAAAATAAAGTATCAGTACAAAGTTATTCTAAGTGTTATGTTTCAGGCCTGCTGAAATCTGTTAGAAACACCTGATATTTAAAATGTTATGGAAGAAGAAGTGGCAAGATTTATTGACTAAAAGGACTTACCAAGCAAAAAAGAAATTAAGGCAGATGGTCTCAATGTTATGTAGCCCAGAAACACATGAAGCATATATTGTAAAGCATATTAGAGAACCTATGAAGAGGTTTGTGAACTTCTTTTGTTCACCTAAATTCAACAGGAGGTTTTGAGTAAGATTGAGAAAGGATGCTCTTCTCTGCAAAAGAGCTGCCTTTGTCACAGAGATTGTGCCACATTCAGGCAGTCCTTGTGGTAGACACAAAACTTCATGTACAAATATTACTAAGCAATCAAAATAGTGTCAGACGTTTGAATGCTTTTTTTCATAGAATATGGAATGTAGGAATGTTGCTACTTCACAGGGAGGCTGCTACATCATTTAAAATAAGCTTTTACAATAGTATTCTGCATTGTGTGTGCCTTGATAGCTTCTACATATTATTATACAGAACCATTTATACAGCTAGATGATTTCCTTTCATTTTGTCATAAGAAAAAAATACATTTAAAGTAATGTCTTGCAATTTTACTTTTCAATGTGCTTAGTAGAAGATATAAAAGAGGAGAAAACCAATAAAAATTGCTTTAACATGTGTCTTTGAGGACATAGTGTGCTTATTGAATAGCCAGAACGGCAAAATAAAGTGATATTTCCTTCATTATTACCTATGCGATGAAAAAATTTCTTTTAGAATATACAACATCTCTCCCCATGGATACTTAGTCAGCTCCCTGTCCTCCTTTGTTTTTGACAAGAGGTATCTCCAGAAAAACCTTTGCCTTCCTCCAAGAAGACAAACTACTATCAGTGAAACTGGTATGGGCTAAAAGACAGATTATTTTTATTCCTTGCAGATATAAAGAGATAAAACCCCAACTAGTAAACAAAATTAATTGAGAGCTGCTTGGGAATTCACAATTAGAAATGATTTTCAGGTAAAAATCATGTCCTTTACAAAATCTGGATATTACGTTCATGGTTTATTGATCTTAAAAAAAAAAGTGTATTCACTGTCCATTTCTTTTGATGTTTTGAAGAAATGATGCTGAGCTGCTCCAAACAAATATTTCTCAGATGCACTCAGTTCTAAATAAAAAAATATTGAAAGATTTTCTCCTTATATAATCTGAGTTTTTCTGTCATCTGTGTGCAGAAAAACCATAAACAGGTTCCATCTTAACTATGTGTAAGTAATGTGTCCTTGACAGATTGCACACACTTTTTGACTTAAAAAAATATTATCAGGAAAATGTGAATTTAAAATTTGTTTTATTTTAGTATTCTTTAACTGCTTGATAAGAGCTGAAGATCCTATGCCACATAGGAACTAGTTGCTCCACAGAGTAGAGGTGAGGAACTGCTGATTAACTTCAATGCTCTGTAGCTAATACCTGCTAAGTATGACTTCAAACACATTACAGCTTTATTGTAGCATGACAATTGTATCAGGAGTCTGGTCAAATCTACTAAATTTGGTCAACCTGTATAATAATCATAAAAATGAGCAACTATGGTTGAAAAAGTGAATTCATGACAGAAAAAAAAAAAAGAAAGAGGATAGTCAAGCAACTTATTTACCTTTTATCTCACTTATAAGTAAAGAAGAATGGATCTGGAATATTTGACTTCTTAAAATGCAAGGTATTAAAACGTCAGTATTTTAATCTGTGTATCCTTATTGCTAGTAGATTGAAATTCATGAATTATCCTGCATAAATTCCTGAAATATATTCCACCATGAAAAATTGTGAAAAAAGTGAATGAATTATTTTTTGTTGAATATAGAACTTGCAAGGGGAAGCAAACAAGATGTAAATAAAGAAATGCTGAAAGGCATTTATTTTTATTATACTGCTCTCCCTTCAAACCACTCAGAAATAGAAAAATATTCAATTAATTTTTATAGTGATTTTCTGTTTTCTCCCTGATCTTAAGTAAAGAAGTTCAATAAGGGTAATAATCGCTCAAAATCTGACAGTTTTTGAGCCCTGCACTTTAGTACACTCAAGCTCTGGCTGTGGATGAATAGAAAACACACTTTATATGTAAGGCAAATAATTTTTATTAGCATAACTGAAATCTCAACAGTCTAATCATAGAGTTACCATTAGTCCAGCTACCTCATTCTACACAGAATGGCTACTCTTAGTTTTAATTAGCTAAAAAATCATTAGTGTTGCATGCAAAGACAAGCAAGAATAAACAACTTAGGCATAGCCACCTGGTTGTGAGAAAAATTGCTGTTGCAGCTAAACTGAGTGAAAACAGTAGCAGCAGGCAAGGTAAGGTTCAGACAGAGCAAGCCTGACAATCCTATCTTGAGGCCTTGCAAACTTAGTGCAAAACTTGTGTCCTGTGACTACCTAAGTCAGCATTGTATCCCTGGGATCTAATGTTACTTCAAATTGAGAGAAATGAGATGCCCTTGTCACTTGTAAATGCATCTTTATTAAGTGGTGTAAGGACTTAAAGAGCACAGTTGCCTGTCTCAAACACTGTTAAGGCCACAGAAGGACTTTGCCATAAGCATAGAATGGAGTGACAGGATAGTGCTAACTCCAGGCCTGATGGAGGTGAGATCTGGTTAGCACATCCTGGGTAATGCATCCAGACAAAGATTCCTACTGGGGCACACTACGTAAAGAAGCAATGGCTCATGCTCCTATCACTGGTCAAAGAAAGATCACCCCAAGTTATGAGACAGATGGCATCTGCGATCACCAATGATCACTGAAGCCCACTGAATATGCCTCCATCCACACCTTGAACTTGGACTGTAAGTTAATCCTCCACAGTGGTAACTTGAGATAAGATAAAGGTGACCAGGTGTTATTTCAGACCTAGGGGGAGGTTAGCTAAGCTGAGGGAGGAGAGTGTATCACTGATAACAGACACAAAACCGGCAGAATTCATTTGCCACAAGGAAAGCCAATTCACCAACTGTGCTGAAATCAGCATCGTTTGGGTAAAAGGTAATTTCAGCAGGTGAAGATTGCAACCACTGACCCAAGAAACCCACCAACGCAAAAGAAAAAACTGAACATGCAGACTTAATTAGCATTAATTGTTAATAATTTCTTTGCTTGCTAAAGTGTATAAATAATGAAAAGTTTTGAATGACCTCAGGACCCCCACCACTGAGAAGCCCAGTGTGAAGAAGGATCAATGGGACATGGCTGAATCAACAGGCAGTGACTGTCTTCTGCTTGATTCTCACTCACTCACTCACTCACTCACTCACTCACTCACTCACTCACTCACTCACTCACTGTGTCTCTCCTCTCTTTTCTATTTCTTCATCTCTTTTCCATTTCTTTCTATTTTGCTACTTCATATTTTATTGTTAAATAAAATCCATCGTATTGGCTTTGGCCTATGGTCTTATTTACACCTTAATTCATGTAGAGACATCTCTCAATAATATGATCTTAACAAGTGGCACTGAAGAACAATCAGCCAAAATTTTTGCTTATTTTATTTCTCGTCTTAAACTGATCCACAGATTTCTATTACTGAATCCCTCGAAACCTCAGTCCCTAACATACTATGTGAAACATAAAAGGTGTAAATTTCATAGTATAAATGCTTCCTTCAGTAATATCATGGTCCCTTTTTGTGCTCTTCAGCTATAATAAAGAAGTTCAATAGGACTTCTTCTCTGACAGTATGTAATTATTAGTTTGCTTCCTTATTTGGTCTCTAACTTAAATGATAATCTTCCTTCCTTAAGAAAAAAGCAGTGAGATTAAGTCTGTGCAATTCATAATGTGTGCAATGGAGACAGAGGTAAATAAAATAATGGGTTTTCCCTGTCTCTTTTCATACATACAACCACAAAGAAGCCTTTTCCTCATCCACTTAATAAACATAGTAATGACACTAAACACTTTTTTTGGCTTTAAATACATTTCTATGACTTGTGAAACATACTGATTCACTTTTGTCCTTTACTTGCCATGATTGCTCCACTTTGCTTTCTCCTATTCCCAGGCAAAGCCAAAAAGTTATGAGCAGCTTAGTCTGAGGGCAAGTATTGGTGAAATAAAGTTTTCTGCTTATTGTGTTTAAAGAATGTAAATGTTACAATTACCTCCTAATAAAACAGGATGGACTAAGGACTCTCACTGTTAAAAGGTGAAATAAACTAAAATATGTAGGATTTAGGAAGAGTGTTGTTATAATTTGTTGTATTGTTTTCAGAGTTTACGTAAATGATTATTTAAAATGACATCATACAATGGCAGTACAATTAAAGAGTTTATTTGTTTTTTTTTTCAGTGCCTGGCAGAATCAAAATAAAATTTTAAATCATCACACTATACTGAGTGATCCAAAGAACTGCCAAAGACAGACAGAGAATTGTCAGCCTCAGAATATTTTTCAGAAGTATAGCGCATACTGCTCACATGTATCCATCAAAAAGGTTGAAGAATATGGAAAATATATGGGATATAATAAATGCACCAGCACCTGTTTGCAGATATAATCACTCATTTTGAAGCCTCTCCGCTAGTTACCTATTTACATTTGTATCTATAGTTATGATAAAATATAGATATCTTTATAGTTCTGGATGGAAAGTGTTGACTTGGCCTTCATTAAGTGCCCCTCGTCTTGAATAGTTATTCAAATGAAATGTCTGAAGTCGTTGCTGCTTTTAAACCACTAAAATATAGGAATAAGATAATCTCCAAATCTGGGCAATACAATTTCTATTTGTCAAACACACCCTGAGACTCTGAGCATGTGCATCAGTCACAGCTATAGTGCGACTGGGTGGGTCTGACTGATAGTGATTGAGTAAAGTGCCAACATAACTGAGTAAGATTGAAGATGACTACACTGATATGCTTGAATTGGCATTAGTATTAATGAACAGGACAGCACATATCTTGACATGAGTAAGTGGTCACAGCCTGGGAGTGTGGAAGTGAATATTAGCTCACATGACTTGATATAACTCTGTATGGGTGTAAGTGTGACACATGAATGATTACTGGAATTCAGTATCAGTGGGTGGGAGTAGCAGTGTCACTTTATATAAATGAGTATCCCTGACAGGGGGCAATTTAGTTTCTGCCTAAAGATTTCCTGTTGGTAGAGAAAAACCTACCATCTACCAGTGACAGAATATCCACTCCCTTCAGGCAGTTTCTCTCTGCTTTCCATTCTGTTGTGGTATTTCTTAACATTTCTGAAACTACAGATAAGTATCACTCTTACTAAGATTGGAAAGGGACATTGTCTTTAATCTTGGCTGGAATCCAAGCCTTCATTATTGTATAATTTTCTCAGTTTCTCTAATAGACAATACCTGTTTTGTGATTGATGGGATATTGTCACCTTTTCATGTTCCCTGTCAAAAGAGACTTATGAAATTATTGGACCATAAAACTATCTATATGTATACATGTGTTTATGTAAATATGTATGTATGTTTATAGTCCTTAAAGTAATGAACATGGCTTCAGAAAAATGCAAATTAAGATATTAAATAAACTTGATTTCAGGGTGGTAGAAACCTCTTCACCCAGCACTAAATTTAGAACTGGAAATCTGAATGTTTGTGTGGGTATGTTAACTCTTTTGAAACTGCACTGGAGCATAATGCACTGCCCTTTTGAAACTTCACTGGAGTCCAGTGTAACACAAAGCTCCCAGCTTTCACCCATGCAATCCCTGACTCACAGCCGTTCTCTGCAAGTCAGAGCTGAAGCTGCAAGGGGTAAACTGTAAGGTTTGCCCAGCTGTTCCAAGGGGTGAGTTAGGCAGCAGCTGCTAGCATTAATGAACAGTCAATCTCAAGTACTTTGGAGTCAGCTGGACACTATTCTGTGCCAAGTTTGGAATTCAAAATGTCAGATGTGGATATGGGATGAGTAAGTATGAGTCATGCAATTCTCCTGACAGGCATGATGATGCAGTTTTCCTCTGTGGAAAGTTCCCAGTACCTAGAAAGAGTTAGGAGGAGGTGTTAGGTCCTGATTATCCTGCTTCAGGATATGACTCTCTCTTACCTCCTTTTTTTCCCCCAGCAGGAGCCTCTGTCTACCACCTCCCTGACTCAGCCCAGGATTAACAGCAATCAGTTAATTCTATTAATATGTTAATTTTGTGTAGGCACTGCCCCAAGTAGAGTAATTAAGAGGCCCTTTTCAGTTAAGAAACAGAAATATAAAAAGATTTCATAATCATCAGTGCAAATTTTTCAATAACTGTGGGTTCTACACTTTTCAAAAGATAGTAGGAGAATGAAGCAGAAGGAAAGAAGAAGGAAATCAAACAGGTCCAAACCTGAAATCAGTGATCCCAACTCATCACTAAATGTAAGGACAGGTATAATTCTGATCCCTTTATTCACGCGACAAGATAAAACTCTCACACACACTCTTGTACTCTCTTTTTCCTAATGTTCTCAGAAATGTCTCTCTGTAGTCACCCATCCTTACCAAGAGTTTCTTTAAATTATAGTCTTACAAATTCTGGGGGACATAGCCACTGTTTGATGAAAATGAGAGTTGCTAAATTAACAAAGACTGACTGAAAATATTATTCTTTTTTACAAAGTAGAAATCCTGCTATACCAATAACTATTTTTGATGAATCCTATACCAAAATATTTATGCTTGAAGATTCATATTCCTACATCCTACTTTCTGCCAAATAAGACTGATTTTATGAATATTGTAGTCTCTATGTGTTTCTTTTTTGGAATTTGGACCCCAGATTGTGTGCATGCAACCCTCAGCCTTAGAGATCTCAACTATGTGGGCACAATTAAAATGAATTTTCCCAAATCAGTTTCAGTTTTGCACTTCTCATTTTTGATAGCTCCTCCCCTGTTTCTTCTTTCAAAGATTGTGAATCTCTATCAGGAAGAGGCATCTGCAGACTACCCACAATAAGACATTGCATCTCCTTTTGCCTTGCCTGGTATTCACCTAGAGACAATGTACAAAGCAGAAGGAAAGTAATGGACTTTTTTTTATAAAGTATTGGGAATTTAAAACATGAGAATAGGAACACTGAATACCCAAGTGTTGAAAAAATATTTTTTTGCAAAAAGGAAAGAGTTACAAATTTTGCCCATGTGACTTCCCACTTACAGGATGTATCCACTTTCTTGAGCCATTTAAATAAGTGACCTTATAAGTAAGACTCCATGTGAATCATGAATACCATCATGCAGGAAGGTGACAGATTTTATGGATTGGTCATGGTAAAACCAGCAAATTTCACAGTTCATCATGCATTAATGGAGATGGTTACAAAAACATAAAATCATTTATAGTGATAAAAAATTATACTGAAAGGGTGAAAATTATATTTTTAACAAAAATAAATCATAAAGATATGCGGCATGCTTTGAAAGGAATTGGGAAATATTGTTTTAAACTGGGGAAATACACAAAAAACCCCAACCCCCCCTCTCAAATAGTGATAGTGGTGAGCTCTGCCAGAAAGAAAATAAAAAATAACATGTAAGGATGTGACCACTTCAAATCAAATTCAATGTGCTTGGAGTACAGTTAAATTTGCACAGAAGCTGCACATTGTTATGAGCTCTCATGCATAACATAAACATAGAGGAACAATGCAAAGACCTCTGTTAAGCCAATATAAATGCAAGGTATTTTCATGGAACGTAATAAAAACTATTCTTACGGTAACAAAGTAGATCTGTAATTCAGGTAGCCTTTCAAATTGCAGAATCTGATCTAACCACCTGCAGCCATGCCACTTCAGTCTGTGATATTTTCTGGTTAATCTAAACAGGGCTGAACTTTAGTGTCTGCTTAGGTGGGAAGCCAAATAGCAGCACATTTAAAAAGTGCTGTCTGGGTTTTGGTTTTCCTGACTTTTTACTAGTCTTTCTGAGACACTGCTTAAATGTTCCTGTCATTAGAACAATATTACTGACTCTAGGCAGCTGTCTTCATTTGGACTGCCCAAACCTGGAATTTCTTTTGAAAATGTGATAATGCTCAAAAGTCAGAAGTACAGAAAGTTCAAGACAGGTTATAGGAAAATCGAGAGGTAGGATTGAGTTGGAAGGGAAACTCATGATTTTTTGAGGCAACATAGTTGTGTTAATATTTCTTGTAGGTAAGATACTATGGGAATTATCTCTAAGGGAGTACAGGAAAATGAGCAGGTCCTTAAACACCTACAAGTGAGAGAATAGCCCATGCCAGTGCCAAGGAAAACAAGTAGATGTAAAAGGAGACCAGATTGGCTAAACAAGGAGCTGTTTTTGAGCTGCAACGGAGAAAGGCAGTTTACAAGGGTTGCAAGTGGAAGTGGGCTGCATAGAGGTAGAGCCTCTGCTGTTGCCTCAGCAACAAAAGACTGAACAATGGAAATGTTCATCTCCTTACTGAAGCCCCTCAGCCCTCTGTGCTTAGCAAAAGGTTTCAAAGAGAAGTACCAGCAATGGATGAGGATTCATAGGCTATCCGAGAGAATATGACCCTCATAAGTCAATGGAACTTGATGGGCTGCAGTTGAAGGTTTTGAGAACTTGCCCCTGCCACAGGGAGGCTACTCTCCACCCTGAATTGGCTCCCGAGAGCAGAGAAGATCCTCTGAGATTAGAGGAAGGTAAAATTTACATCTAGATTTTGAAAAGAACAAAGGACAATCTGGAGATCACTGTCACTTTAGTAACTTGGAAAATCATGAACCAGGTCTTCTTGGAACACATTTCTGGCCACAAGAGAGAGAAGATTTCTGCAGAGAGCAAGCATTTAAGAAGGATAAATCACACCTAACCAACTTGATTGGCTACTATGATGAAATTATGGGTTTTGTGGATGAAGGGAAAGCAAAGAATTTCAATTACCTTGACTTTAAACTTTTACCTTGAGCACTGCTTTTGATATTGTCTCTTACAGTATTTTTTAATAGGTAGACAACTGGATAGTGTAAAAAAGTGGTCACCATTAGAGAGTAGAGGGTAATGTGCTGTACACTACCCACATGCCTGTCACAAATGAGGTTTATATTTACCCTGAGACCTGTCCTGTTCAACATTTTCATCCATAACCTGGAGGAATAAATGAAGGAAGCAATGGACCCTCTTGCCAGGTTTGAAAATGACACATACTAATTGTGAGGGTTACCAAATATCCTCAAGAGCAGGACTGCCATCCACAGGGACCTAGATATATCCTCAAGAGCAGGACTGCCATCCACAGGGACCTAGATAGGCTGGAGGAATGGGCTAACCGAAACCAACAGGATTCTTCAAGGACAAGTGCAAAGCTCTCTACTGGAAAAGGTGCAACTCCAGCATTGATACAGGCTGGGGACTGAATAGCTGAAAAAGCATCCATCAGTCTTCACACATGAATCAACAGTGAGCCCTGGTAGCAAAGGCAACCAGTAGACTTCTGGACTGCAAGGACAGGAGTAAGGCCAGTAGCTTGAGGGTCAAGCTGTCAACCTGTATTCAACAGTCATTAGATAACATTCAAACAATACATGGGTTTTCCCCCCTTACCTTGTACAAGAGAGATATCAATAAACTGTAATGAGTATAGAGGACAGCCATGGAGATGGTTTAGACCTGAAATATTCATCCTGGAGCAGGTGGCTGGACTAGAGACCTTCTGAAGTTCATTCCAGCCTGAACTATTCCATGATTCTCCGTGAAACCTGTCTGGAACACTGTGTATCAGTGCTGAGCTGAAGTATTTCTGTACACAGCAGACACCTGGTGTGCTGAAATTATAGAGCTCACCACTGTTTTGTGACCTTTCAGCTGAATTTACCCAATTAAAGAGATTCAGAATTATGATATATCTGAAGTTAAAAGCAGTATCAACTCAGCCAGCAGTGAGACAGCAAGAAAATACCATAATTTCAACAACTGAAGAGCTAGTTATGAAGAAAAGTCAGGCCCATGTGAATGCACATCCTCTGACTGGATCCAAAGATGGATGAAATATTTTTTTTGAAATTTAATATATTTTCTATAGTAAAAGTGTAAAAAAATATTGCCTTTTTGTAACTCTCTTTCCAAAATGCAATACGTCTTTGAAGTATATAAATCTACAGCTTGCAAATTCTGTATCTGTATCAATTCCCACAAGGACTTTATCTTATTAAATTAACTCTGACATGGCTACAGAGTAAGACTAATGTAGCTCCTTTAGCAGCAAACTTTTTCAGTGGGTGACATAATAGCATATAGTTAGAGAAGTTTTTCAAGAGGCAGTCAAAATAATCTGAATATGCAGTAGGCAATCCACTAAATCACACTTGTAGGAATATGTTTACAACAATGAACAGTTTGCCTGTAACTGAAAATGCTATATTTATTACCTTTACAAGCTTCATAAACACAATAAAATGCTTCTGCTAATTGTCTCAAGCTATAATATAGGACCTAGACCCAGTGTTCTACGGTAAACTGGATTAATTTTTACAGCAAGGTCCCTTAATTCAGTGGTAGTACCACGTAGCAGCTTGAAAATTATGCTGCAATTTCATTTGAGATAGAAAATAAGGCATGTAATCAGAATACGTACTTTATTGTTACCATACTGTTAGTTTAATTTGTTTTCTTTACCTTTTCAGATTTGCTAAATTGAAAATTGCCAGGTTGAAATTGCCATTTTTGATGCCTGGGTTTGGTGGCATTTTAGCCATTTGCTTACAAGAAAATCTGAACAATCAGAAACACTAAGATATGCCTGCAAAGATCTCTTTACAAGAATCTAGGCAAGCACATGGGATTCTTATTTTGCAAAATTGGTCAGCATTATCCCAGCTGCACTGAAATGCAAATTCTTACCATTAAGCTTCCTAGATAGTCTCACAGACAACAGTACCACTATGTTCACGTGATCCAAGTAATTAAGTTAACACAATTTAATGAGCTAATACTTTTCCTGGGCCACGGTAATGGTTGCTTTTAAAAGCACCAACATGCAAACATTGTTGTTCTGTAACCGACATGAGGAGAACGAGGATGCAGTTGAAGCAGACGTGCCATGCACATATCAAGTGCCTGATTGTTGTGTGCCAGGTGTGTGTTGGACATGTGCCAAATGTGTGATTGCCGTGTGCCAAATGTTAGATGGATGTGTGATTTTCATTTGTAAGGCACATGATTACCATGTGATAGATGCATGATTGTCCCAGGACATCAGGAAGAATTTCTTCATGGAAAGCATTATCAAGCATTGGAACAGGCTGGCTAGGGAGTTGGTGGAGTCACCGTCCTTGGCAGTGTTCAAGAAATGACTGATGTAGCACTTATTGCCATGGTCTAGTTGGCAAGGTGGAGATCAGTCAAAGGTTTGACTCAATGATCTTAGAGGTCTTTTCCAACATAAATGATTCTGTAGTTCTGTGATCCTGGGATTGGCATGGGATTGGCATGTGATTGGCATGTGACAACCAGGTGCTTCCTGCATGATAAGCATATGATTGGCATGTGACAGCCATGTGATTGCCACATGCAGGGCATGTGATGGGAATGATTGACTTGTGTCAGGTGTGCACCATCAGGCAAATGCTGTCTATGTGTCATCTGTGTGCCATCTGTGTGCTGGGCTTGCTCACCAGAGCAGTGCCAAGGGGATGGAGGTTTGCACTGGCACCACCCCAGGGAAACAGTTACTCTTATATTCTTAGCAAGGATGTTACCTGCTCATGGTGACCCAGAGGCAGAACAAGAGAAGTATCAAAGCAGATTTTTTCAATCAATTGGTTCTCTCCTAGTTTGTTGTAAGTACAATATAAAATCTAATGGTTTGAAATATGGAGGCAAATGCTAATGCATGTTATTTATTGTCTCTGTTAACTCTGCATGTATTGTAAAGGGAGAACAAACACAAAGGAAACTTTAGGAATAAGAATCTAGAAGCAACAAACCCAGGGGAAGTGAGTATCACAGAATTGTATGTACAGTCTGCTAAAATGGCTCAACCAGCCAGCAATACCTTGTTACATTGCAGTAAAACAGCTACTTGTCTTGTTCTCATTTTCCAGAGCTGTGGATTTGTTCACAGATTCCAGAAGACAATATTTCAGAAGGATATCATCGAGCTTTGTTTTGTATATTTTCGTAATACTCAGAAGAGCTGTGTGCAGGTGTGTATACATATGTGTATGTGGTATGTGCACATATGTGTATAAAGAGATAAAATCACACACATGTTAAAATATATATATATATATAAGCTTAGATGTAGACTCTTACCACAGCAAGAAATAGATCCCAAAGTATTTCCCAGAGTGGCAGTGTGGTATAGATAGCTACAATATTTAAATTGACTTGTGAGGAAAAGGAAGAATACATCCCAGACCCAAGAGTAGCTTTGATGAGTGAAATCATAAAAGTAATGAACCTAGTTCTAGTGAAGAATACAGACTGCTATCTTTCATTCAAAGTGAAATTACTGTCACCAAAATCTATTCATTGTGCCATTTTCAGTTCTCATTATGATTACTCTCAGTAGAATTAGATACTAAAATTACAATTCTTCATATGTTTTATAAATCATAGTAGTAGACTTGAGTATTTTGACCTTTTTAATATTCCTTTGCTTGATTGGCCACAGTGCCTATCTGTTCCATGTATCCCATTATTTTACTGCCTCTTCTAACCTATGGGGAAGGAGATGAAGCAGGTAGCCAATGAAGATATAGGATATTGTAAAGGTCAAAATACTAACATTATTGCTAAATATTTCATAGCATACTTTAAGTATTAAAGTTCTGACTGCAGTTCCTTATAAATAATGTTGAACAAAGAGCAGATAATAGTGTGAATTTTATCCAGTATCTTTAGCTGGCCAAAATCAAAGTACTACTAGAGAAACTGTAACACACATTGCAACTATATTACTGAGCACTAGCACATATTATCTCAGAATTACGCATTTAAGTCAATACTTTGGGTAGGATAAGAGCATTGTGCTCATGCCTTAGGTCCCTTTCCCTGGGCATAGGTATGTGTTCATAATAGAAAGTTTTCTGCAGGTGTACAGGAACATTTAGCAGCTTTGCCAACTGATTATATTGTATCTGGGTGGAGCGTTGCTCAATGACATGTCTTTCACAGCAATGAGCAAGCTCAAATTGTGAATGGCCTTCTTACCTCTTTGTTTTGGGGACTTGAAAGAATCTGGACAAGTCAGGATAAAATTTGAGTCTTTGTTTTCATGGTGCTTTCAACTGGAAGCAATGCATACCGCTGATGCTGTATTGAATCTGCTTCTACAAATTATTTGCTCCTGTTTCACATAACCTAGACTATTTAAACAGAGCATCAGAAACTCCTGTTGTATGATGATTTCTAAAGATGTAGGACTCAGAACTTCCATAATATAGCCAGGTGAATTGCTATCAGCTGATGACTTGCCTTGAAAGTACAAATAGGTAGGCACTGTGATATGCAAAATTCTATTAGTAAATGAAAAGCACTATAGAAGTAGTTTCAAAATTATGGCAAAGACATTTCCTTCCCAATATGACTGCAGTCCCTCCAGAAAAAAAAATTAATACTGCAGGATGTGTATTGTGCTTTAATAGCTCTTTCTACAATGTTGACCTTTGTTACCATAAGGCTGACTAAAATCCACATGCACACACATCGTCTTCACTGCAATAGGATCTTTTCTGTAAATATAATAAACAGGATGATGTGTGTTTTAAGGCATATTGCTGCCACCATATTGTACACAGTATAGCATGTATCTTTAAAGAATATCAAGTGGTTCCACTGAAAGCTCTTACAATCATTTTCTAAATTTTCAGTAAGAAGGAGTACTGGTAAATTAGAGATCACATTATCACCACTTCGAATTTTAAATGTCCAAAGAATATTTGCAAGCTGTGTAACCTGAAACCTAAAGTTAGGCCTCTTGATCTATATTTGAAGTGTATAGGACAATCTGCAAGTTAACAAAACCAGTTTTAGCTACTCTATCTTTCAGTTGAAGCTTATAATTCCGAATAATGAACAAAAAATTTCATTTGGCTGAATATATCATAAAATGTCAGTGCTCTAGACTGACTTTTCATCCACCATTGCAATCATGCCAACTTCAGCACTCAGAGAATACTTTTTTCCAGGATGAATTGCCGTACATCACTAGAACTACAGAAATCTTTTTGAAGAGCAATGTTTTGTACTTCATCAACTCAGAGAAGTATTTGAACTGGCAGTGTAGGTTGTATATTGTGAGAGATGAAGACAGTATATTATCATGAATGTAATCCATGTGTTTAGAAATCCTTACTTTCTTTCTATTTTCTTGTTTTTCTTATCCTAAAAAATTCAACAGAGATTCTGTGATAGGTCAAAAAACCATAAAGTGATGTTTAATCTGGGGTTTTCCCTCCACTACTTATCCCTTTGCCTTTCCTTATAGGTAACTTCAAGGTTGACTTAAAAGGACATACCTGAGGTGTTTATTATGATCTTTTCACAGTGATTTAACATATTTTATCAAAGTTCCATGACTTTAGAATCCAGCTAAACATCCTTGTAAAGCAGATGAAGAGGGAACAGTGGCATATACTTAATAGTAATGAATGCTGAATTCCTATAAAAGGAGCATGAAAATGGATGACTGAGCCTGCAGTTGGTTTAGTGTTTTAGTGGGTGGAGTTGACAGTTTGGGAATTTTCACAAGCCATCAAACAAATATAAATATAGATCATTCAAGGTACAGTCATCAAGGTAGAAGTGAAAAAAAATGTAAAATAAAATATAGTTAAATAAATAACTGAAACATATTACATTCTAGTAAGAATCCCATGTAAAAGGGATTTCTCAATACAGAAACAGAAGTGAGTCGTGTATCTGCTGATGCTATTGAAGTTACCAAATAATGCCTGAAAATTTGAAAGGGGATCTTTGAAAGAGGTTTTGATGGATAACTCACTGGATGTCACTGCCAGATACCCACAGGCCTCTAGCACAGACAGTCCCACATGATGTCATTCCTTCTTCCTTACATGCAGTGAGACAGTTTTCAGCAGTGAGAACACAGATGTGTGTAGAGTCACCAAAAAGCACTCAGATAGTGTACTTTGTCTCAGCATCGAGCCAGAGCAAGTGACAGGACATTAGCACCACTGAAGTCAGGGCCAGTGCAGCTATGCCTCTACATCTGTAAATCTCATTGCTATATGAACTAAATTACAGGTAAAAGGAGTGTTCCTCCTGTGTGTCTGTCTGGATGTATGTTTGAAATTCATGAGATCCTGATATCCACCTACGTCTTTCTACACAGTTAGGGAACAGACCGAGATGTTACTCAGTATGCTTCAATTTCAAGAGTCACCAGTTGAAATCATGTGTTTGTGTATTTTTCTGCAGCAGGATTTAAATATATTTAAGTGTGTTTGTCTAGATAGGAGGAAAAGTATTTTTTTTGTCAGTCTGGAGAACACTTCTCAGAATGCAACATTTCTTTATTTGCCTTTCATACTTTTATTAGGTGCTGCATATATATAGGAATAACTTTATAATTAAGTTGAATGTGATAATATACCTTACTTTTCAGGTTGTATTCCTCTTTTAATTCCCTGCATGATGTTCCAGTCTAAAAGGCATTAATAGAGGTGTTCTAAAGTTGAAAAGTGAGGGGAATCAGCATTTAAAACTTAGTAAATCCAAGGTAGTAAAAAGCCTTTTTGCTGAAGATTATTCTCCCACAGAGTAACAGAATTTTCTTTTAGACTTTACAGTCAGTTCTTATGCAGTTGAAACATTATCAAAGCTCTCTGCCACCTTGTGTTGAATCTACTATACTTGAAATCTTTTATTTAGTGAGAAACAGTGTTTCTACCCAAAATAATATGATGAAAGCATTCCAAATGTCAAATGAACATTCACCAGCTAAAAATATTTTCACTTTTTGCTATTACAGTAGTAGAAGGAACTGCCTGTAGGTGACTGGAATGATTAAAAAGGAATAAAGAATATACAATGGTTGCTCCAAAGGGACTGTGAGAGTTCATCACACCATCCGGTGCCACTGTTACTTTTATCCCCAATTTCCCAACCAGGATGGTGTACTACTTTGTTCAGGACAGGTTTGCACTGTCAGGAAAACTACAGTTTTGTTCAAACTCCTTTGTCAGTTGCTTTTAGCTTCCTCTTGTTACCGTCTCCATTCTTTCCTATGTGAAGGTAGTGTTAGCTCACAAATAGTCATTTCCCAAAGGAAATGAGTTATTACCTTACCAGTTTGTGCACATATCAGGGTAGGGTTCAATATTTTAAGAAAAAAAGACCCATTTGAAAATTAATCATCTGGAAGTTGTGTATAATTTTGTGCATATCTCTAGTGCTCCTGTCATCATGAAGAACAGAATTGGTTGCTGGTGATATCTATATGAAAATAATAAGCAAATGTTTTTATTGTGAATACCACTATAAAGAGGTAGATTTCTAAACAATATCTGTATAAAGTCTGGATTGTTTCCTCTCAGGAAGATGTAACACTATACTAGAATGTAATGCTTTTCCTACAATTTAAAGGTCATTAAAGATATAGTATTTCATAATGTCTCACCAAATACACTTATCTCTTGACATAAGCAGACTTAGGAAGATGAGAAATGTACCTGGTCAAGGTAGCTGTTAGGAACTTTGTAATACTGCCTGTTTTCAAATTGAAATGCCACTGGCTCTAAACAACTCTAAAACACCTCATAGAACCAAGATCGACAAGCCCAGTAGAAAAACATATGCTGCTAGAAGGTATATATATCCATGATCAAATGTGCTTGGAATATACCAAGCATGGCATAAAGAGTCAGCACCATAAGGAAATAAAATAAAAGGACTGTCTTGTTCCTCCCATTCAAAACACTGTTTCCCCTCTGTATTCCTCATGTGTTCTCCACTGAGACAGAAAAGAATACAGATCTGAAATGGATTTAATTGTGTGCATAAGGGAGAAGGAAGCACAAAAATGGAAAAAAAAATCAGAGAAAGGAAAATGTCTGAGGAAGAAAGAGGAAGATTTGTCACATGGGTTTTTAAACTCTTCTTTGGCACTTAGTCATTTTGCCTGGAGGAAAAAGTCTAAGAAAACCTTGGTTGGGTAGAGATAGCTATGCCACATGCCTGGTGAACTGTGAATTGGCATAAATAGCTGGACACACTGCCATCCAGCTCTAGACTGTCTGCTAGTGACTACTGACAGTGATGTAGCACCAGATTCTCTTTATGAGGCTCCATGAGGACCTATTCCTAACACATGTTTTCATTTTCTCAGGAGGTTTTGGTAGTGCCAGAGTCACCCATTTCTGCTTTTGGAAAGTGCCCTGGTCAGGAAAAGAAGGTGCTGAATTTTTATGTCTAGGCAGACCCCTAAAAACCTAGTCTGTCTCAAAAGACACAGCACTAGCGTGTTGGGTTTGTGTGACAAGGTTTTGATAGTGAAAGAGCTACAGGGGTGACTTCTGTGAGAAGACGCCAGAAGCTGTGCACAATTTAAGTAGCTCCAAGACAGACCTGCTGCTGGCCAAAGCTGAACCCATCAGTGACAGCGGTATTCACTCTGGGATAATATATTCATGAAGAGGCAAAAACTGCAGACCTCACATCAGAGCAGGTGAATTTATTCTGAAGGAGACTATGACCTTGTGGAGAGCCAGTGTTGGAGCAGGCTTCTGGCAAGACCTGTGCACCTGTGGAGACAGGAGCCTACACTGGAGCAGGTTTTCTTGTAGAACTTGTGACCCCATGAGGGACCTATGCTGGAGCAGTCTGTTCCTGAGGGACTGCACCCCATCCTTATCTTGACCACTAGCATTTCTCTGCATTCTCTCTCATTGCCTAGTTGAGGAGGGAAGGGATAGAGTGGCTTTGTGACCATCTGGTTTCCAGCCAAGAGCAACCCACCACAACCAGTCACTTCTTTCCTGATGCAACAGGTGACAGTATTGTGGGAGACATCCTTCCTTGGGACACTGATAGAGTGCCAGAATTCTCAGTAACACAGATACCCGAGACAAGTCTTTTAGAAGGCAGTCCTTTTTAAGTTGAAGTAAGGTAATTGTTTTGACTAGATGGAAGGAGACCTGCACTGTGTAACCTCCAGGATCATTCAGTTCAGTATACTTTCTTAATGCTCCTAGTGCTCTTTCTCAACTAGCAACACTACAGTAGCCACTTTCTTGACATTATTTCAAAAAAGGTGGACTTAGTCATTATACCAACAGGTGAAATTTTGGATATAGTTAAGTCAGCAAGGCAGTAGTGGAATGGATTCAACTAAAGTCAATTAATCAAAGAGTCACAGAATCACAGAATATTTAGGGTTGGATGGGACCTCTGAAGATCATTCAGTCCAACCCACCCGTCAAGGTAATTAAAGGTATAAGGAGATTTGTCTTTAAGAATGCCACATTGTAGACAACATGAAAAGTCTTCAAATTTCATTCAATGCCTAATAGAGACTATTTAAAGGAATATTTGTGGCATAGAACACCAATCACTCACTTCAGCCAAAGAGTAATGATACAATTTTATGAGTTTGAAAATTCCCATGATAGCCACAAAGTGTATACTTAATATGTGTTCTTTGATGAGTAACATTAAAACTTGTCAAAATAATGAGGATGATGAACAGAAACTACTGAAGACGGTCACCATATCCTTAAACACAGGAGATCATAGTACTGAGTGATGCTAGTTTCTGTAAGTTGTCATTGTCCGGAAATTTCAAAGTGATGAAGTGCAACTGTTTTAGGCAAGTTTTTTAATGTCACAGAAATGCATGAAATACATAAAACAGGATTAGATTTGAAGTACTAACAGCTTTGTCTTAACTGCAGCATATAATCACCTGGTAGTCTAAAGCCCACATAGCTATTGGATATTGAAACACAAAGCAAATAGAATTTCCCCTGAATAAATGCAATTATATAATTAGATTTGATATGCAGAAAAAAAAGCTTTTAAAAATTTCTACATTTTATCTTTTTGAGTGTTTACATTTCAAAAAACCCCCAAACTTACAAAACTATTAATACACATATCTGTGTACAAACCATAAATACAAATTTAACAACAGGAACGTTAGTCACTATGATGGGACAGGGTTCACACTTGAAAGCAATTTTTTAGCTGACCAGAATTGTTTTGTAATAATTTAATTTTCTCTATCTTAAGTTTTATGTGTACCTGTTGTCACTTTCATTCATATATCTACTTTTATCGAGATTCTGTCAATCTTCTTCCATTAATTAGTTAGTTATTTTGGGAACACTGTCTCCACAGTACTTCTTATAGAAAGAATAGTTCAGCAGAGGAAGTTTGGCAGAATTTGGACATCTATGTCGCAGCTTTGTTTCCTGCAATAAAGCTGAATATATCAAAGTTCTCATCTAACATTTTGGGATGATGACTTATCCAAACGTTATATAATATAATATCATAGTTTATATATAACATTATCCTGTAGTAATATAACATTATATTAGGATTTCATAGGCAGTTTACCATAAGTGGCTTGTTTTTTGGTTTGTTTATTTTTTATCATAGCTGTATTCTATGGTTATCCAGATAAAAGTTAGTCCTCCAATTACTTTGGCCTTTGTATTACCCTAGGATTCATTGAGACTTAAAAGAAATCCCAGTCTAAGGCATAGTAAATATAAAAAATAATAACTATGATAATTCTTCGGCAGTTCTGTACCAAACCAGGATTGTTTGCTTATATAACTCAAATTGTATAATAATAAAATTTTAATTCAAATAATTGTCTTTATTCTCAATTACCTTGAGATAAATAAGAAAAATGAGACAGAGAAGTGATAACCAGCTGATCTATAGAAACCATGAAGACTCAAGTTATAAGAGTTTCTCAAAAGAACCACAAGAGTACATGCAAAGACCATGTATGACTCAACCTGTTTCTCATAAGGAAAAGTATATACTAGAACATTAAGCCATCATCCTTGTGAGTCCTTGGCTCTTTTACTCAAAAATTTTATAATGTTTCCTTCCTGAGATTGATCCACAGGGAAAAGAATCCACATTCATTAACTGTGCAGTGTTTAAAATGACCAGTGCAATCTAACAATCTTGTTTACACTCTAGTTTGTGTCATAGTCCGTGTCCTTGGGTTGTGTGTATTGTGGCTACTGAGGCAGTGCTGGAAAGCTTGTTTTATATACTCAAATAGCATCTGCATTTCAACATCGCAAAGGCTGATACAAGTTTTAGAAAACTTTGAGATCTAGTATGCTATGGAAAGTATTTCAACACCTTATCCTTGAAAAGCACAAAGCTATGACATTATCAAAGACTTATCATTGCCTTTTGATAATCTGAAATAACATTTAAAAAAAATCAGTTCACTTACTAGTTCACTTATTAGTTTGGTGGAATTTGCATTTCATGGTTCTTCTGTGTCTAAGACAAAATTGGAAGTGTTTTTATTATGTCAGTGTTGTGATATTTCACAGACAAATGGTGCTAGCAGAAGTGAGAAGTCTGGAAAGAAACTAGCTGTGGATGAGTAAAATATTTCTGCCATCTAAGAGGGCCAAGTCCCTGCCTGCTTTGATGATGCGGTTATCATCTAGTGGACATACAATATTTTCATTGCAAAAGAGAACAGATTTGCATATAATTTTTTAATCACTCCATTTTTATCCTAATGCAAGAACACTTCCCCAGCTATGTGGGCAGTTGCTGTGACTGATTAAAGTAACAGCCCCCCAGACAGATTTGTTTAAAACCTATTATAATTATAACAATTATTGTTGTTGTTATTACCTCCTCAGTATTCCGCCATCTCTTCCTATATTTCAGGGCAACAAATAATCATTTGTATGTATTGTTTGCCTTGTTAAATCTGCTTGTCTCCCTGTTGCCTATGCCCTTTTGCTTTCATCTCTTCTTGCTGCAGTGCAGAGCACTGGATTTAAGGTTCCAGGTAGGATTAAAGGCATCCCAGGGAGAATTCAACTTTGAAGTGGCAGAAAGTAAATGCTTGTTATCAACTGTAAGTGCTCCCTGTGTCATTGGCTTTCATGGCTGTGGCATGTCATTTGTAAAGATCTCTTGTTTCTGCATGCTGTAGTAGAAACTAATCTGTGAGCTTTTTACCAGTGTAACAATTCACTGGCAGAAGCAGCTCTTGGTGGATAATAGTGCCTGATTAGTGGTAAATTAGTAGCATATAATATTCCCATAACAGCAGAACACATGCTTAAATATAATTTTAAAATAAATCATACAGTTGTCTGGCTGATTATTTTCTGTTTTTACAAATGGGCTGTCTCATGGCTGTGTTTTTTTCCTAACTTACTCATTTCACCTGCTTTAGGAAGGGCATTGATCCCAAGGTGAAAGGATTATTGACTAGCAAGTCCCAACTACTATCACTGTACTCTGATTCAGAAATAGTTGTTTCTAAACACTCTTGATGAGGAAAATTATAAGGATAACAAAGATATGATGAATAAATATTTGATGCACGAGCCCCCTGAATTTATCAACATTCTTGACAGGCCCATGTTGCCTATGAGTATTTAGAGGTAAAGTATGAGAGAATTCTGAAAAATTTAAATCTAAATTGCACTGTTAGTTGCCCAGATTTAATAATATTTTGTTTCCTTCATTATTAGATGATAGAACAGTCTGTTGTTATACGACATGCATTCCAGTAGATATCCAGTTTTGTTACTCATCCTTTACACAACTGAAAATCTTGTTCAAGGACCATGCTCAAGCATTACACATTAAAGATGATTTTCCAGGAACATTTCCTCCAATAAACTTGAACCTTTGAATGTTTACAGTAGGTGAAGATGAAAGGTTTAAAAGTGTGGCTGAATCAAGCTTGAGTTCAAAATAAAAAGTTTCTCTTTTGAATTCCAAAGAACAAACAGGACACTCCAAATACTTATATTTAGCAAATAAACTGTTTGTCTTCAGATCCCTTCTGAACTCCCCTCATTTTCCTCTTCTCTGGGCTCAACAGACCATGTGACCTCAGCTGGTCCTCATACAGCTTCCCCTCAAGGTCCTTCTCCATCTTCATTGCCCATATCTTTCTTCTATTGCGGTGCCTCAAACTGCATGCAATACTCAAGGTGAGACCTCACAGGTGCAGAGCAGAGTGGGACAATCCCCTCCCTTGACCGGCTGGTGATGCTTTGCCTGGTGCTCCCCAGGACACTGTTGACTCTCCTGGCTGCCAGGGCACTGCAGACTTATATTCAACTTGCCATTGGCCAGGACCCCAGGTTCCTTTCCATGACACTGCTTTCCAGCATCTCATTCCCCAGTATTTCTGTACATCCTGGAATGCCCCATCCCAGGTGCAGAATCCGGCACTTTCCCTTGTCAAATTTCATATGTTTGGTGATTGCCCAGTCCTCCAATTTGTCGAGGTCTCTCTGCAGGGTCTCCCTGCCTTTGAGGGACTCAACAGCTCCTCCCATTTCTGTGTCATCTGCAAGCTTAGTTAGCATCCCTTGCAATCCTGTGTCCAAGTCATTTATGAAGATGTTGAAGAGCAACAGGGCCCAGGATGGAGCCCTGTGGAACCCCACTAGTGACAGGCCACCATTCTGATGTTACTCCATTCACTGTTATCCTCTGTGCTCAAACAATGAGCCAATTGCTCACCCACCATATGTGTTTATCCAGCTATGTGTGGGGCATTTTGTCCAGAAGGATCCTGGCTTCCCTTGATCAACTAGATGGGTTACCTTGTCATAAAAGGAAATCAGGTTTGATGAACTGGACTTTCCTCTCATAGAAGCTGTGCTGGTTGTAACCAATGACTGCACTGTCTTTCAGGTGTTTTCCAATACTTCCTAGAATAATCTCCATAACTTTACCAGGCACTGAAGTGAGACTGACAGGCCTGTAGTTACCTTCTTGCCCTTCTTGAGAATCTGGACAACATTCACCAACTTCCACTCAGCTAGGTCTCTCGGATTCCCAAGACCGATCAAAAATCATCAAGAGAGGTTTAGTGATAATGTCAGACAGCTCTTTAAAGATTCTGTGATGATTTCCACCAACATCTCTGAATTCTTCCCATGTCACTTGACTTTGGTTCCACTGGGCATATTCTTCCTTTTTGCCTTATTTCCAAAAGAGGATCCCTGCTCAGCCAAGCTGGCCTTCTTCCTCACCTGCTTTACTTCCAACATTTGGGAATTTCCTGCTCCTGGGCCTTAGGAGGTGATGTTTAAAAAGCGATGCACTCCAGCACCTGCAAAAACATTTTCCCAGGGGACCTTACTCATTAATTCCCTGAGCAGCCTGAAGTCTGCTCTCCTCATGTCCAGAGGTTTTGTTGCCACTTTTCCTCCTGTCAACAGAGATTTTAAACTCAATCACTTTGTGGTCACTGTGGCCAAGAGGCCACCAATCTTCACTTTACTCACCAGATCTGCTCTGTTGACAAGCAGCAGATCAAGGAGGGCATCTTTCCAAGTTGGCTCCCTTAGAACCTGTTCCATAAAGTTGTCATCCAGGTTTTTTAGGAATCTTCTGCCCCCGGTTGTATCAGCTGTGTCATGTTTCTGGCTAGTTGAAGTCCACCATAAGGACAACAGCAGTTGACTTGGAAGTTCCCCTTAGTTTCTCAAAGAATAATTCATCAGCTTCATTGTCCTGGCCAAGAGGTAGGTCTATAGTAGACTCCCACAGTGACATTCACATTGTTTGCCCCTTGACTCTTACACAGAGGCTCTCAACTCTGCCATTGCCAGCTGTGACCTCCATACATGCTAACCCTTCTATTACATACAGTGCGCCCCCACCACTTCTAACCTTCCTATCCCTCCGTAAGAGCCTGTAGAGCTTGTCA
>JAOXXN010000395.1:25341616-25360412 GCA_026770055.1 Myrmophylax atrothorax
CCGAAATCCCTTTGTTATGCCTTGATTCAGAGGTTTCTTTTGACCATTTTTGGAAGCTGACTATTAAATCAGTGCCTCATATGCACAGTGGGTTTAAAAACTTATAAACTGTAGCAAAACTGAGAGGACACTCATAATGAGAACTCATCTTCATGTGCATTAGTTGAATCTGCATAATATCAAAGAAACAGATTTCTGTTTTCTAAATACTCAGTGCTATGATGTGTGTTGGGTTGGGTAGAATAATGAAGGGTCAGGCAGATCAGAACATCCTGACAAGTTCTTACAAATTCAGTCTATAGCTGGTAGAATCTTAGATTCAATCTCATTAGTAGAAATATGGAAGTATCAGAAAAAACATTCTAGCTTTTGAGTTGCTGCCAAAACATATAGAAGAAGGGAAAAGGGGCTTATTTTATAACTATTTTTAGCTTTTTAGCTAGCTATTTTATCAGTGCACTGGATCTGCTGGGCAACGATCCCAATCTTATTAGCTACTAAACATTAAACCTATGCAATGTTATCACAAACAGGCGCTTTTTTTGCCATATGTTCTTTCCTAGTGCTGTAGGATTTCACTTTGAACCAGAGTTGGGGGTGTGAGCAGCTTCTGATTAGAGGAAGTTTCTTCTCAAGACAAAAGCCTTTTTCAGAGACTCTCATGTCATTGATCTCAAATCTGAGAAGATATAGGCTACCTGACCTTGACACAAGGTGTGGGTAAGTAAGGTTTCTAATTTGTCATTACAAGGAGAAAAGTGCCTTTTAGGATGCTTTCATAGGTCATCACTCTTATCAATGAGTTATTCTATGCTTTTAACATGTAGTCATTTTCTGTGTCTTATCTGAAAAGACACATATACTCTATGTTCTTATTAAAAGATTTTTTTTCTCCTCCTTTACCAGAAAAAGGTCATGGTGGGGATTAGTCCTCTGTCCCAGCAACTGATGAAAATTTTTCTGGCCCAGTGTTTTTCTATGTCTACTTTTTTTTTTTTAATTAAATCTACTCATATTTATTCAACACATTTTTCCCATGCCTTTATGAAGAACACCATAGGTGTTTTGTTTACAATGACTAAGGTCAGAAAGAGGGTGAAGAAAAAAGGGCCAAACCAATAGATTGCAAAAATAAAGAGATAGTTTAAAGACAGAGGCTCTGAGAATATAGTATTTAACTTATTTCCGGACACGAACAAAATAAAAAATTTCATAAAAATTAAAAGTATATTACCAAACTCTTGAAAAAAATCAACTGAAAGCTTTTGTTAGCGATAGGCAGTAACACAGTCTGCATTAAGGGTCTTTGCAACTAATTGGAATGAATTCATGCCTTCCCTATTGTAAGTGAAAACTGCACAAGCTTCTTCTCTCTGATAATGTTGCAAAGGTAGCCTCACTTCCATCTATTAATGTCATCTCTAGTGTGCCTGTGAAATTTGCCAGAGCTGATTAGAGCAGATATTAAATGATAATTGGACATTTAGTGCTCATCAAACAGAAAGTGACAGATGGGCCACTAATTAAATTATAGTTCTGACATTATTCACAATGCTTTATGAATCTTCAGTAGTGACCTTCATGGATCTCTTCTCTCTTTTTGGGGAAAAGAGAGCAATAAGAAAAAAAAAGAGACACTATTAAAATTTTAACAAATATGTGCAAAGTGAGAGCCTTCTTTCTTTCCTCATTGATCTCTCCATAGAATTAGATAATTAATTATAAAATAGTGCAACAAATAATCAGATTAATGTAAATCAGATTGAGTGGCTGATGCTGGGGGGAGAAATGAATCATAACTGAAAAAGTTGGGCATGTTTTAACCAGACTTTCACTGTGGAAAAAAAATATGCCTAAATATAGTCTGATCATAGGAAAGGAAATTTAGTGGCTCTTGTAGTGTGGTCTTATCAACTCGAAACTGCATTACCTGTTGTCTCTACCAGCTAAATAAAAGGGTTATAATGAAAAAGACTAAAAACCTGAAGTAGAGAGAAGCAGTTGGTGAACCAGAACTACATTCTCACTTTAAATTAAAAAGGAAAGCACACTGATAATTACTTTGTAACTTTGCTTTCACCAGTCATCACTATTTAGAAACTAGTTTTAAAAAGTAGTAACTGTAATATCCCTGGTTATCAGCAGTCTCCATTTTTTTCAATCTATATCCCAATAATTGGTTGACTAATATTTGTATAAAGAACATTTAAATAAATAGATAAATAATTGCTGAGGCATATCCACGTGGTTCTATTTGTTTATAACATTGTACAGGCTTTACTGTATTAGAGATATTAGAGAATTTATATATATATATCTGCAGTGTTGCATGTGCACTTATAGCTTCATACATGTATACAAATATTATAAGAATTCAGAGGCCTTCTGCTACGATAAAAAAATAGCAACTCTTATGTAGGGAAGTACCTTTATCATTTTTAAGAGGGACTCATCCCCAGGGCAAAATTCCCATCTATACGTTTCTAGAAATTACCTTGTTAGTAAGAAGATGTATAGGTAAACTTTAAAGCTTTGGAAAAAGTTATATACTTATTTTTTCACTGTTTTATTTAATAGCTGTAGGTATAGGAACTATTAATGATGTAATTATGTAAGTGTACTTTCATAACCTTAACTTTTTTCCTCAATATTTTCTGATGGGTAGATGGTATAATAAATATTCCAACTGAAGCTCACAAAATAAATAAATAAAAATACACCACAAGCTAACAAACACCCCATCTCCTCATCCCCAAAGAAATCCTCAGAAACAACAAACCTTTGGAATAGAGGGAAATAAAGACAATCCTTATCATGTTTTGTTAATATGCTTCACCTTTTCACAATGCAAAAACAACTGTGATTTTGAATATTTGAAGCTTGCTTTTTAGTCATATGTCTAATCTTTCAGTAATGAAATAGAAAATTTTAAATCTTTAGGATTCCTGAAGTGTCTCACTCACACTTGATCAGAACCTCCAAAAGAGAGTACATAAAATGTACAATACTCAACTCCATTTAAACTGTACAATAACATAAGAGATTAAAACCCAACCAACCAACCAAACACAAAGATTTAAAATTCAGAAAATGTAAGTAAATTTCTATGGAAAATATAGTTTTTAACTGGAATTCATGATAACTTGGCATCAGATATAGTTAATGTAGAAAACATATATCTTAAGTGCATTTTAAAACACTTGTCCAAACAGTAAAGATTAAAATGCTCAAGTGAAATGGTATTGTTCTGAAAGAACTGCTCTCCTCTGAGCCTTCAGGAGCCTCCTGCTGTGAAAGTCATTTGGACTTAATGGAAAACTCCTTGATTCAATTATACTCAATGGACCCTTTTCTCTTCTCAGTTAAACTGGTATAAATGTGGAGCAACTTCACTGTCTTCAGTAGTTACTCTGGATTTATACTGCTGCCCTGGTCCACCTAATATTCTGCTTCTGTTCAGTAATGGGTATTTGCAGAGGTAAATAGCTTGGCTGGATAATCTTGTCTGTATTTGTTTTCATTCTTTTTCAAGCTACCAACAGGAGAAAGCCCATTAATTGCTGCTCATGAGATCTGTATTATACTTCCTATGTTACGTACTGGAAAGCCCTTACATTCATCATAATTTCTGTTCAAATTTTCTCTTAGTATCTAATTCCCACACAGAAAAAATGCTTGTAATCTCTAAGGCATTTTATGTCTGACAGTCTTAGTCTATTTTAGAAATTATAAGGAAACTCCCATGAAGTAAGCTGTTTTCTTTAATTTAAATTATACTATCAAAAGAGTATATCAACCAACTCCCTATGCTTCTGTATATTTCACAACCTGTCTCAGGGCCATGAGCAAATTTCACCCCTTCTGGGAGTTTATGTGGCTGAGTTAAGGTGATTAACTGGCTACATCACTGATAGAAGCTGTTGTAAAGAATGCTAGAAGTGAGGGACTGCCTCTCCTTTCCATTGGGAATTGCTTTTAAGAAGAGGCTTTACTTCTGGCCCCAGCCTGCTCATCTTCACAGATGGGCAGCAGTGGTCTGTTCTTGATCTCATACCCTTCTCTATCCATCCTGTCCTTGACCCATACCTTCTGACTGGGCTTCCTGGCTTTTTCTGGGACCTTCCTTGTCACTGTGGACTTGCCAGGAGATCATTGTACTATGTCTGACTCTAATCAGTTTCTCTACTCAATCCTGATGTTAATTTGTCACTCAGAATCCTTGCTGGTCATCAGAGATCCCCTCTCCCCCACACTCTAAAGAAGACAGGGAGGAGAAGAAGGATGGTGACCTTAAGAAGAAGTGTCCAACATTAGAAGCCTTCTATGGTGGTTGAGGGGTTTTTGAAATTAAAAGGATGGAATGTTAAAAAGCCAGAATAGGAGTACGAGATCTTCAATCCAGGATCCAAACAAAAGGAGAGAGCTCAACCAGCCAAACTCCTTAACTCAGACATCTAACTCAGCCAAATAAACTCAGAAAACTAAAGAGACAAATGCTCTCCAGGCCCTAAAATCCTAGTTCATAGGAAAGTGCCATCTCAGGTGTTTGAAAGGAACAGTAGTGGCAGCTTCTGCATGAAGCAAAATATGAAACCCTTTCCTGGGCAAATATTTCATACTGATCATCTTTGAACAGATGCCTGCTGGGAGCCTGAACATATTTTTGCACATGCTCAACATACAAGGAACACAAGAAAGAAAACACAAACAAATAAATAATGTCCCAGTTTTTCATGTATGAAGATTTTGAGCAAAAAAGCTTTTTATTCTGACTGAATGCAAAGTTTTGGGCAATCTTCAACCTTGTCACTGCTTTCCTCTGACTGTTGGTAGTTAATAGCTCAGAACTCACTTATTTCCTGAGCTTCCTCCTGACTGAAGACAAGGGAAGGCAAGGTAGAAGTGGATTCCAGGATGAGAGTGACACCAGTTCCAGAAGGGCCTTAGAAGTATCAGAATCATCACACCATGTGAACAAGCTTTAAACACACTTCACACAAATGGTCTGGCTTATCATTCCGATATGCCTTTCTCTTCAAGGCTTTTGGTTTTTTGTAAATATTATATTTTTTCACTGTGACTGTTTGGATATCATGGATACCATGGTTACTGCTCACAGGAAACACAGCACCTGAGGTACATGAGAGAAATCAGACTAATGCCTATCCTCAGCTAGCAAACAGTAAAATAAAGCTTGGGCCTGAGCAGAGGGAGGTAAAAACAAGTAATTCTATACTGAGTTTGAGAGACAGGGTTGGGCTACCATGATGGTGCTCCAAAAAGAAGCTGTTCACAATATCTGCTGTTGAGAAAATGAGAACTTCTTCTGATCATGTTATTTTGCTGACTGTACCCACTGGGTGTGGTCAACTGAAAGCTGGAATTGCAGGGCTTTTGTCAGTAAAGATCAGGATGCAGAGGGTTTATTTCTTTTCACAGCATATTATGCAGATATATAGGAGACCAGGACAATCCTGACATGTCTCTTGGACCAACAAAGTGATAAAACCAATAACTTGTGCAGTTGAATGTTCCTATCCTATATCCATGTTTTATCACTGCTCTTCTGCAGCCCTTACTCTGCCACCGACAGCAGTCCTAGCTGTGTTAAAACTGAAGCAGATATGGTGAGATCATGGGCTCCTTATGCTGACAAAGTGATGCAGAAAACTAAACAGTGCAAACAGTAGCTGGTGGGGTGGGAGGAAAACACACAGCTGCCTGACACCATGTGGAAGGCAGAGCTTGAGGAAGCACTGCCACAAGATGAATCCAAACTGCCAGAGAGGACCTGACCTGATGACACTTAGTCAAAGTGACCTCTTTCCCCAGGCCTATGATATACTGTTGTAAATTGGATTTAGGGGATTATACTTTGATTTGTGTGTATGTTTTGTGGAGTAAGGATTGCTGTACTACTCCCATTGCCTATCCAGTCCAGTTAATAAATTTGTGAGTACATGTCACTGAGATGTGCAGTTATCTTCTAGTGGTCTTCCAACCCACTTTTTCATCTGACATTACCTTACATGCATTTGCTATAGCTTGTGTCACTATATCATGGGATGCAAAGAGCCTAACTGTGTGGAAGTGTTTTGTGGAGTTTTTTCCCACTGAAAAGGTTGTAAAGCATTGGAACAGGCTGTCCAGAAAGGTGGTAGAATCACCATCCCTGGAAGTGTTAAAGAAACGACTGGATATGGTATTTAGTGCTATGGTTTAGTTCACATGGTGGCGTTCAGTCAAAGGTGGGATTCAATGATCTTGAAGGTCTTTTCAAACCTTAATGATTCTCTGATTCTATGAAAAGGAAGAAGGAGGAAGAGAGAGCATGAAAATCTTTACAACATTGCTTAAGTGCACAAATTTATCCCTCTTCTTGCTCAGAGGAAGTTGGAAATCTTCAAAGTTCCTCAATCATCTTCTATTACTGAACTCAAAATACCTTACTATTTCTAGGTGCAAATCTCCCTTAAAGCTGTTCTTATGATAAAGGCATTTCTGATTATTTAATCTTAAGTAATTTCTGATGTCTAGATCAGCCCACTTGTTAAATGATGTGCATGGTTTTTCAGGAGTGCCTTCAATCACAAGAGTGCTGATGATTAGGCAAAATAATGACTCAAAATTAACGAAGATGCATTTTTAATCTTTGTCCCTATGTTCTCCACACTTCTTAATTAATTTTTTTCTAGTCATGACTGATAATATTTTCAATTGGTTCAGCAAGAGGGATTCTATTGATCAGTTTCTTAGAAAATTAGAAAGAATTCAGGAGTGAAGTGCTACTGCAATTTTGAATGAACAATGGCAATTTGTTATTTGCTGCAGGATCATTGACTTAAAAATATATTAACAGCAAATAATAAGGTAAGTTTCAAAACCAAAAATTTCTTCTTAATGTTTATTCTTTTATTTAATGGGACTTATAATTGAAGTAGAAAATAAAAGAATAAATGTCATTTTTTATCATTAAGATTTTTAGGCTTAAAAACGTCATAAAGTTGATCAGCTGCTTTGCTCAGAGGGATACACTCAGAAACAGATTCATGTTAGACCATAATGAGTATGGTTTTCTCTTTTACTTCTGATTTACCTGGCATGACAAAGGAAGTAAATCACTGCAGAAGTCGCCTCATCCTACTCCTCACTTTCCTGCTTCCTCTACCCTCTTCTTCAGTAATTCATGTGATGAGTCACTTTATAGCACAATTCCTATTAAAAGAACTGATCTTTCAGTCCTATGTCCACTTCTGTTTTATTTGGTATGTTTTCCTGGTTTGGCTGTATCCCTGATCAGGATAATAGGATTTCAATTTCAGTAAGCTTTGGATTTGGAAATTTTAAAGAAATTGAAAAAGAAAATATCTTTTTTCTCTTTTCACCTTCCTATGAATTAGGAGCAGGGCCCAAAGGGCATTCCTGCTGAATGGCAGCACAGCATTCTGGGGTATCAGCCACTCCTCCCAGCTTTACATCATCAGTGAACTTGCTGAGGGTGCACTCTGTTCTTTCATCTGGGTCACTGATGAGTAAGGTGAACAAGACTGAATCCAGTACTTCTGGGGAACTCCACTACCTACAGACCTACAGACCTACAGCTAATCTCTGTGCCATGGATTACAACCCATTCAGCTCTACCACTGAGCCAGTCCTCAATCCTTTTCACTGTCCGCTCACCTAACACACATTTCCTGAGTTTACTCTCTAAAGCCTTGTCGAAGTCAAGGAAACAACATCCACTGCTCTTCCCTTAGTTATCCAGCCACTCATGCCACTATAGAAAACTATTAGACTCATCAAGCATGACTTCCCCCTGGTGAATTCATATTGATTACTCCTGATAACATTTTCCTCCACATGCTTGGAAATGACATCTAGGGTGTGCTGTTCCATCACCTTTCTAGGGATGGAGACTAGTGACACTGTGGCCTGTAGCTTCCTGGGTCCTGCCTCTTCCCTTCTGAAAACTGGAGCTACACTGGCTTTCTTCCAGCCCCCAGACTCTTCATCTGCTCTTCATGACCTTTCAAAGATAATGAAGATTGGCTTGACAATATCATCTCCCAGATCCCAAGCACTCATGGGTGGATCCCATTGGGACCCGTGGATTTCTGGTTTCCAAGTTGGCCTAAAAGATCCCTAACTGTCAAAGGCACATCTTCCTTTCTCTGGGCTTTCTCCAACCTCCAGGGCCTGCGATTGCTGAGGGTTGGCTTTAGCAGTAAAGACTGAAGCAAAGAAGGCATTCAGTAACTTTTCTGCATCCTCCATCATGAGGGCATCCACCTCATTCAGAAGTGTGCCTGCATTTTTCCTAGTCTTCCTTTTGCTACTGATTGAGTGCTGGTACTTGAAGAAGGGCTTTATGTTGCCCTTGACATATCTTATCACATTTAGTTCCAAGTGGACCTTAGCCTTACTGATTGCATTACTGCATAGTGTAAAAACATTCCCATATTCCTATGTTGCCTGTCTCTTTTCCCACATTCCTCTAAACCCATTAAAGGAACATGAACTGCTTAGTTCTGTAGCTAAGTTACCTAATAAATCTTTATGACTCTGAATCACCAGACTAGAGGATTGTCTCTCCTGTCAACAACAGTGCAGACATACTAGTGTTTGGACAAAGGTGAAAATCTTGCTTAGAGGTGCACATGCCTCTTTCATGGTAGTAGCTTGGCAGTAGTTCTTCCATCTGGCCAGTCACTGTAGCTTTCCTGCCACCGGTGATATATGTGCCTGATTTTAAAAGGTCTTATATATAAATCAGTGAATTGACACAGGTTAAAAATACCTTAGGGAAGAAAAAGACAAGCTGTGACAACTCCTTAAGCTGGCATTGTCATAAAGAAAGGTAAGCACAGACCTTACCTTTGAATTGGTAGAACAGGTTTCAGGTAAACGTATTGAAAAATTGCAGAACATAAGAAATATAGTTCACAAGAAAGGTTTAAATTAATAAGAATGAAAAGCCACCTTCATTGTGGCAGACATACCACAGAAAAATTGCACATGGAGTTTTTTGCTAGTGATGTGTGCTGATAGTTCATGCTGTTCTAATGGACAGCTTATTTGTATGCCTCTAAACTAAGGAAATTGGTGGTTAGTTTTGAATAAATAAAAGTATAAGTAAAATATTGTAATGGATGCTTTCTTCCCCCTATTTAAGGGAAAGGAAATAATTTTATGATGCTATTACATGCAATACTGAATTGGGGCTTATTTCATCACTGTCAATCAATCATGAAACCCATCTGATTAGCTATATATATATGTGGCGTGTATCAATGGATGTAAACTCTTTATGTACACAATTTGAAATTCTAGCTTGCAGTT
Organism: Myrmophylax atrothorax; assembly: GCA_026770055.1. NCBI lineage: Eukaryota > Metazoa > Chordata > Aves > Passeriformes > Thamnophilidae > Myrmophylax > Myrmophylax atrothorax. The sequence goes on from JAOXXN010000395.1 coordinate 25,350,956, forward strand.
TTTTCAACATCATCAACATGACTAAAACTCTTTTGATGACATCTCATTTTTTTACTTTATCTTGCAGCTACTAGGCTTGTAATTTAAAAGTAGGTCTCTATTTTGTAAAATGTGATTTAAATTTTTCTATTTTTGAGAATTCTTTGACAAAAAATTGTGAAGTCTAGACTCTGGTGAAATAAGTTCTTTTACACCTCCATCCAGCTTAACTATGGCTTTCTTAAAATACAGGGTGTTGGAAAATTGTGGTCTGTCTGCTGAATACAATGTAGCTTCTGCAGTGGGTGAACATCAAAGGCACTATAGCTTTTCATCTGTTGACCAGAAATATGGGCATTCATTTCTCAGAGGTCAGCAAGCTTTTCTATAGAGGCAATCATTGTAGTACCATAGGGCTTCGCACACATTAATAGATTAAGCTTCACAGTGACCTGAATTTGAACTTAAAGAGAGATCTGTTCTCCAAGTTTGGCTGCTAAAAGTGCTTAGACTTTCGAAATACTTCTGTTTTGTTTGGTTTTGCTTTTTTCTTTAATTATGATATTCATCTCCTTACTCCAGAAAAATGAATTCTGCCCATATTTCTGCTTGGTATGATAAAAGGCATTTTACAAGTGAAGAATGTGAATAGTTCATCAGACTCTGTGGGGTAGACAGAAAGTGTGTGAAATAGACTGAGGCATTAAAAAACCACAGTCAACAGAAACAGATGAATATGGCTTAGGAACTGTGAGGATTGGGTCCAGTGGAAATTTGAGTAATTCCCCTGAAATAACTGGATTTTGTAACCTGAAGTAGCAGTGTAAATGTATTCATTCCTCCTCACCTCAGGTAATGAGAAGTTTGAGTTTTATACAAGTGTGAAGTGGATACGAAATTATCTACAAGCAACAAGACAATAAATTGTGTTCAAGGCAGAATTCAGAAGCTAGAAATGATTACCAGGGTCCTTCAATAAATACTTTTGCATGTGACTTTATTTAATGTTTTCATTAGTGACCTCATCATAAAGTCAACTGTAGTAAGGAACTATGCTCATGACACAAACCTGTAAGACATCATCTACACAGAGGTATCTCAGCAGGGTATCTCAGAATAAGCTGACATTGAGAACTGAAGAAGTAAAATAGGATTTTATAGGGGTTGGTAACTTGGTACTTTAGTATTATCTGGAAATTGATCAGTAAGAAATTAAGAGAAATGACTTTGTGTATTAGTCACTAAAAGGGTAATGACAAGCACTCAAGGTGCCTTAAGTGGGAAATTGTGCCTACAAAACTCAGATTGACTTAGGTCTACAGGGTCTGCTATTGTCAATAGTCAGAATATTACGTTATGCAGAGTTGTGTGCTTTACTGAAGGCAAAAGACGCAGTAGTATAAAGAAAAAGTCTGAATCCATTGAACAGTCTAATGAGACACATGGATTCAAAAAAGGTGAAGCAGCAAAGCAGATGCAAAAAAAAGTCTACTAGAATATATGAAAGCACAGTAGAATATATTCAGAAATTTTGATTTGTTTATCCTAGCAAATTGTATGCAGAGAGCATCTATAGGGACAGGCTATCCAAAAGTATATAATGGGGTGGGAAAGAATGTGATAGATGATTAACACAAAGGGAAAAAAATGCAATTTAAGCTGAAGAACTAAAAAGAAATGTGAATTGGGAGACACATTTTACATAAACTGAAAATCTGAATATTAATTACAGTAAGTTAAATTGTTATATTCTTGCATAAACTTCCACTATTTTTGGAAGAAATGACCCTAAAATCCTAGCTGAAGAACTAATTTGATCCAATGAATTCCCAAAAGCTACATATACTGCCACATAGGCACAGAAATTTTTTGTAGTAGCGTCAGAGACACAAAGAATATGCATGTTAAAATTGTGATGTAGAATATGAGCTTATTGAGTTCCTGTTCAGACTTTTAACCTCACATCAACATTCAATCTTTTCTTTCCCCCAAGTTAGGTCATATTCAGCCCATAGCACTTTAATGTACCAAACTCTTTATTGCACTCTATGAGTTCTAATTGCTTTTGTAGGAAGATCTTGAGACAAAACCTTCTACTCTGAAACTTGAATTCATCACATTCATTACAGGAGATCATTATTAAAGATTTTTCTTAGAAAAGAGTATGTGTTATAAATTGCAGTTTCATAATAATACATGAATCTGTTTCCAGGGATAACCCTTGGTATATACATATGGATTAACAGAAACAGTTATCTTGGACCTAATGACTTACTGTCATTGTAATAAATGAAAAAAAAAAAAAAAAACAAACCAAAATTCTTAGAATTTTTTATCTCATATGTAGGCAAACTTGCAATGCTTGTGATTTTAATAGACTCTTCAAAATCTAAAAAGTTTGGATTAGGCTACTCTCTCCAAAGTAGCAAATGAACAAATACATTAAAAAGAAAGAGAGGTACATGGGAAATTAAAGTAAATGAAGCATTTTTAATGAAAACTATTAAAAGAAAAAATTAATCTAAAGCATCACCATCATTAAACTATATTTAAGAAATGTCAAATAAAGAGTTTTAAAGAACTTCAGAGCCTTTATGAAAGTCTTGTCTCATCAGCTAGGACAGATACAGGGAAATATTATTTTTTTTCCACATCCATTGCTTCTTCCAAGTTTAATATAATTTATTTATGCTGTTCATTTCTGTGAAGGAAACCATTATAGATATTTTTTCTTCCTTTCAGCAACACAGCTTCAATATACAAAACAGCCATACAGTCTCATCCTCTTATGACAAATTTAAGTAACACCTAAAATGCAATGGGGATATAAATAAGTCCCTTACTCAGCTATGAAGTATTTGACTTCAAGTTCTGTCATCCCATACAAAGCCAAAGGTACTTCTCTTATCAGTCTTCTATAAAATCTTGTGATCCACATGCCTGTCATTTAATGACACCCAAGGAATAAAACATTGACATCAGTATTCCAACATTTTTAACTCCCCACTAATCTGCTTTTCAAAGGATCAGTCATCAAGATCCAAAACCGAGGTAGAAGGTACTACTTAAATCAAAGAACCATAGAATATCAGGTTGGAAGGGATCGCAAGGATCATCTGGGCAAAAACTTTCTTGGCAAAAAGCACCATCTAGGCAAGATGGACCAGCATCCTGACCAGCTGGATCTCTGAAGTGTCCAGTGTTGGGGAATCCACCACTTCCCTTTGGAGATTCTTCCAACTGCTGATTATTCTCATTATGAAAAATTTTCCTCCTGTGTTGAAGCGGAATACTCTCAGGGGTACCTTGTACCCATACTCCTCATCTTTTCCATGTGACTCCCTGTAAAAAGGGAGGTTCCATCTTCTTTGTAGCCACCTTTTAAATACTGGAACACAGTGGTAAGGTTTCCCCTAGCTTTTCTTTTCTCGAGGCTGAACAAACTCAGTTCTCTCAGCCTTTCATTATACAGCAGGCTTCCTGGTCCTTAGGTCATATTCATGGATGAATTTCTCTGGACCCTCTCCAGCCTGTCCACATCTGTTTTTTGTAGCAGGAACCAAAAGTGAACACAGTATTCCAGTTGTGGTCTGACAAGTGCTAAGTACAGTGGGATAATGATTTCTTTATTTTGGCTGGAGATGTCCCTGCTTATGCCACCCATCATCCCACTGGCTTTTTTTTGCTGCAGTGGGACACTGTTCACTCATATTGAGCCTGTGGTCCAGCAGACCCTCCAGGTCCCTTTCCAGAGTTGTTCCCCGTTGGGTAGACCCCAGCCTGTGCTGCATTCCTGGATTATGCTTTGATAGTTTGTATTGAGCTGGCTTCAACCAGTACAGTCCATCACTCAGAGAAGCATATTTTAGTGGTAAATTGCAAGCAGTCAGCTGTTGTGGAGGATCGAATGGACATCACGCGAAGACCAATATGATCAGGTGAATGCCATTTATTCAGCTCACAAGCACCTAGTATAACCCAAAGCACTGTTCATGTGCCCCGTTTCTTATCCAGATTGGCTAAATGAATATGTTCATGCGACAGAACATTTCTTATTGGTTACACCAAAAATCCACTAGTACAGGGTTTACATACAACTCCCTAAAGGTTCTTGTTTCAGCTTATCTCTCTCCCAGCTTCAGAGAATGCAAACAGGTGGGATTGCTCACATTTCCATTCTCTGTAAGAAATTCTTCCCACAGTGATCTCCTCTTTTCATTTTCCAATAGTGGTAAAAAGTTGAAGAATATTACCAGGAAATGCTTATGCAAGTGTGTTTCTTTAGGCCGTTTGGGGCTACAACAGCAGCCTATGTTGTAGCAAAGGGAAATTGGAGTTTACATTGCCTTGTTTTAAGCTGTGAAATGGCAGTGATAGTGATAATTTCACAAGTCTTTCCATGATGGTAGAATGTAAATGGCATTGGCTTATATTGCAAAATTCCTTCATGTCTAAATGTTTTCTGTCTTCTTGGTATTTAGTGGTATTTGGTTATCATCATTCCCATTGTGTATGAAATAGATGTGACTGGGGATTCATCTTACCTTGTCTGAAACTAAAGTTAAATAAAATTCATTCTAAATTCAAAATATATTTGACTGTGGTACTACAAAGTTCTGACCAAGTTTTGGGCTCCAACCAGATAAATTACATGTCTGTAATTTTCTCCTGTAGTCCTATTTACAGATTTAAAATTACCTTGATGTTCTCATAAACTAATGATTGCATAATCAGGCTTCACCTGTGAAAAGGGTTGTTGAACAAGGGTAATTTTCTCCATGTAGAGTCAGTTACTTCTAAGGATTGCACAGTGAACTTTCCCATTATTACTTTGTGTCTTACTGAAAATATCTTCCTAACACTTGAATGGCACTAGGCTATGCTAAAAATATTTGATGAAAGTAATGATGAATATTGGTTTAAAGGTATGGTATTAAGAAGATCAAAAATGAATTGTAATTCAAAGGGATTCTGCAAGGTTATAAAAGTTCATACTTTAAACTTAGCACTGCACCATTTTGTTGATTACATGCAAATTGTTTACAGCATTAACTGTTTTTCTATTTTTTTAGAATTCATTCAATAGCTTTTCATAATACTGAATAACATAAAAGCAGGTTAGGAGGTTTTACAGATAAAATAAATCTCTGAAATAATTTAAAACTCATTTGCCTTTGAGACTTGTGGTTAATGAAAATTCTGTCATTAAGCCTCTTAATTTAAACAACTGCTCTTGATTCAATTGGACCTAAAGTTTAAAAATAATTGTCATGCTGCAGTATTAACTTCACACTGGACTAGAGTCTTCCCTCCTTAAAGTGAACATAAATTTCTTGAGCATTGATTAAAATATGCAAAATATTACCTACTTATAGGTTTTGTCTTGCTTTTACTTTTAAATCAGATTATTGTTTTTTACTAGTATTTGTTCCTTTCTCTTCATTTAGAAGATGCACATGCTGCTTGCCTAGAGCCCATTTATCTCTGTAGAAGGATACTGCATGAGACTAGGAATTTTGAAGATTTCACCCTTAGCATGACTAAAAGCTGTGTCTCTGCCATTGAGAAATGTTGGTCAGCAATTACTTCTGGAAACCAGATCCCTGCAAGTAGTTCAGAGAATATGTTTTAAATGCATTTCAGCTTGAAAACAATTGGGCAACTTCCACAATATTTAATCCTCTATAGTCCCTTCCCATTTATACCAGATAGAATTGGCTATTACTGTCTTACCGTTATTGTCATTTTGGTTTGGGGTTATGCACTGTGGGGTTTTGCCACTTTCTCTGACAGTAAGCAATCCGCACAAATATGCAGGCTATGTGAATTAGTTTGTAAGGATTGCCACAAATTATTCAGAAAACATAAGCTACTGTGTTCACTCATCTCTGAATTGCTTTTTGAGTATTATTGCTATAAAACATAAAACATTCAGTGCCTGATCTGAAAAGGAGAGAGGCTGGATTTGGGAAATAGAGAAAATTACAATGTTAAAATAGTCAGAATTGAGTGAATTACCTGTTTTAAAAGTGCCTGCTTTGGGATTCAGTGCCATTTGGAAGACCTTCTTTTCTTTCTCCTATGTCTTGTGTTTGTAGCCCCATATATAGCTGTTTTATCTGTAGCAATGAAAAATTGAGGCTCTGCTTCCCTGAGGGGTATTTCTTAAAACTTATATGAATAAATTTCAAGTAAGACAGAGCTTTCTTGAAAGACATAGCAATTTGACATTTGTGTTTGAATTTTGAGTGAGCTAAGGAAGAGCCATTACCTCCTTAGGCAGATATTGCAGTCTATTTCTGTCATAATGAGATAACTTGTGTTTTCCAAACTCACAGTGCAGATCTTGCTGAGAGGTGTCTTATTTGTATTCACTTCCATTACATCATCCCATGTTCACAGATTAAATAACATTTACAAATCTTAATTTCTTTTATCCTTTGTGCTCATGAAAACTGCACAATAGAAAATGACTGGTTTTTTTTTCTGTCAGAATATAGAATGCATGACTGAACAGTAGCAGCCTTCAGGACTTCAATCAGTGTTCTTGATCTACTAGAAATCCTGGGTAAGATGAAATGTGCAAGTGCTAGGTCAAGGGAACAGAAAAGCTGGTGTGCTTTGAATTTACAAGGAAAGACAAAATACTTTAAAAATGGTGTTTCTTAGAACTACTTAAAGGCTTTTGACAGCATAAATCACAGTTGTGTCATCACTGACTTCGGTCTTTTTATTTCCAGTTGCCCTTTAGAGTTTAAATTCTCTTTGTGGAAGGAAAAAGTTCACCTCATAAACCCTTATTTGAGCTAAGAGAGAGATCATGACAATAAAGACTTTTCAGACTTTTTGACAGTAGTAAAATTAAATATGATAACTAGCACAGACAGTGTTTGTTAGATTTGTGGACTGGTGTAGTGGGTCTGGCTGAGTGGAATTTATTTTCCCATAGTAGCCCTTGCAGTGCTGTGCTCTGCATTGGTAGATAGAGAAGTGTGTTGATGAGAAGTCTATGTTTGCCTACTGCTGAGTGCAGCACTGTAACATTTCTTCAGTCAGGGAGGAGATCCTGTGAGGGGACATAGGTAGGACAGCTGGCCCACACTGACCAAGGGGATATTCCATACCATATGATGCCAACCCAGACATAAAACTGAGGCAAGGAGCCGGAAGGAGGCATCCATTGTCTCCCATGGCTGACTGCTGACGACTGTTACACTTGCTGGAGCTCTGCTTTTCAGAGAAGTGGCTGATCATCGCTGCTTATGGGAAGACGAGATTAACTGCTAGTTTCTGCTTTGTGTGTGTGCACACTGCTTTCATTTTGTTTTTCCTTTTTGCATAAATATAAACTGCCTTATCGCAAACCACAGTTTGTGTTATTTCTTTTTCCTCCCACCTTGCTCTCTCCCCTGTCCAGCTGGGGAGGTGCATGATAGAGTGGCTGGGTGGGCCCTTGGTGTTCAGCCAAGGTGAACCCACCACAACTGGCTTGGCAGAACACAGACAGGCCATGAGAAAAAATATATTTTAGGTGATTGGGAAAAGAAAGAACCATCTCTGCCATTTCTGAAAAAAAACCTCCCCAAAAAACAAAATAGCAAAGACAATTTTCCATTTTGATTCATACACATAGTAACAAAAACTCTAGTACCTCTTATTTATTTGAAAGGAAATAGCCCCCAAAACCAGAAAAATAGGTGCAGATTCATAGAGGGCAAACAATATGAAATGACAGAGAACTGTTAAACAAAAGTTTTGATACAGAAAAGCTGCACTTATTTAAGTGTTCTACCACATGTGAAATTGAGCCCATGGACCTTATTTCAAAAGGCAACATATTCCTCTTGTATTGAGCTAACCACTCACTGGCCCAACTGGTTTAGGTTCAGATCATCAGATACAGTAATGGTGCCTAACTCAGAGCTGTGGTTAGCCATCCAAAACCAGTGGCACATGGTGAAACACTTCTCTGCATCAAATGAAGTTATAGATTGATAGATCTAACAAAAAGATTAAAGAATTGCATATTAAATCTAAACACTCAAGAAAAGAATAATCCCATCAAAATTAGGTATCAAGAATTTAAGTAATTACTCCGAATTAATCATCCAGGCATTAAGCATAGTATGCAAAAGACAAAGGCTCCTCAAGAGTGGTTCTTCCGTGTGTATCTCAGCTACATATTAGTGGATCCATTTTCTATGCCCCTAACTTAAGGCTAGATATTTCTTTTAGAAAAATTGAACTTTATTGCTTGTTAAGTTTTGGAAATGTTCAAGTTTTGGGAGATACACAGGCATACTAATACGTTTGCAGAAATATTTTTAATTTGTCTGTTATGTGTGCTGTCTGTAAATGCAAACACACATACTGCTCTTTGCCATTAATGTTCATTCTGGAAAATCAGACTTCCAGTTCATGCATGAAAAATGGCACTGAAGTTGCACTAATGTTTTAAGAAGAAAATATTGAAGAGCCAAAATATTTTCATGACTAACTGACTTCATTCCATTATGTCAAAACCAAGAAGTTACAAGCTTTTTTTTCCCAATCACTTCAAGGTTACTATTTCAAGATAGTTCCTTTGCCTGATAATACAAATAGAGTGGAGCAAAAAGCCTTAAAACAATCAATACTTTACAATGAGTTGCATACTTTGTAATTTCTTGGCAAATGGGGCAATGTTCTTTTCTCTGAATCCTGCATTTGGCCAGTCTTTTTCTGTCCCTAACAATGTGCTGATTTAGACAGCCACATTTTATGTCTTTGTGACGGAGAATTGAGCATTACAGATTCCTTCAATAATTTTAAATGTCACTGTACATATTTTTTCCATCTTTTGCACAAATATGTCACCTGTACATATAAAATACAAAGGGTTGACTGGACTCTTACTACCCTTCTTAGCAAGGAACATAACTGGAGTATTCACGGCTATCCACATAATGCTTTAGGATTTCAAACACTCAGGCTTTAAACCAGGCCAAACTGCTTCACAGCAGCATTTTTTATGGCTCCATTCTGAAGCCAATGGGAGTCCTTTCTAAATATGAAATTGTGTTGGGAAATGCAAATGTTGTTTTAAATGTGTTTTGATAAATCTGATCATGTATCTCCAAGAAAGAGTTAAACTATAATAAAAGAGTGGTTTTGGCTTAGTTTTGGTTTTTGTTTGTTTGTTTGTTTTTGTTTTCTTTTCTCTTTCCCTTAAATGAATATATATGCCCAAACTTAAACTAATATTCTAAAAATCTCTTTGAAATAGGTATAACAAGCAGACACAAATTTATTCTCCAAGAATAGCCTGATTTTCTTTTAGTTTTTCAAAATAAGCCAGGTGGGTTTTTTTTAAGTGATCATGTTAATTGTTGGATAAAGAATCAAATGGTTGGTTGTCCCTCACTTAAATTAGGCTTTCTTGGAGGATGTTCTTCCATCAAGGACATGCTGATGCACTCAGTATGGTTGAAATTAAAGG
>JAOXXN010000395.1:25368283-25391069 GCA_026770055.1 Myrmophylax atrothorax
TTGCTTGTCTTATATGTCCTTGTAAAAAGTCCCTCTCCTGCTTTCTTGTAGGCTCTCTCGAGATGCTGGAAGGCTGCAATCAGGTCACCCATGAAGCTTTCTCTTTTCCAGGCTGAACAATCCCAATCTCTCAGCCTTTCCTCACAGGAGACATGCTCTATCTCTCTAATCATCTTGGTGACCCTCCTCTGGACTCATTTTAATAGGTCAATGTCCTTCCTGTGCTGAGGACCCCAGAGCTAGATGCAGTGCTCCACATGGGAACCCACCTGAGCAGAGTAGAGGGGCAGAATCACATCCCTTGACCTGCTGTCCACACTCCTTTTGATGCTGCCCAGGACACGTTTGACTTTCTGACCTGGAAGTGTACATTATAGGCTCATGTCTAGCCTCTAACCCACCAGCACCCTGAAGTCCTTCTTGGCAGGGCTGCTCTCAACCTGATACCAGGAGTTGCCCCAACTCAGGTGCAGAACCTTGCACTTGGTCTTGTTAAACCACATGAGATTTCTAGGTAAAAGAAAAATAGCTCTAATGGGGAGCAATGTGCCACATGGATACAGACACAAATATATTCTTAAGATAACTTCCACTTGCCCAAGAGTTACTCTGAAAGGAAAAGGAAAAAGTTGAAAACTGAACCTATTAAAATAGACACTCTCTTTGTCTTTCTGCTATCTGTCTGTCTCCAAGTTTTTTTGTGTGTGAGATCTCAGGAAGTCTGCTTTAAAGAAAAATCTTCTTTTTAGTTGAACCTAAGGCATACCCACTCTGTTAAAACAATCTATTCTTATTCTTTCAGGGGAAGGTACAAGGACATGAACACATAAAGTTTCCATCTTGCAAACATAAGCACATGAGCCATTTTATCAGGCCTAAAAACTGGAAAGATTTGGGCCCATATTTTCTTCTCAAAACCATGCAAAATTTGTCACTGTCAACATGTAACTGGATTTGGAGAGGAATGAGATGCAACAGTTTTGTACTAACTGTATTGTACTCAAGGACCTGTTTATCTGCATTCATAGCTGACTATGTGCATTTCACAGCAGTCAGCGAAGGTATTTATATGTGGATTGCCTCCATGGATTCACATGCAGGATCTTTGCAGACACCTTATTCACAGTTTGGTAGCTTCTAGTATTTCTTTGTATGACAGAAAAAAGTAGAAAATGTATTAAAATAACAGCTGGATATTATCAGTTGGAACTCATTCTCTATGATGTTTCTGTTACTATGAGATTTTTAATTAAAAAAGGAAAAAAACTTTTAAAAACTCGGATTCTAATTTTATTGTGGATATTGATTTCTTATAGAATATTTCTTAAAAGAAAAGTAGTAGATGGATGGTATTTTGCCTAATTGAAATAGGAGCTTTGTCGTTAATTAACCCTTAGGTCTATACCTACAACTGTTTTGGCTGTTTATAAAAGTGTGGCAATGTGCATACTTTTCAAAATATATCATATCTCCTGTTGTCAGTAGTGTGAATACTGCACCGTTGCTAATATCACATCATTTTATTCAGGAATATGTCAAATAAACTCTTGCAAGTTCTGGGAAGGCAATCTCCACAGTAAGATACTGAGTCAGTTTATCTAAGTATGGGGTAATGGGGAGCCATACCTTTCTTTCATGAATGGTATGAAGCTATTCTTTACAGAGCTGTCTACGTATCTATTATTGCTATATCCTCAGGCTTCTTGCTTCAGGTCTTCATACTGCAGGAGGGATTTTCATCTTTGTTTTTGACTCATTCCTGAAACCACCCTAATCCAGTTTTAAATGGGTCATTCAGTCTAAACAGTCACAAGTAGCTCAATTTTAATGCAGTCATATCGCTTCTGCAGTGTTGACTACAGTGAATTACTCTTAATATGTGTCTGCAGAAGTTTCCAGGCTTATTTTAACTAAACTAGCCTGAGGACAAGGTGGGTCATCTAACCTAACATGGAACTTTGGCAGCCAGCTCTCAGGCCTCAGTCTGTCAGTGTTGTACCTGAAGATCTTGAAGGTGTTCACTGCCATGCTAGCTGAGATAGGAAAGTCCCAATTTTACAACTACAAAACTGAGGCAAACAAATATGAAGTCCAAATCCCTAAAAACCATAGCAAATCTTTCTTCTCTTTGGCAATGTAAAATAGAACATAAAATGTAAAAACTATTTTCGCCATCCTGTTACTGTTGAAGCACTCTTTCTGTTTAGGCCATCTTAAAAAAAGTAAAGGACTCAGCAAGGTTCTTCTCAGAATAATACTCTAAATTATTTTGTGTGTGTCTTGAGGCTTTTCAAGATGGTGTAACAGGTAGTAGTCTTGCTCCAAAGTTGAATGTCTGCTTGAGGCAAACAGCGAACAGTCTTAAACACTAATCACACACTACCAGCCATAGGCAATCCTGCGGCTTTCCGCAGCTGCCTGAAAATGATAACCTCAGTGTAGTTGGGTATGTGTGTCTATTTCTGTCAGCAGAGGTACATGAAAGTGGGTTAAGAGCACACTGTCATTTTTTTCATGTGTATTTGTTTTGCTGTTCAGTGAAGTCTTCATGTAAGCCTACACACAAAATATTATGGCTTTATAAAATACCCTCTACAGAATCCTTGAACATCAATTTTCGTATTTTTGCCTACTGTGTAAGAGAACTTTTGTGATAAGTATTTACCAACTTTTCTCTTGCTATTACCTTTTCCATTCAGAAAGAAAACAACAGATAGAATCCTTTGAATGGGTTACTTCTTCACATTTATTAGAGGGTCAATGACTAAACCTGACCTTTGTACAATGAGAAACCCACACTGGTTTTGAAGACATGCCTATAAACCACTGGACTGAAATGACAGTATGTGTTTGGATGTGCAATGCCCAACATTTTAATTTTTCAGAGATAGAAAGGGGAAGAGAAATGAGGGAAGACAAGAAGCAGGCTAGAGGAAAGAGAAGGAGACTGATCATGCATAAGAGAAAAAAGCTATTATAAAAAAATACCACTTCTGAGTCAAGAAAACAGGCTAATGCTCATACTTGTCAGAATCACTGTTAACAGGAAAGTCTTTTTTTTTTACATTTATTTTCAATATGACATTTTTGCATGTGAACGCCCTACAAGACCCTCAAGAGCAAGTTTGCCCAGAAGTGCTGTAATTAACTGTACCAAATGGTCTAATACACTGTCAAGTTAATGCCTTCTACCTGGCTGTTTGCTGCCCATCATGTATCATTGTTCAGCAAATGACAGCAGTCAGGTTATTAAAGGTGTAGATATTAAATTAACAACAGTGGTAAACATTGTAGCTGTACTTCACATCTCAGCAGAGCCAATGAAGTGGATGACACTGCATCCATGCTGATATGCTGCAATGACAGATGGGCGTCATTTAACACAATACATCAGTGGGCAACCCACGTACCACAGCTGTCCTCCACTAAATGAATTAGATCAGGGTAATTAATCTAAGGCAGAAAGTATTACTAAAGTGGGTCCTAAGCGGAATAAGAATTGAATGGAATATCCTGTTAAAAAAAAGGAAGGAAAAATAAAAATAAAAAGAACAAAAGGGCTCATTGCAGCACGAGTGTGGAAACAATTAATAAGTATTTTAATTCCACACATAGAAGGTAATGCCTATCTCTTTGTGTGAAAGCGTATATAATGAACACTTTTCTGTTCTTCAGTATTTTATCATAATTTTTTTTTTCAATGTGTGTGTGCAACAATGGAAGCAACAACAGTAAGAGATCATAACCAAGATGTTACATTTGACACAGTACTCTAATGTAAGAAAATCCTATCACGTTTATGACTTGCATGTAATGTTGATGGAATTATTCCTTATTACAGATCTTCCAATTGTACTGATTGACCTGTTCAATTCCTGTGGCCTTTTATGTGAAGGGATGTCTTGTTTCTGGTTTTGACCTGGAGATAGCTATAAAAAAATCCTATTCAACACAAAATTTGATTTCTACATAATTGTTGTTTTCTCCAACCTTCCTCACCTGTATTGGGTCAAAAACCCCACAAACAAACAAACAAACAAACAAACAAAAAACCCCAAACAACTAAAAAAAGAGGAGTAAAACAAGTTTGTCTTGCTGCCACTCTGATTGATTACAAAAATATTGTAATGTTTTTTATTATACTTGGGTATCAGTTTTCTATATGAATACGTTGCAAGTTTTTTTTATTGGAAACAAATCAATGTTGTCATGTCTGTTTGAGATCATAAAACAGTTAAATATCAAAGGCTTAGAGCTAGGGTATATCAATTAATTTCTAAATGCAGACAATTTAAAGAGCTGCTGTAAAAGGAGATAAACAAAGAAGTGCGGACCAGAAAATTTCATTGTTAGTCTTGCAGGTTCTGTATTAATTCTGTTCCACTTCATTTAGAGTACGACATCTGCAATGGAAAATTTCCCTAAAGAATGTCTCTGACAAAGACGAGCATTGATCAAGCATCATGTACTCACTTGATGCTGTCAGCTCACTTGCAGCTTCCTCTTTATTCTTTTCCCTTTGCCTAAGAGAGCCATCATCCTTTGAAACTGATCCTTTTCTGTAGGTAGAGACTGAGATTTGCTACTAGTTTTAATCTTTAGGGGAAAAGGGAAGGAGAATTATTATGGGAACAGGTATTATAGCAGTGATTATGTTTGAGTGATGCAATGGAAACATATGCTGCTACTAGGCTAGTGTGAATCAACAGGAAATTCCTGAATTGTATTGACTTTTAAGAAAGTAAAGTTTAACAACAAGTCACAGTATGTATGGGAATTCTTCAAAGTATTTTAAAGTGCATCCAAATGATTAAATATATATTTACTGTTTTGTGCATTCTCCCTTGTGAAACAAACCTGACTCTCTGTGAGAAGTACAAGTTCTTTCTGTTAGCCTCTCCACACTGCTAAACCAGAACAGTCTTATGAAAATATGATATCACATGTTCTTGGAAATTCCAGTACAGCATACTTCATATATAAGTTGTTTTCTCATGTAAATACTTTCAGAAGAACAGAATGACAGTTCCTCAGTTATTTTTGGTTAATACCCATACTTTTTCTACTTCTGTGTTAGTTTTGCTTCTGTGGCATCATGAAAAATATCCATCCAACACACCAGCACTACCTCTTTCTAATTTATTCCCACTTTCTTTATTAAATCCTCCTCTTTGTGCTTCTTGAAACATTTTTCTGCCATGCACAAAACCTAACTGCTCAGATCAGTTTTCCCCTATAGCTTTGAGTATGAAACACATTTCCTCCACTTTTAGTTTCAAGCTGCAGCATAACTCTTGAATCTCTAGTTTTATACAAGTGGAATTTTCCTTTGCATAGATAATCACTGCCTGTCTTCCCTGATTAAAAATACATTCCTCTTATCTTGTCTTCAGGTTTTATTTCTCTTCTGATTCCCACCAGAAAACCAGCCAAATAGCATTGTCTGAATCAAGCAGCATGTGGGGGTTTCATGATGTCTTAGAACTTTTTCCTATGAAATACATCAATGCTTTGAACCAACACATCGTTTCTACATGAGTATGATATCAGTTTTATACTTGTAGACCTTTCATCATTTATGTCCTGTTTTTAGTTACTTCACGCTTACATAAAATTTCAGAAGTCTGGAGTATCTCTCATATGAGGAGAGACTGTGGGCCTCTTTAGTCTAGAGAAAAGAGAAGACTGAAAGGGGATCTCATTAATATATGTAAATATCTCAAAGGTGTGTGACAACAGGATGGTATCAGACTCTTTCCAGTGGTGACCAGTAACAAGATAAGGAGTAACAACCATAAACTAAACCACAAGAATTTCCACCACAACATGAGGAAGAACTTCCTTACATTGAGAGTGGCAGAGCACTGGAACAGGCTGCCCATGGAATTTGTGGAATCTCCCTTTCTGGAGACATTGAAAAAACACCTGGACCTGCTCTAGGTGTTCCTGCTTTGACAGGTGGATTGGACTGGATGATCTCCAGAGGTGTCTTCCAACACTAAGAATTCTGTAGCTACAACTTCAATTTCTTCTTATTTGATCCCAAGTTGAATTGCTAGCTTTGAGGTGAAATGCTACAATTTTCACATTACTACTATCTTCTCTTACTTGGACTCTGGAAAATTATCCACTTTTTGCAAACTTTTGAATAGTAGCATCCATAACAAGTATAATCAGCTACATTGCAGAAAAATCATGCATAAACAAAGTTAGAAATAAATGATGATTTATCAAGGTGTCAGATGTTGTGTGGTGATGGATGAACAACAAAAATGTAATAGTATAGTCTGCATACTCATTGAAATGTTGCATCTTTATCAGCAATATATTCCTATAGCTTTTGAAAATTAGCTGAAAAGCTTAGAAGAAACAACTGCCTCTTTGAATGCTTTACAGTCTCATAGTGCCCAACTTGTTACAAGTTGTCTGAAATGTGTAGTAGTGGTGATTTTATCTCCTGTGCTGACTGCACTGAAATTTGGAAGAAGTTTTATGAACTTTTTCAATGTTCATGTATATCCACCAGCATAAGAACTCATCATCACTGCAGCCTTTAAGTACTTTTACAACTTAAGCATTAATAATTAATATAATAATGATTTTTATGAATGTGAAATTGAATGTTTGTCCTAATATACTAATATGGCTTCTTTTACAATATAAAATTGCAGTGATGAGATTACAAGTGCTACATGAGACATGAGCATGCCATCCTAGGACACTGGAAGATTGTATTGGGATAAAATAATATAATATTACACCTTTGTCTTTTCAAAGAAATAACATTACTGGTTGCAACTCTGGCAAAAGCCGCTATATAAATACTCTATGGAATGAATTTCTTCTTTGACTACAAAACCACCTTACCTAAGGCAAAAGCAATTGTTTTCATAAGATTCATCAATCCCACAAGGCATTATCCTAAAAGAGAGAGAGTACAAATTATTCTGCATTACAATTTAATTCCATGTATAATTTGCTGAATCAACTCAGAAAAGGTTATAACATTATGCTAGCAATGATCCTTGGGGATGAAAGAACTAATCAGAATATGATCATGTAAGATTTCATGATCAGCACACGATAACATCTCAAAATTTCTGACTTCAAAGGAGAAAAAATTATTTAAAATGACATTGATAAACTTCCACTGTAATCTACCTAACTTTTGAGATTACCCTTCAACTTTTCTTACTTACCTTCTTCACCATCACCGTTACCCTTATTTTTATTTTCCACATGGAATTAGTTACTTAAACTGCAGTTTCATGAGAAAAATATTTCTTAACATGATTTATAACAGAAGTCCTCCTATTATGTAATCTCCAGCCTACGTTTGGGGAGAGAAATTTGTTGGCCAGCATTTTCAGAAAAGGTACAAAGCATGAAGATATTTTGTCCTTTAAGTGTAACTGCAAACATTTAAATTCAATTAGCTTTATTGAAATTTGAGAATTAGTTTTGTAAAAGTAGGATATCACAATACAATAGAAACTAAATTTTAGGATCCATTTTCAATGTGTGTTACTCAAGACACTTTTTCAGCTTTCCAAAATATACATATACATAAAATATATACATAATATACATATACATACTATATATATTCCTCCCTATACATTCACAACTCTATGAAATGCCAGCTGTATAGAAACAGAAAATGAACACTGAACTAAACCATTGACACTATTTTAGAAATGTCACTGCTCTTACTAAATTCCCAGGGCTTTCTCTTACTGAATCTATGCAGTATATCTAGACAAGTAGCACCATAATAGCACCTCATGTCCGGTTCACGTTAAATCTTTACTAAAAATTAAATGATAGTTTCAACTGACTTCTAGGCAACTGCAAAGATTACCAAATGATTGTTTAGCCCTAAATATCTTACCAGAAGATGTCAGGTTAAGTGGTCGTAACCCTCTTCTTTTCCTGACTCAGTTTGATTGGGCTAATTAATGCCAGCATTTGCTGCCAGTAGTCTTCACAATCTTAACTGCTCAGTATGGGAATGCTGCTGCAAGGCAAGTAGAGAGACATGACTTTTTTGTGTCCTTTTCCTTTCCTTACACACAAGCATAGAGGTAGTCTCAATAAATCTGTGTGATATATTTTATCATCCTTGACACAAGAACTGGGGGAGTGGGAGTTTCCCGGGAAGAGACTATTTAGTTCCTTTAGGACATGCATGTGTTTTCATTCTGGGAGGTCTGGTCTACACATTTTAGTCCTCGTGGTGGGTAATGTGTTTTACTACAGGGAGTGGGAATAAAGCTTACCTAATTTTCTGCTGCAGTGCATTGTCTTGTTTCCATATCTGTTGAAACTAAAAGCTGCCTGCTAGGCTTACTGTTCTGGTGTGCTGAAGCTTGAGGAGAGAAGTGTGCTGGAAAACAAGGCATAAGGATAAAAAAAGGTTAGGAAAGATGAATAAACTAATCAGAACCAAGTACTTCAGTTATCAAAGGAAACAATTCTCTATTTATTCTACTCAGGGAGGCGCTCAGT
Source organism: Myrmophylax atrothorax (assembly GCA_026770055.1). Classification (NCBI taxonomy): domain Eukaryota; kingdom Metazoa; phylum Chordata; class Aves; order Passeriformes; family Thamnophilidae; genus Myrmophylax; species Myrmophylax atrothorax. The sequence goes on from JAOXXN010000395.1 coordinate 25,376,792, forward strand.
AGCTCCCTGGTTTTGTCTGACAAAAATTATCAGGTCTTAATAGCTTATAATCTATAAAACTGGAGATCTTAGATAAATATTCCATAGCAAGTAAAGAAATAAGCATTTTGTCTGTTAACCAGAAATAGAGGGACTTTCACTGAGCTCCAACTCTTGCATTTTTGAGACAAAATCAAATATTAATCTCAAGCAAATTTATGTGGTATTGCAGTACTTTCTAATGGCTTTTAGAGGCTTTGAATCTGACACTTGGTGAATGATGTCTTTGCTAAGGAATGATTTTCTCAGTCCTTTACTTTTCTCCATCCTTGTCCCTATTTTCTTTAAAAAAATCACATTATATTTCACTGTCATTCTTTCTGGTCCACTGAAATCCAACACTGGAATTACAATACAGAGCTGACAGAAATGTTTAATTGATTGTAGTGGAACTGACCCATGGATTTGTTTTGCTAATCACAACATTTTTATTGAATTAATTCTATATATTTCATTACAAACAATTCAGCAAGGAAAATCTATTAGGGTGAAACTAAAGTATGAATCTGTTGAAGTTTATTCAAACAAGGAACTTTGTAGCAAAGAAATAAAACATATTAACTTATGTCAACAAGTGAAATATACTGCTGAAATGATTCTCAGTCCTAATCAGGAATGAAAGAATATGTTCCTCCTGGTCATAGACTGACCCAAAGAATTTTCAGGTCACTAAATTTCCTTTAGTTAATCTTGCTGTTATTCACAGTAGTCTAGCAAAATATTGACAATATGGTGTTATTTTGCACCCCATTTTGAATGGCATCATAAGTGGCAAGATGAGTTAAAAAGCAGTTGAGTTTCCAAAGTGCAGAACTACTGCAGACTTTTTCAGAATTGCTCTTGATTTATATTATTGGAAAAGAAAGAAAAATATTTTCAGTGATTGTTTCCATAAATGGAGATCTTCAGACAATACACAAAAGTCTATTGAAAGACAATCACATGGAGTTAATTTTAAATTTAGAAAACATGTATATAAAAATGAATAGAATTCCACATTCACAGACAGGCCTCATATTTCAGTGCATTACACCCTAGATATCCCTGTTTCAGATAGCAGCTTGCACAGCTTTCAAACACATCAGTGAGTATTTAGGTCTTGCTTCTGTAGAATGGTTTGAAACAGCAAGAACTTTATTGACTAAATATTTCAAAGAATGAAGGAGAAAGAGAAGACAACATTTTCTGCCACAAGACAAAAGGATAATTAAGGAATGGTTGAAACACAAAAGAATATGCACTAAAACTAGCAAATTATTTGTATCATCTGATGGAGACCGAATGTCATTAAATTTCCTGCAGGTTCTAATCAGAATTTCAGGGTATGAATATTAAAAAAAAAAGTGAACCTTCTTATCTGACTTAAATAACCTACAGACTGTCATTAATGAAAAAACACACCCCACGTTCAATGAACGCTCTCAAAATCCCCCAAGCCCCAACACCACCCTCCCCACAGAAGCTGTTTAGGAATGAAGTGAGATAGATTGCCTCAGCTAAGTAAATGGATAACATTTTACATGGAAGTTGACTTACCTTGACAGTCAAATGTCCTTCCTTTAACCCTATGTGACCCTTTCTTGTTTTCCTACAGGGATTTCCATTTTTAGTTTAAATTGATGAAATTTTGCACCCATTTCTATTGGTGAGAGTTTTGCAATTAGTAGTAGGTGAAAAAACCCAGGATTTCAGATGGTGTCTGTATGTTTCCCAATTCATGCCCACTGATCCACAAGCAATTCCCTTATGAGATAATTAAATTAAGTCAGTGAGAGTCTATTCTGTTCTGATCACACTGGCTAAAGTTATCAGAGTGTAAGCCACAGACAGCTATTGCTCCTGGCCACAGGCATTTTCATACATGGTGACATAAAGACTCTTACTGCTTGCCTGGAGGGCTTGATTGGGGAATACAGGACAGTCTGGGTCTCTAGGTGCAGAAATGGCTGGAGCGGATGGTAAAGCTGGTTACACCACATCACCAGAGCTTAGCTGTGCTGCAATTGTCCTTCCCTGTGGGTTTGTTAGTTAACTGGGGAACTGGTGCTTTGTATCCATCCACACACTATTCCCAGATCTCTCCATCCTCTCAGCTGTATATGGTGTCTTATAGTCTCTCAGCCGTTGGAAGACTCTGCCATACAAGAAAAGCTGTGCACCCTTTTCATTAAATGACACTACTAGCATCTCCTTCAAATACCTTGCACTTATACTTCAGGGAAAATTGTGTGTAGTAAAGCATTCAGCCATGCCAGGCATCTGGCATTGTTTTCTAATGTATCCCCTGTTATTTTTTTTATGTTAGAGTTGACAAGGTTAAAGAAGTGCATGTTGTCCTGGTCATTTCCTTCCAGACAACACAAGAGAAGTGGGTTTTTTGGGAAACAATTACAAAAGGAAAGGGCAGTGGCTTTCCTGACCCTTTTTGGTAGGGCACTTCATTCATATTGATAATGGGAAGAAAGCCATGCCGCATTTGTATGTTAGTATTGAATCATTGCTGAAAAGATGTGGTGTTATGTGATAAGAGAGTGGATGAAATTGACTCAAAAAAAAAATCATCAAAACACACTCTTAAAAAGAGCTCTTAACAGAGTGCTATTCCTGTATTCCCTTTTATAATTAACATCCAATTTTTATCAGGCTCCTTTCTGAAGCCTAAATAAATGCCCCTATTGCATGGCTTCTGGCTTATATCTTGCAGAAGATACAGGTTCTAGTTCATCATTAAAAACAAATCCTAGTTTTATGAGCCATATAAAGAATAAGGCTGCCCATGGCTATAATTGAGTTGCTGGTTTTTATCTCACTACAGTCTGTTGGGTGTCTCTCTAGCTATAAAACAAGCAATTTTACAAAGACCCTGTGGTGAACAGAGCAAGACTTTTGGCTTTCTAGCTATTTAGTTCCCTGTTTTCTGTGGGTTTTTTTCCAGAGGTATCAGATGCAAATTAGGTTTCTAGTTTCTCTTTGTTCCTTCCAACGCTGAGATTGATAGCTTTAAGGAGATCAAAGTCAACTTTCAAATGTATCCCAAATTGATAATCTCCAGACTATCATACACCTTGTACTCAGAACAAAAAACCTAAAATCCATAATGACATGAGCATGGTAAATATGATTCTTCTGTTAGACTAAGTAAAAGTAGATTATACATGTTTTTTTAGACTTCAAAGGCCTCTCCTTTCAGTTGGGTTTCTTTAAGGTCTCAAAGGCACTGTGCACTCCCTTTTGTGTAAGAAAAATAAAAGACACTGCAGCAAGAACTTGAGAGGATCTTTTCCTGCTAACATTGCAGTTTCAAAGATAAATGGACAAAAAAATTTGAGAAAATAAAAGTAGGGTCATTTCTAGATTATTTAAAGCAAATAAAGATGTGAAATGTGCCTAAAAAGTTTATGTTTCCTATCTAACTGTAATAGGTATTAATCTATTGTTTTAGATATGCTGGATGAACAGGTTACCAAATAAAAGATACAAAAATGAAGGACCCTTATATTCTATTCTTATGCCAAGAAACGTGAAAGAGAGAAACGCACATTTCCGATAGAGTGCAAAGTTTGCAGGTCTAATTCAAAGCCAGTTCCCACTCACATTAATTAAAAATGACAATATTTCCTAATGTTGACATCTTGGACTGAACTGCCTGGTGCAAATGAGACTACAGTTGGGGCCCACAGAAAGTTTCATGACCAGGGACATATCAAAACCTTTGGTACAGATCTTATGTACCCACACACTGTCACTGCAGAGCAGCTCTTTGACATTGACGGGGCATCTGGCAGGTAGCCACATTGCTTGCTGGCTGGCAGCCAGCTACTCTTACCTGTGGCCTGGTGAGCACATTGTAATAACCAATCCCAGGTTTAGGGAGAGGTTTTGGTATGAACTCTATGGAAAAAGTGTCAAGAAGAGTACATCCTCCCTTCCAGGAGTGCCTCTGACTTTTCTTTCACACAATACTTTTTTTTAGAGTGCTCAAAGGAAGATGTTTGGAGAAAAAACATATTTGATCCTTCCAGCTGTCCTGTTCAAGGACATTTGTGGGTATGTGCACGTGAGTGGAAGAAAATAATCCTATTGTTCAGCATAGATAAATATCTGTGATTTGTAATTAAAAGTATTTGCATGGGATAGTGCATGGTAATCTAATCTGTTTATGGGCTAAGAAATACATTCTTTCAAACAACATGTCTTTCTGGTATAGCACTAGGTGACAATTTGATCCTGCTTATACTTACAAAATATATTTTGGTATTCTCTGTGCGGTTCTGGAAGCATCTGTATGTTTCCCTTATGGGAAGTCTATTGTGATGCAACAGATCTCCTCAGACAGCACTTCTGGGAAACATCAGAAGCTCTACACAGCACTAAAGATAGCAGTGAAGAAGAAAATAAAGGAGGTTGAGTGTTGTTATATTTCAAAAACTCTTAGAGAAATATATTATGAAAACACTAGACTGTCAAAAGAATTCCCTTCATTGACTGGTAAAAAAGCAGCAGCAAGGCTGTGCCATCCTCACATCACTAACTGCTGTGTCCCAACTCCCACGCCTAAAGAAAAGAAAGTGTATCAGCCTCTCTGGTGTACTCAGTCAACTGAGGCTGCCAGTAAAGGTGTAAATTGTTGTCAGCTGTCATGACTTGGTATGTGTTATAACATAACATGAAAAAATAAACTCTAAATGGAAAAGCACCGAGAACTGGGGACTTGTCTGTATGAACTGAAACTGATACATGATCATAACAGCATTTGAGTAAAAGCTGTATCTGTGCCTGTCTGAAGTGAAGAATATCATCCAAACAAATTAGTAATTCTGATTACCTCTGGAATACAACTAGGCTCTAAATAGAAGTAGAAAAATGAGGAGCCAATATTTTTGTTTTCAGTCCACAAGCACACTTAATTAATAGAAGATTGAAAGAAAGAAATAAAACTTACAGGAAAACACAGCATAAGGAGTCATTTTCTCACTGGCCACCACTTTGACAGGAATAAAACCTTTAGTAAAAGCCCTTCTGCCACACTCTGGAGCTCTGCAGAACCAGAAAGAATGACTAAGGTGGGAAGATGTGGGGAACTGAGCTCTCATTTTCTTACCCCAGGTCTGCTGACATCTGTCAGCAGTTACACAGTTGGGAAAAAGGGATTGTATCTTGGACCTTGCCAAAATAGCTCTGAAACATCATCGGTGGGTTTGCTCTGCTGATTCCATCTGTCTGTGTCTCAGTGCACATGCAAGATATTTTTAAGCCACCTGCTGTTGATACAGTGATTTTTTTTTTCAAGTAGCATTCAGACTTGCAAGATCAAAGTATTGATCAGAATTCAGTGGAAGGCTTAGTATTATTCCTAGACTTTAACCTGCCTTTCTAGATTCCCATTACACTAACCCCTGATGGGTTGCGACACTTTCTGAAGTATTCATTTTTCACCATAGTGACACTACTATTATAATCATGGATGCTGCCTTTGATCATAACAAAATTATACTAACAATATGGATATGTTTTTTCTGTACTCAGTCTCATTCAAGACTTGGACCCAGGTGGGCTAAAGAAGGTTGAACTGAGCAACACTTTCTTCTTTCTTTCTTTTATGATAGTAAACAAAAAAACCCCAAGATGTAAATGCATTCACAACAGGAATTGTGATATGTGTAATCAAATACTTGAATGTGTCCAGTAAAAAGAGCAGAGAACAGAATTATGGAATCTTTAACTGTTCTGTGTCTTCCAACTATTGCAGTGCTTGTTATGCTAGCTAAGAATTTACTCAAATAGTGATTTTTTTTCACTGATAATTAATTTTTTGGTTGTTTTTAAAGAACATGTAAAAGAGAACTCAGAGGAAGAGTTTCAAATAGTAATTGTGAACTTCTAATGATTTCTTATTTTTATGTTTATCTGAGGAATCATGCATCTCTTAAGTAAATGCTTTGAAAGTGATTTCTCCAGAAACAGGACTTAGCTTTTACAGTACAGGGAAGTTCTGTTCCATCAAGTATTTTCAGCATTGAAGAAGTAAAACTGAAATACCAATTTTTATGGTAAATTTACAATTATGAATGTAAAATGAAGAGGTTTTTTCACTTGTAGTGTTCCCTCTTCCAAATATCTTATTCAAAACTGTGCAAAAGATAGGAAATTTCAGGAGATATAAATATTTCCAAGGGAAAGAAGGTGAAAGAATTGCTCATTCTCACCTCCCAAATATTCTTTACAGTGAACAAAAGCCAAACAAAACTTTGTGAATATTCTGTTTGATGTAATATACATAAAAGTTTGGGGGGATATAGATGCTTGTGCATGCATACACACATATATATATATGTATGTATATATATATATGTGTCTGCATAAACCAACTAAGAAAAAAAATGTTAAAAATCAATTATTATAAGTGTAGTATTTTTAAAATTAAATTATTTAAATGAATTTAAATCACATAATGGAAGTAATAAATGAATCAAAGAAAAATCAGCATAATAAATGAAATTTAGTTCAAAATATTGCTATTGATTTAGTTTTATATCAAGAAAAGAGAAAAAAAATTTGGGAGATTGATAATACAAGTATGTATGAAAATATGACCATAAATATGAAAAACTGCTTTGAAATGAGCCGTATTTAACTGCTGGGAGAAAGCAATAAAGCTTCCTGAGCACAATCAGTTCAAATATAAAACTACACTTCAGGAAACTTTCTATGAAAAGTTACCATTGTTTATCCCAAAATCTCCATGACACATTAAGACATTGTCTGCAGTTTAAGAGTCTTTCAGCAAAGCAAGCTGCTGCCAGTAATGTTACCAAATGTATTTTGAATTTCTGACACAGCTTACAGGTCCATCTTTGATGGTAACTGCTTGGAAATCAGGAACTAGGAAGAACTGTTTGTTAGAACAAACTTCTAGTCAGTTACAGCTGTGCTTTATCATTCCAGCTGTAGATTGTAACCACTGTGGTTCATAATCTAGTTCTCTGATATCTGTGAGGACACCAACATAAAACAAATTACAAAAGGATTAGTAAAAACTGTGTCACTATTGTTATGACAGATAAGTCATAAACATTTCATCTAAAGAGGTCACAGAACATGAGTCAGACAAACTTGAGGTCATCTGTTCTTCTTGGTCAAAATACATTATTTATGTGTTTGGATCTCCCCCAGCACTTGGTTAGTACATGATATTAGGCTGCTTACAGTAGTGAGACTCCAGAGCAAATAAACTCGTCTTGTGGTAAGCATTACAGAATAGGCATTGCTAATTATTTGTTTCCTGCTGTTAAGCAGAAAACAGGCTTGACTGCCCTCACAACAGCTGCAGCATTACAATGTGTGAAACACTATGAACTTTATGTGCTAACTCTCCTGAAGAACTCGGGGGGCAAAGGGTATTACAAGCAGGTAGACTAGTTGTCAGAAGAGCCTTCTGAAGAGCTCTAGTGCATCAGCAGCAATTAATGCAGGTGGTATTTTAGACAAGGGAGCTAATGAGCTTTAATATGCATGCAGGTGAGGGAGTGCTGAATCAGTAGAGCCATTAATGAACCTATGACAGCCTAATTAGCTACAATTTAAAATCTATGGAATCTAATCAGAAGAGCTGAACACTGCTGCAAATCTGTGTATGAATGAGTCTTTCTAAATACTCCAATCTGTTGCTTAGCCACTGATTGATAGTAATTGCTTTTTTTCCTCCATTGTGTATAGGAAAATGCCCAATTTTGTTCTGATAGAGGAGGACACAACATTGAAGTTAAATGCCTGAGATGTTTGACTGCTTAAGTTTTAATCAGGAGGTTTAAAAAAAAAACAAAGTAAAATTAATTTCCAGATCTGAATATAGATGATTAAAAATACACCACCAACTTTTCATGTATTTTGCAGGCATAGATTGTATGCTAGTTAATCAACTCCAAATAGCTTATATGAAATTAAAGATAGAACTACAGCTGAAGTGGCATATAATACACATATTAATATAAGAATTTCTTTATATAGCAATGTTATTAAACTCCTTAGATGAATGATTTTTAATACAACCAAAAAGAATTTTCCTATAAAAGCAGAACAATAATATCACCTAAATGTTGTTATTAAAAAAAATCAAAAATAATAAGAACCTATTATAACCTTATTGTGAAACATTATATTTTCCTTTTCCAAAATCATTATGGGAAAAAGAGTATTTGGAAGTGAACAGTAGAAGAAGTACACAACATAACTAAAAACTGTGCCCAATATTCTCACTGAGATATGAAGTATTTTAATAAAGGTTTAAATACCTGAAACACAATGAAATTTCCCTTGTGCTGATGGCTCAGATCTTACTACTTTTTGCAGGTGAAATCCCATAAGAATTTTCCTTTACTAGCCAGCTAGCGCCTTCTTGCAGGAAAACAACAGACAGGTAAATATTAGATTAGTGAGCAAAAAGATGCTGAAGAAGAAAGTTTCTGAGGATGCTCTTTTTGCCTATCCCTGGTATCCTTAGTAAACATTACTATACTCAATATTGGTATTAACATGAATCTATAGGGATTTGTTATTGTTTGAAGTCTTTGCTACGTTTGCTATTTTGCTATTGTTTGAAGTAATAATGTTCTGTGTCACTACTGACATTTTCATGTAAATGTAAAGTATTTGAAAACAAGAAAGGTGTAAAGTTTTAAGTCACAGCTAATGACCATGAACTTGAAATTGCTATTTTTTGAAGATTGGATGCACAGCACATTGACCAAAAAGGAAGAGGAGGGGGAAACATGCTGGCAAAGAGGACTTGAAACAATTTACATGTTAAAGATTGCTTGTTTCTTCATGTGATGTGATGGTAATTGAGACCACGTGAAGCCCTCAGCATCCCAGATTTCCTCTCTTGCCACCCTGAAAGTGAATTAGGAAATACCATAGAAAGTACTGTAAAGGATTTTCTAGAAGCAGCTTTGTCCACAGCCTCCAGTGACTGGATTTGGAGTAGAAATTGGTCAAGAAAACTGCTTTTTTTCACTTTTTAAGTTTTCTTCCCCTAACTTATGTTAAGCCTCTGCTTTCCAGAGTTAGCATAAAGAACTGCATTTTCACCAAGGCTTTTTTTTTTTTTTTAAATTGGGTCACATATATTTTCTCCAATATGTTCTACAAAGATTAGCAAGAAGCCAGTGAGAAAAGGCTCTGTTGAGACACCTGCTACCTGACCTATTCCTCTTAGAGACAAACACAAGCTTCAAGCCAGATGTGTAATTTGAATAGCTGTTCATGAATGTATTTCAGATCAAGATGCACTCAGTGATGACATCTCTGAACAATTTTGAATTGAGAATTACACTGACAGAATTGCTGTCTGATCTCATACAAATCATGGATAGAAGAAATGGTGAAATTCATAGAATAAATAATTTTCTAGGAATTATTTTCTTGGCTGTAATCATCACTGCCACTCACACAAATAATTTGCTGAAGCAGCAACACCAGCTTTACTGCAGATGAACTTTATTTCTGGTGCTGTGTTTTTTAAAATCAGAAAAGAGATATTGAAGTTTGATTCCACATAACCCAACTGCACAATCCTCTTTTTATGAAGTGAACAGGCATATCTCAATAGGTTCCATTTTATACAACATTTTACCTTACAATTCCAGTTATTGAATTATACAACAGGGGAAGAAATAAAAAATCATTGGCCCTGATCCTGAAGTGTTTATTCATATAAATAGTTACTTTGCTTAAATTGTATGTAGAATCAATTCTTAAGCAGTTCACTGTATTTTCTTTAGCTTTCCCTAAAGTAGTGAAGTATTTTAATGTCATAGACATATATGTTATAATGACCACATTGTCACAGAGTAGGCTTTGGTTGATAATCTTCTTTTTATTAGCTCCTTTGGTCTCTATGTTTAAGTACACACACATATATCTATTTACATTCATGGAGGTGTTTACAGTGCATAATGTGAGTTTATCTTCCCTGGTTTCACAGTAATGCTACTTAGAAGGCTCAATTCTCAGCTCATCATTATTGCTAAGACCATAAAGATTTTTTAATGTAATTTTTTTTCCTGTTGTTTTTCTTCTTAGAAACAGAACACTGGTTCTTATCACTGGTCAAAATTTTGTCACCTACTAAGGAGAGTCTGGAGCCTGACTTCTCCTGGCCTCAGTGGGGAAAAGCAGGGATACTTAGAATAGATACTAGAGGAACGTGTCTGAGAGTAGGGCTTTCCTGGTCTTACTACCACAGAAAGTTTGGCATGTTAGAATAGAAGTGTGTAGAGAGGTCATGGAATCCAACTTTTCATATGGCATCAGTAGGCATGGTGGCTGGTTTTTCATTGATAAAGCGTGTAGCCAGTCTAAGTCTGCTGGAAGACAACAGAATCATTTCATATATGTTGACCCAAGCCTGTTCCTAAACACAGGGGAAGTTTTGGGCAATCTAGGTACCAAAGGAGTCCTCTGGCTTGACAAACCTAGCTCACACTGGTGTGACAAAAATCCTAGTGGGAGACTTAAAGTGTTTATACAGATAAAGTTTGTTTTAATTGCATACGAAGCAATGACCTGGAACAAAGATCCTGAATGCTCCATCTTAGCGCAACAAAGGTAGTTGTTGTTGATTTGTAAAAACAAGTAAACCATGATCTGTGGGGCTAACAAGTATATCCACCTTACACAGTCCATGGTAAAGCCAGGTTGATAAACAAAGGAATGACTCTGTTGTCACTTTTACCACTGTGCATGAGAATCAGCCCCACTGAGGCCAGTGGAATGACATAATTTTTTTTAGGGTGAGACCCTGCCATGCTCCTTTCTGGTCATTAGGCAATCCTTGGCTTCTTTAAAGATATTGTGCTTCCACACAAATTTGAGTAACGCCTTTATACACAAATACAACTGAGACATACCATGAAAGATGACAAATTCCCAGTGAAAAACCATGACTTGGCAGTAAAAGAAATGTACAGCACAGCTCCATCTCCCTCTTGAAAACAGGCTCATAAGAAATTTAATTTAAAATATAATTTAAAATTTAATTTAAGGAGATCAGCTATTATAGATGGTAAGTTCACCAGCATTTAAACTTGAGGTAGCAGGGGCTTCTCACATGCTAATGTTTAAATACATATTTACACACTTCTTGAATGGGGCCAGGGAATGTGACAGTATGAAAAATGAAGCCATGGCGGAATAGAGCTGTCTTTATGCTCAACTAGTGCAAAGCAAGCTATAGAAAACTATCTTAAAAGAACTTCTGGTTGATTTTTTTCCTTTTTTTGAAAATAATTTTATTTATTTATTTTCACACAGTGGAAATTTTACTTTTGATAGTGTTTCCTGCTGAGGCATAGTTGAATAGATTTATTTTAAGCTAGTTGGTAAACTGTTTTCTTTCTGTTCATCTCTGGTGATGCATCCTTTAATAGATTATTTTTAAGGTGGCTGTTCCAGTATTTTTCTTATTTCCTGCTGTGGGGATGAGTGTTTTAATAAACAATTTTTTGAAGTGGCTAGTTTTACATTTTTTTTTCTCCTGTATCCTGCTGTTACAGTGCTGTAAGCTTTACTTTTGTTACATTTGTTTGTTTTAAACAGCTGCTGTTCCTTGTTTTTTCAGAAATTATTGTCAACATTAGCCTTGATTTTAAGAATTTCTTTCTGCCTTTTAAGTAAAACTATATAGGAAAAGGCAGTGGAATAGACTTTTAAAAAAAATGTTAGTATTACAATTCACAGAAGTAACTAAACTGAGGACTCAGTTATAATAACATGTAACTCTTCCAGACCAAGTTACAGCATTTGCCACTAATAGGTTCAGGCTTCTCACATTTTCCTGAATTTAAACTGATTCTAATTACCTTGGTGAAGTTTGCCACAGATCGAGTGCTTCTACAGAACTATGACAGTTTGGCTGATCCATGGATATGCAACTCAGCCATGGGTTTAAATGCTGAAGTCTGTAGCAAATAGTAAATGAAGCCATGCTAATACTAGTCCTAAATTTGAGTTCTATTGATGACTCTCCAGTCCACATGACAGAATTTCTAGAAATGTTGCTCTATTTAGGGTATATTTTTACAACTTTTTTTTTAAAATCTGACCAGTTTAATACTTCATTTTGCAGTGAAAGTTGTTATTTTCACCCAAAATTAAAAATTGAGTTAAAAGGGTTGAATTACTGGAATATAACTCAATATTGCATGTGAGGCTGGCAATTGATACGTATTTTGTTAGAAATAAAAAAGGAAAAAAAAAGGAAAAATAATGATTTATCAGAAAAAGCAGTTAAATAAGAATTCCAGTATTCATTCAGTCCTACTAGAGGACTAGCAGAATTTTTTTAATATCAGACCAGTGCTGTCAAACCTAGAATCATCATGAGAATGCAAGGAATAGCACAACAACATAAAAATGTTGATGTGAGTAAGAAGAGAGGACTAGAAATATACAACTGTGAAAATAAGGAAAAGTCGTATAGATTTGAAAAGGTTTCATTTCAGTGAACCCCTTTATTCTAGAGGTTGATACATAGATGAAGCTAAACATTTTGATTCTTAATAGTCTCTGGACATTGACTAGAACAAAAAAAAAATAAACTACAAAAGAATCTCAGAGGTGTGATGCACCTAACCTTTTCAGACACCTACTTGAAATGGGATGGCTGCTTTCCCAGAGCCAACCCTTGCTATAGCAAACACCTCAATACTTAAATTTTGACAAGTGAATATATTTGCGACTAATCCTACCTTTTAATGCAATTGTGTGAACCTGGGGCATTACCTGAGAAAGAAGAGCAGCTAATGTGACTAGTATCTACATCTGTGCCTTAGATTATGTCCATCTTCTATGTTGTGAGTATGCTAGTTCACTGAATTTAAATAAAGTTCTGGCAACACTGGACTGAACAGAAGCTTTGGTGTAGTCTCAGTGCCAGTTTCAAAGGGACTGCTTAATTCAGCTGGCTTCTGCTTCACTGATGAGCAGTAGCTTATGATGGACCACAGTTTGCCTATTGAGGATGCACAATCTGGTTTTATCTCCTATATAAATAGTTACTGTAGTATATAAACCAGTCCTTGAATGGAAGTAGCCATAAACTGCAGTCATCTGTTCTAACAAGTTTTCAAGCAGTTACTCTGTTCAGAAAATATTAAGACAGAAAGGAAACTCGGTCACTGTTTGCCAGATACTAGACAAAGACGTTGAATGAAAACATAAACACTAATATTCTCTGTCTCAAGGGTACACTCTTGGAGACCAAGAATGTGAACAACTAGAGTTCGGTTTATTGAACCTCATGCCCTAGTTTTGTATTTTGTGTCTCTAAAATATATTTACCTACAGATTGGATCATACAGCTCAGTGAAGGGAAGATATCTGTTCAAATATTCCTGTCTTCACTGTTCATATTTTACTACAGTGGTGTTGCAAGTTCTTTGTACAATGCAGAGTTGAAAAATAGGTTTTCTCTTAAAAGAGTATGCTGTCATAAAACTTTGTCACAAAATTTGCTTGGAGAAGACAGATAAAGCTTTGCCTTTTCTGTACAAAGCAGTCTTCATAATTGCTACTTTGTATTTGCAGAGAATTTGAAGACTGTGTGGAAATAAAGTATTTTTAAAATCATTTATTAGCCTTACTTTCCATTTTAATTCCTTTCTCTTCATATTAACTCCTCAAACTCAATTTAATGCTGCATGGTCTGCAGGTATACAAAAGACATTTTTCTGTTTCTCTGGCCTTTTTCATAAGCACAAAAAAATGCTTATTAATTCAGTTTATGTGTTCATTCTTGAATCAAATTAAAGCAGATTGCAAAGTGTCATCAATTGTGGAACAACTTCTGAGGTGATGTAAGTAAAATTCCAGTTCTAGTTTCAGTTTGCTTGCATCACAAACAGTACAAAAGTTTGTTTCCCAATCAAAATAAGAGGAACTTGTGAAGAGTAGAAGAGCTGGAGGGGGGAGTGAGAAAGAGGTAGTGATAAAGTTTTTCCACCAGAAGCACCTCAAAAAAAAAAAAAAAAAGGAAGTGGAAATAGAAATTTTTAAAGTCAAATCATCTGTCAGGAAATTACTTAAAAGAAAGTTCAAAAAAAGAAAATATTAAATAATTCTTGAAAGCCAAACATACTGTTCTTGATGAGGTCTTCTTGATGATCTCTTCTCTGCTTGAGTGGAAGTTTTGTAATTTGTGTTGTCCTCAGTCCCACTATAATTCCCATCTTTTGGTTTGTTC
>JAOXXN010000395.1:25406170-25420377 GCA_026770055.1 Myrmophylax atrothorax
TAGTTCTGGTTTGCAGAAAGTAATGGCTCTTTGTGAGCTATGAGTCACTGAGGGAGAACAACATATGTGGAGTAAAGGAAAAAATTACCCTTCAAAGCTACTGGAAAGGGTATCACTGAGACACTCCAAAGGGAGGCCCAAAGGGTTAAGCTTTTCACTTCATTAAGTTTAAACTGTTCCCTGCCTGAAACCTTGCAAATTTCTGATAAAAGTTGTAAAAACCAGGTGTTTGTTCTAAAACTACCCTACCATAGCAGTGAATATTTCCCAGATAAAAATTAATGAAGGGAAAACTCATAAATGTGTCAGAAGAAGATAATTATTATTTCAGATACAAGCCAGATGCTATCCATTGCAAATCAAGTAAGAGTAGGAGTCTCACTTTACAAAAGAGTTCTCCAATAATGAAAAGGAAGAATCATCACTGATGGACTCTAGCTAGCATAAATCTAACCAAGAAAGATCCCACTCAGTTCTAGCATGTTACATTGTGAAATAAAAGAACATACTTGTATTCATATGAGTATCCTGACATCTTGAGTGGCTCTGTTCTTTAAACCAGAAATATATTAGCCAGTTTAGAGCCCTTTAACAGCTTGTAACTCCAGTAATTCTGAAAAAATTTCATTGCCATCAGAAAAAACCAGCAAGGTTAAGTTTTATTCAGGCTGTTTTTATCTAATTGTAATGTGCATTTGATTATTAGTTCTTATAGCCAGTCACAGAGCAGTACAATATTTAACAAAGTGACAGATGCCTATCCTAAAATGAAGACACCTTGACCTAAAATGATGGCTGAAACATATGGCAGTCCCTTTTGTATACAAGGGAAGGGCCTTTGGAGCTGGTGTACCTCTTATTAAACTGATGGTGGGTGTCTGGGCCTGGGCATGACTTCCAGGGAAAATGGCCCCTGAGGCTGCTGGAAGCGGGAGAGGGTTTCTGTGAGATGCTAGAGAGGGGGAAGCTCACTTCATATCTCATATATTTGTGATGCCTACACTAGCCACACTCTTGTTTCCAATTAGCCCTGGCCTCGGTCTGTATGCCAAACAGGCAGAGCAGGCCTGGGTTCTCATCCCAGTTAAGTGGTAATAAGTGATGTCTCTTTTGACTGTAAATGAAATTACAGAGGCTCTCATCTGCTTCCTAGTGCTTTTCATATTTTCAGTGTTACCTTCTGCCTTCTAAACAGATGCGGTCTACCTCAATTTCATATCAAACCAACAAAGTAGCACTGACACTGACAGTGTTGATGTTCTTTCTGCCTTGGACATGTGAATTTCAACCTAGTGGAGTTTCTGAATCAGTTAAGCATGGTAAAAAGGCACATAAAGCAGCGGAAACATAGGAAGAATGGTATAACTACAGTTTCTTGGATTTTCTATGGGCTGCCAGGAAGAGTTTTCAGAGTATATTAGCTCAGAATAATATTTTTAAATTGTTCATGATAGGATTTCTTTTCTATCCATTTTACTTGCAGTTTTTCCAATGACACTAATGAGAATTTGCATAGGTATAAGGGAATAAAAAAAGATCATGTCTTCTGCTCTTCTTTTCTGTTCAGTATGAAGGTTTTTTTTCCACTGTAAGGAGGAAAGATATTAGATTTCACTTTTAAGAAGAAACATTTATTTTCAGGATGAAGCAATAAGTTTCACTTAAAATTTCCATTCTTCATATTGTTTAGCAGTGTACTTACTATATGTATAATGATCATAGAAGTGCTTATTGAAGAATTTTGGTCTTAATTCTTTTTAGGTATAAACTCACTGATGACGATATGATGAAATAAGTTTATTCATGACCACATCCAACAAAAAAATCACATTTAGTCCCCAGTGGAAACAATATTCTACAACTTCTAAAGGATTGTACAGATTTAATAGGACCACAAGAGTCAGGCCATTGTTTTAAAGGCACAAAAATAAAGTTTGGACATGACTTTATCTTATTAAATAATAACCGTTATTTTTAGACGTATTTTTTCAAGCTTGTCTTTGACTTAGAGGTAATTAATACATTATCTTTCTGTCTGTCCTTCCCTCTTTCTGTTGAGAACAACTAATTTATCAACAGTTTTACTTTGTGATTGTGTGCAACATTAACTTCCAGGGACTTGTCAATAGCCATTATAGGTCTTATTGTCACAGCCATCAATCAATATCTTTTTCTATGCACTTCCATCCTTGTTTCAATCCTCTGAAATGCTCATATTAAATTATTTAAAGATTTATGGCATACAGTTTAGATGAAGGTAGCCCAGGTTCTGACTCAGGTTTTACCCAAACTCAGTAAGCAAAAGAGAACAGAAGGACTACAGTACTTACCAAGTTAATCAATGATTTTTCTGATGCTTGATTGCTTTATTTTTATTTAACTTGATTTGCAACCTGGCCACAAGCTGTCAGTGTGCTGTACGCTAAACACTCCAGGATGTCAGATTCCTACTCATGTGCTGCTTTGCTGATCTGTAAATCAGCAGTTAAGTCTATCATGCCAGGTCTAGGTAAGTCCTCTGTACAAGTTCATCAGGTCTGATGAGTCAGACTTCCTTCTTGTCAACAAAATACTCATCACTTTCCAAACTTTTAAGAATCAGCCAAGCCTAACTTCCTGTAGGCTTCAATAAATTTGAAATTTTTTTTCATTAAGAAATGCATGCGCATTGGGGCAACAAGATTAATTTTACTTTACTTTGACTGATTGTCTTTTTCACCTCTTTGTTGTAAGGTTTGTTTTAATATGTATTTGAACTCCTCTTTAACATTACTTTAAATATCCCAAAAGAAATTAATCTTTTGTTGTGTCTAGATCTCATCGACAGAATAATTAGGAATTTTCTTCATATACTGGTGTATCAGGTATGGGTTGCAAGGGGTTTGTGTGAGGGGGGATTGGCTGCTGAGTGTCCTTGTGGTAAGAGGCTGGAGCTATCCTGTGGCAGACACACCTGGTTCCGGCTGATTCCAAAAGACCCACTGCAGTGCGCACAACTCAGCCCATCAACCAGTCTAATGGCAACTGTGGAAAACATGCCAGTATTTTTGAAAAGAAGTGGGTAAAAGAAGATCCTGATATTCTGCATCTATTCAATAAGCAATATTATGCAAAAAATATAACAGTCTAAAACTGTTATTAGTTAAGAATTTAGATTCATAGCTAAAGAAAAAATCTGCACCAAAATTACCATCTTCTCTGATTCATATTCTAAGGCAGAGAGGAGAATGGAAATCTTAAAACTCCCAGAAGCTACGCGAAAGCAACATTAACTAATACTGTATAAAGTTGTAGTTGGCATAAATGTATTAGTTGGGCAATATTACCAACTTGGTTTAACTGTCTTTTTATTCATCTGCTCTCAAATGGACTGGCACAAGTTATTGCTGCTTTCTATTTCTCCCAAGGTCTATCACTGATTTTTTTTTTCTTTTTTCTTGGATGAGTATAGTAATAAAAATGCCTTTCCTTGTAGTTGTCAATTGATAGGTGTAGAAAATGAGATGAGAAAAGGCCCATTTTGAAAAATGCCACAAGTAATTCACAAGGACGATATTTTAAGCAGCTCAGAGAATTTCCTGCCAAGTGATTGTATGAGACATTGATAGCCTTGCTTTGCTTTATGACCTCTTCATACATGTTTAAGCACAAATAAAGGATGGTAGCTTTCCATATTCTGTTAATATTTTACTTATTTTGGCTTAACAAACTTTGTACAGAAAAGTATGATATTGCAAAGTAAACAATTTTTTTGATGTTAGGGTCAGGTGACAAGATTGATCTATAAGTAATTTAAGCTATGTTATATGAAAGCCCTTCCTTTTCTTTCAGTTGAAAGAAGCAATCATAAATACATACCCAGAGAATAATCAGAAGGGATTAATGTGAATAGTTATAGCTGCTTCACCACAGAGAGCTGCACCACATAGTGAAGTATTACAGAAAATTAGTACATGAAATAAGACTAACAGGCCTGGATTTCTTGTAGGGTGGCAGACATACTTAGAATGTCAGCAATAAAGAGAGAGGATGATGGATGTATAAACATTGTCATTTAAGACACTGTGAGATTGTTTATTGTCACGTAAGGTCTGTCTTACTAAGGCTACGACAGTTGATGATAGAGAGCTAGGAGGTAACCTGACACAGGAGGGTAAGACAATTTTAAAGGAACTTCATTATTTTTCTCTGGACTGTGAGGGTTTGGCTGTAATATACTGAACTCAGAGTTATGGCAGGATTAGTGCTTAATGGTAGTCTGTGTCATGCTATTATCTCAGCATCTACCATAAAGAACTATCAGGTATGAGAGGTGTGAGAGGGTTGTCCATATCATATCAAATACCTGCAGGCTATTCCTTTCCAAAACAGACTAAGCTCTAACACCAACCCTTTATACATGGCAGCTCAGACTTCAGTTTTTCAAGAATGATTGAGGTCAAGGACTGAGTTTTATTGACTACATCGAAAGCCTCTGTTTTCACCTTTTGCTATTAGAAGTAAATTTATGAGAGAAATAGGACTAAGTAAAACAGATAAAGAATCATGTACTAAGGTTTTGTCTCAGAGATTTTGTTACTCTATTGGATTAGATCATATTAGCAGCTAATTTGTTTTCTAAAAATGACTCTGCATGACACTGATATATACCTGCACTGCTCAAGGATCAGGCATGACAAAATTTCCACTTCATGTTTACTACCTTTCTATTAAGGACCCTGATAAGAAAAAAGTGGAGGTTTGTTTTTTCTGTTTTAAATAAATAGCACCTTCACATCCAGCCTGAGTGGTCATGCCTGCTAATGGGCCATGAAAATATTTTTCTCTGTATCACTGTATTTATTGTAATCTTTTTAGTAAATTGTAACTCTGATTTTTAATCTCTCTTGAGTTCATTTCTCCCGCCAGTTTACCTTTAAACCAGCACAACATATTTCTCAGAACATATTATTTAAATATGAACACAAATTTTAAAATCTTGGGTTTTATTATATGGTATTTTTCCTCCCTGCACTTGTGCCATTGTTAAATGAATTTCGGATAAAAGTAACAATGAGGGGACCAAAACTCAACACGTTCTGCCAGGCTTGCTACATAGGATCCTGTGACTGATGTCAGTGGAATGATTCTTCACCTTCATTTTCTTTTTATTTTATATGGCCAAATATTTCTTCACCTTTTAACTGCACATCTTGTTTTACACATGGAAAGTCAAAACATCTAGGAAAGTAAACGATTGATTTAATTTCCTATATTTCTGACATTGAAAGCATTGACAAGAAGCAGAATGCAATTTTCACAAGAAATATGTATAAAGAAGCAAAGCAAAGTCAAAAGAGGTGGCTTGAATATGTCAGTGACATTTTTAATTTTGATTTTTAATTCCTTAGAAGTTCTATATCTCTCTGAAACAACTTTACAAAGCTAATTACTTTTTTTTTTAAATATTGCTCTAAGCCTCAGTTTATTTGATACTGGTAGGGGCTTTTCATTGGGGTGTTTGTTAGGGGTTTTTTTGATTTTTTGATTATTTTTAGGAAAAAGAGGAGGATTTTTTCTTGACCTGTAATGTTACTTGTAGTTTATTTCTTATCAGCTTAGCAAAAGAGTTTATTTTATATTCTCGGAAGATGAAATAACATGCCATGTCCAGGCATTGTTATGTGACTAATGAATATCACCTAAGGGATCTGTTTTGTAGCAGTAGGTAGAAAAGTAGGTTTAGAGACCTATTGGTTTAAAAAAGGTTGTCTTCATCACGGAGCATTCACAGAACAATAGAAGTACTGTCTAGAAGGGATGTTTGTAGGACTTCTAGGCTAACTTTCCACTCTAAACTGTGCTGACATCAACACCCGATCAGGTCAGCCATGGCTGTATCTAGATCAGTTTTGAAAACCTCCAAAAAAATTTCCACTATGTGTCTATGTAACCTGCTTCAGTGCTTACCTGCAGAAACAGCTTTTCTTCTTGTTTTCTTTGAACTTCCTATACCACAGTATTTCCCTCGATATACTCTCTGTCATAAGTGAATATTTATCACAAACTGATTGCTTACTAATGTCCCTTTTTGCATCTGTTGTGTTCCTGTCCCTTTTGGTGGTGCCTCAAATTCTTTGTAGGCAATGCATTTTTAGTAATGAGGGTCAAGTTCTGCTGCATAATTCACTGAACGTCTTCCAATAAATCCATTATTTCTGAAGTCCAGAACTGGATCCATTACTCCACGTGTGGCCTCACCAGTACTGAGTAGAGAGGAAGGATACTTTCCTTGATCTGCTGGCAGTTCTCTTCCTAATGCAGCCCAGGATGCTGTTGGTTTTCGCACAAGAGTGCACTGCTGGCTCATGGTCAGCCTGCTTGCCACTAAGACTCCAAGGTCCTCTGCAGATCCATTTGCCAGCAGGTCCTGCCCCTGCATATTCGGGTGCCTGGGGTTAGACCTCCATAGGTAACAGCACTTAACATTTTCCTTTTTTGGTTCCTTGGTCACCTGTGTCAGGAAGCAGTTTACAGTGCAGTTCACAAATCTCATAGTCTGCTTTTTTCCTCATGTTCCCCTCCCAGATGACATCACGTGGGCCTAGACGTGTGAATGTGAGATTTTTTTCCTGTTCTGAGGATGGATGCTTCTGAGAAGCGGTGAATGAATTCCTTATTTTGCTTTGCTTGTGCATGTGGCAGTTGCATTGCCTATTAAACTGTCATTATCTGAACACACAAGTTTTCACAGTTTTGCTCTTCTGATTCTCTCCCCCATCCCACCAGGGAAGCATGAGTGAGCAGCTCTGTGGGGCTGAACTGCCCACCAGGATTAAACTACACCACCAGTGCAGAGCTGCATGCCTTCTCACATAAAGTGCAGAGCTTCTTGCCTTCTCACCAAGTCTTTCCTAAACAGCCTTCCATTTCAGCACTTCAGTCCTACGACATGTTCCAACATTCACATGTCATCCTCATGAGGCCAGGGTCCTGTATCTGCACACAGACTTCCAGTTCCTCGTCTATTCCTCATGTTACATGCATCAGTGGATGGCATTTGTATTACTTTCCATTTAAATAGTTCTACTCCTACTTCCTATATTGTATTTCATATTTTCCCTTTTCATCATTATAGTTATTTTTTAAAAAAATTCGTTCGTTCCTATTGTTGTTCAACCCATCCCCCTGCAGAGTCACTAAAATCTATCCTCTTTTAGAATCTATGGTCTTATTTCTTATAAGACAAAAAAATCTAAAGATTGAATTTTAGATGATCCTCTGCCATATGCTCATGCATGTTTGTTGTTGTTAAAACAAATTTTGCACATATCAGAAGTGGTATGCATATGGCCAGAATTTTCCACCACTTTTAATCTTCCCTGTTGATACTGATTTATACAATACAGTATGACCAAAATATGATACACTAGTTTTAATGGTAATATTTTGCATGTTTAATTCATATGCAAACTAAGAGACCTAGTATTCACTTTAAATTTTACTGCACAAATAATAAAATTCCATTTTACTCTTAGTTTGACAAAGTTGTCACAGTAAAACTGAGTAACTACAAGAACAAGATCTTCTTTATATGAAGGCAGGTTATTTTTTAAAAATTTCCTAACAGAACAAATCTGATACTTATTACTGACATTGCTGCCAAGCTTGCTTAAAACCTTATCTTACAGGTATTGCCATTATGTCACGAGTGGGCAAATACTTTGGGCATTATTCAGGCATTTACTGATAGCATGAAAAATAAAATGTGGTTTCATACAGAACCAGATTAACTCTGTTTAGAGCAAGAACAATTCAGAGATGCACTACTTTAAATCTTAAGTGTTTTTTAATTCTTTTTACCTAAAGATGGATGAGATGCCTGTTGCATTAAAATTTAGCTTCTAGTAGAGTCACCAGATGAGTTCAGACTGTCAGTGCTCCTAAAGGGAACATGGATACAAAAGTTTCTGTTCATGTCAGCTTTGTCAGCCAAAGGACTGAAAGGTTTATTTCCAGTTTCATACGTGCTGTCTTTCATTTAAGTTCTTATTGTATTTTTCAGTCTGAAGAACTTCCTCTTGTACATTTCTTGCTCATTAAAAGATTTTAAGGATCAGAGAATAAAGGTGTTTTGGAAGGTTGTCATCTTTTCACTGAAAGTGCATCAATGACCTTTTATTTTGGTGTAAATGAGCAGCCACAGTTTTGATTAAGAGCCACACATTGCTGGAGATGTAAGTCCTTTATCGATCAACAGGTCAAAACTTCATAGCTTTGTTCTGTTTAATCCTTAGAAATAATTCAATCTGTAAGATGCATGAATCCCGAGGGTTAACAGAGACTGTTTTTATCACTGGGAAACGAGCCACTACGTGCATGAATGCTTCAACATTGGTTGTTTCTAATGGAGAGATGATCATGAATCCTTCAAGGTAATTACAGTTAGTGTGTTACAGAAACTGTTTTTCAAAGCGAAGACATCTATGGTGCAATTACATTGGTGTGGCTTGGGTATGTTCCATGCCAGAAAGATATGCGTGGTAGTTGTAGGTATGGCATAACTGAAGAAATGACTGGTTGCAGTAAGGGCTAGGTTGAAATGTTAAGAGGCCATTACTAAAACAGTGGCTTGAATTATTATCCTGTACTGGTTTTGGCTGGAATAGAATTAATTTTCTACACAATAGCTAATATGGAGCTATGTTTTTCATTTGTGCTGGAAACAGTGTTGATAATTTGGGGATATTTAAACTATCGCTGGGCAGTGCTTAAAGAGAGTCAAGGTCTTTTCTGCTCCTCACCCCACCCCACCAGTGAGCAGAATGGGAGGGCACAAGGAGTTGAGAGGAGGGGGCACATTCTGGACAGCTGACCCCAAATGACGAAAAGGATATCCCATACCATACAGCATCATGCCCAGTATATCAAGCTGGGGGAAGAAGGAAGAAGAAATGTTTAGAGTGATCATGTTCATCTTTCTGAGCCATTGTGACATGTTCTAGAGTCCTGCTTTCCTAGAGATGGCTGAATGCTTGCCTACCCATGGGAAGTGGTGAATTAATTTCTTGTTTTACTTTGCTTGTGTGTGGCTTTTGCTTTCCCTAGTAAACCGTCTCTATCTCAACCCACTTTTACTCTTCTGATTTGCTCTCTGTCCCCCAGAGAAGGGGGGGAAGTGAATGAGCAGTTGTTAGGGGCCTAGTTGTACCAAGAGTCAAGCCATGACATAGACAAAGACTTGGCAACATAGAGCTGAAGTTTCAGATAACAGTTCTTCCCACTTATATGTTCATCAGTATGTTTGAAAAAATATTTTACTAAATGAGGAAAACAATCAGTACAGAATAACAAAATGTTTCTCATTTTTCTTTTCCCTTCAGTTTAGCTATTAAGAGACTCACATTGCTAGGACATGTAGTTGCTTTCTCTGCTACTCACAGTTCAGGATTGTCAGGTCTTTCTGTGGTGGGTGCTCCTTCTTCTGGCTGCTCCCTGCTCTGCTCTGCAACCATCACTAATTTCTCTCCATGGATCTGTATTCTTCTAGCTACTCCTTGGTGTGCCTCACTTCATTAGGTGCTCCTGCTAATCACTGCCATCACATACTCTTTCCACTCCTTGAGACACAACCTCTGCCAGGAGACACTCTGGCCAACCACTGCACCAGCTAGCACTTTCTCTTATTTTGGCTCCTGGCTAAATATCACTGGATATCACTAGTAAAGGAGAAAACTTGATATGACTTAGTGGTAGAAAGGATCTTGATTTAAAAGTAGCCTTTATACTGAGGGCATCTGAATCACAGCCCTTGTCCGCACTCAGCCTTTCACATTAGAAGGATTTTTTCCTCAAAAAGGCAACTATGTGTACTTGAAATCAAGGGTTATTTGTACATTTGAGGATATGGTTAAATGCTGAACTGTGCTTTCTCTCTTAATAAGGATGGAGGTGAAGTTTTCACATGAAAGTTCATATATTTGCACTGTTTCTATAAATCCTCACTGGTCCTTTCACAGTTGAGAAAACAAAATAGGAAACAATATCCTTGTCATATCCAGATACACTGTTGGCCATACACAGGCAAATGCAAAGAGAGTAACAAGTGACTGCTCACTCAAAACCTGATACTGCCACAATTCATGTCTGCAATAGGAATACATCAAACTTCTCAAACTGTTTTGAGTAATAAGTAATCACATGAAATGCAGTGCCCTGAGGGATTATGTTTTAGAATGCTTTTGGAAAACAAATCTAATGACCTTCTACTAAAATACTAGCTGTTTGTTTTAACTGGAACTTGAGTGTTTGTATGTGTGTGTTACCTTGATGAATTCATAATATTTAAAGTTATCAGATCAAACTCAGAAGGAGGCTTTATTGCTGCAAGTGTTGTGGTGACTGGAGGAGACTATAGTTTTGGCTCTGAATCCTTCTCAGCCGGGCTGTGTCTTTTTTTCAAGACAGTCCAAATCTCCACAATCATTCATTTCAATAGGATTCTTTTACAGTTTTATTGTACTGCTGCTATGGTCATATCAATAAATATTTCTAAATGACTTGACAATTTGCAGCTTTTAAAAGGGTTAGTCAAAAGCAGCTGAATTCCAAGTTCAATTAACATTGTGTGGACATGGCAAAGAGCAAATAAAGGAATAAGAGCAGGAATTTAAAAATTATTTGCTTTACAGTCATCCCCTCTGGGTAGTCTAAATTAAGCACAGAAGCCACCTGGCAAAGTACCCCAGGATTTTCTGCAACCACTTAATTCACCTGCTGGATCAAAAAAATTTGGAACTTACCCACCCACCTTATAGAATCAACTCATCTCTGTGTTGACAACCTTAGGATCCACATGCTTAGCTATAATTTTACTCTATAGCAAAGAGAAAAAAATTAAAGAGCAAAATATGACTAGAAACTAAATGCCATCATTCTCATTTAATGGCCAAAGGAAAAGTCTCAGGATTAGAGAAAAGGAGTTTTTAAACTTTCTTGAGGTTGTTTTAAAATATTTCACAAATGTAGAGTTTATACTAAGAAACAACTATATTAATAGTGAAATAATACAATGAATAATACCATCTAGTGAGGCCCCAGATAGATAAAATGGAATCCTAGGAGGATAGGTAGAGTCATATTAAGAAAAGGGTATACCCCCAAATTTCTGTATTGCTTGTAAAGTCATTTTTTAACAGCTTTTGTTCTCCATGTTCACTGAATAAATAACTGTAGTGATAGACTGTTGAGAACATGAAAGTACTCTACCCCATTTCCATTCAAAAGCTGACATTTAAAACTATAACAGAAAAGATGCATGAAATAAAAGAATTACTTTGTGTGTTTATTCCTAAATTTCATAGTTTTAAGTCTATATAAATAATCACTACTACTTTTAAATTAATTTATAGAGTTGATTCCCTACAGCTTCTCACTTTCGGTACATATAGAACTGGGATATTCAAGAGACATTTGCAAGAGCAACTGAAATGTGAAGTCACTGATGTGTATGTATGGCCAGACTTCGCGAACGAAGATTTGGGAAGGGCTCTCCCCACATGGGTATGCTGTAATAAGTATCTGAATCAAACCGTCATAGTTTAAAGGAACTTCCAGACAAGTGGTTCAGATATCACTGCCTGGAAATAATTTTTAACAGTAGTTGCTGGCATCAACAAGAAGTAAATGAAATATGACTACTGATTAGTTCAAAGGATGAACAACAGTATTAAAACATGTGGCAAAATTCAAGATCTACACGACATGAAACATATATTTACTCAGATAAACTGATGATTGATAGAACAAATTATATTCTTCTAGCAATTTCAAATGCTCTATGGCACTTTGTGCACATTAATCTTCATTAGGGTGTGGTATAGCATCAAATCTTGAATCAACTTGCAAAACAATCTTGTATTTTCCTTTAAAAATTCACCTTGCTACCTTGAATGCTAAGACTGAAAAAAACCAAAGATATAAAGACTTCAGGAAAAAACAAGTATCTCTCTTGATAGAAGATTGATTAGGATTTTTCTGTGGGGTTTTTTGGGGAGTTTTTTGATTTTCCTTTCTTAATTCTCACAATCTCTTGCACATAGTCCTTACTTTTCCTTTAACTCTATGTACTCCTATTTCTTCTGCATTTCAAAGGAAAGATATGAAACTTTGTCCAAATACCTCAAAATTCCCAAGAAGACTGTGTGAGATGGAAACAAAACACAGGAAAAGGTTTCATGTGTATTTACAGCAGATATAGCTGAATCAGTATCAGTGTCTGCCCTACCAGTTTCTGGACCTCTCCTAAGAGTTATACAGATTGAGAGCCTAGAATAATTATGCTCATAGCTCTTTTCTCATTTTTTACATACAAATAATAAAAGCAAAGATGAGGGAAATATAAAAATGAAAAAAACCAAACCATAAAATTCCAGGACCTGATCTAAAAATTAAATGATTTATTTCTTTACTTTGAAAATGGAAAACTGGATAAGGGCAACAATTAACATTAGTGAGAAAACCAAGGACTAGAGTTAGAGTTAGGGTTAGAGTTCAGAGAGTCACAACGCCTACAGCCCCAGAGACACTGGGACAGAAGTCATGACAAGGGGAGCATGGCACTGCAGCAACATTTCTCTCCCTATTTCTCTTCTGGGCTATCTCTGGTGCTCTGCCACTCAGCCTCACCCCTGCCCTTACAACTATTATTTTGAGGCTAGTAAGACATCTTTGAGTAGATGCAAGGGATATTTATACCAAGTAGACTGTGTGATTCTTTTTTACACTGCTAATTTTTTGCTTCTCCCTTTTTTTATTCAGAGGAAATCCTTTTTTTTCCCTAGTAATTGTTAGCCTTCAGTGTGGTCTGGCACAAATAACTAAACCTCGTTCTACTTTCACATTCATTATTTCTTTTCTGTGTTTTTACAGTCATCTTTTTGAATTTTTTGTAGCATCTACAGGACTTAGCAGAATAAATTTTTAGTATTACTATAATTCTTGTTCAGTTAAGGACTATTTGCATTTTACCTAGGCTACATTATGTTCCATTTACCATAGTCAGAGAGCTGGTTCCTAGCATGTTATTAGAATAACACAGTTGTATCACATTTGAGCAGCCTTGGACTGCTGTTTTCTTTTCATAACACCAAAAAATTTTAACTTCTCCATCTAGTTTTACTTTCTCAATCTGGATGTACACACCAGTCGCTTTTATTCTTCCCTGTAAGTATTACACTTTCCTTATGATGGCCAATGTTTTTTGTTTATCACAGGTAAGTATATAACAGAAGAATAATAACACGTGTATTGGTTTTACACTTACCCCACAACTTTATATAACCTAAGGGAAAACTACAGTTTGATGCACCTGTGAAGTCAATGGTTTACTTACAAGTGCCAAACTCTGTCCCCAATGGAGGGAAGCTTAAAATAGTGGATACAGTAAGGTTTGGAAAATGTACTTGAACAGTGCAAGACATATAGAAAATGTCTCTGAATCCCATGTTACTTTAGAAATCGAATGCTGCTATTTGCTAAATGATTACTGCTGTCCAGATAATAAAATTTCAGTTTGTTCTCCAGACTCCCTTTTGACTAGGGAATACCTGGCTTTGGTCAGATACCATTAAGCTCTTAGCTTTCTCTACTGTTCATGTTTTCAGATTCATGTAGAGGGCTGGAGGTTATCTTGCAGTATTTGGTATTTTCCAGAGGAGGAGTTCGCATACGTTTGCTTTTTTTTATCATTCCTTCTAATCAGTCCTGTAGGTTTAAAAATCAGCAATAGAGCTGAAGAAGCTGAAGCAGAAAAGCTAGGATAAACAGAAAAGCTCTTGAAATACATTTCAAAAAAACTTAGTGTCCAAATGTAGCAAGATGTATTTATCTCTACACTGTACATTATACAGTTCACGAAGACCAGATATTTTATCTTTGAATCCATCTCTTTCTGTATAACCTAAGAAAAAGTAAGCTGGGTTTGATAATTTTAAATGGAACTTTTAGAAATGTATAGCTTTAAAGTCTAGTTATAGATGAACCAAATGAATCTCATAAATGAGGGAGACTGACTCTAAGGAGTCATAGGAATATTCAGACTGGGCATCACTCACTATTTCCTTAAAGAAAAAATAAAAAAGTTCTTTACAATACAGTTGTCAATCAACAACTATATGAAGAGTTTAACACGGACAAGTGTCAGATTCTGCACCTGGGACAGGGCAACC
>JAOXXN010000395.1:25420416-25431496 GCA_026770055.1 Myrmophylax atrothorax
AAAAGGGACCTGGACATTCTAGTCAATGGCAAGTTGAACATGAGTCAGAAGTGCCCTGGCAGCCAGGAGGGCCAACCATGTCCTGGGGGTCATCAGGCAAAGCATCGTCAGCTGGTCAAGGGAGGGGATTGTCCTGCTCTGCTCTGCACTGGGGCGGCCTCATCTTAAATATTTTGTGCAGTTTTGGGCACCACAAAATAAGATATTAAGCCATTAGAGAGCATCTGGAGGAGGGTAATGAAGATGGTGAAGGGCCTTGAGGGTAAGTTGTATGAGGAGTGGATGAGGTCACCTGGTCTGTTCAGCCTGAAGAAGAGTAGACTCTGGGGGGAAACCTCATTGTGGTTTTCAGCATCTTCAGGAGGGGAACAGGAGGGGCAAGTACTGATCTCTTCACTCTCATAATCTGTGACAGGACTGGAGGAAATGGCATGAAGGGGCAATTTAGGTTAGCTATCAGGAAAAGATTTTGCACCCAGGAGGTGGTTGGACACTGGAACAGGCTCCCCAGAGAAGTGGTCACAGCACCAAGCTCTCTGAGTTCAAGAAGTGTTTGGACAATGCTCTCAGGCACATGGTGTGACTCTTGGGGTGTCCTGCACAGCGCCAGGAGTTGGACTCAATGATCCTTGTGGGTTCCTTCCAACTCAGCATCTTCTATGATCCTCTGATTCTCTGAATATGGTTTTAAACAGTTTAAAAGCTAGAGGCAATGAATAGAAAGTATATTATATTATCTTTAAAAAAAATTATGAAAAGTAACTGTCAGTTCACTGCCAAAGGCTGAGCTATCCTATCCTCTTGGTGTGGTGATACTTGTGCACAGATCTGTGGAATCTCTGTGTACTCGTTTCCATTCTGTACTCTTATTTCCCTCTATGTTTTATTTTATTAGACTTAGCACATTTTACTTCAGCATACACACAGGGCTTGGGTTATGGAATTACTCTCAGTAAATGGCTCTTTACTCCATACAGTTTGGCACACGCTTCTTGCTGTGTGACTCCCTTATTACCAAAAGACTGTTAGTAGATGGATGTTAAATATGGAGAAGCATGTGGTAGCCAGCATCACTGACAGTAATGACTGAAAAATAAATGGAATGTGCCCAATTTAAAAGGGAAATACATGTCAGACATCTGTCTGAAAATGGCTTTCAGTGTTGACATATCATAAAAATAATAACCTAGACTGTACATTTATATTTTTAATATTTTTAAATGAAAATTAATCCCACTTTCCATAAAAAACCCCAATGACTTTCTAAAAATACTTCCAATCTTTTCAAGAACAAAAAATTTTCCTGTTCCATAAGCAGATTTTCAGATAACATAGGAGGTGAGAAACATCCAACAGAAGCATAGTAGGTTGCCTCCAACTGCTTTCCTAGTTGTGCTAATGCCCTTCTCTTCCTGGCTTGTGACACATCATTATGAAGCATTACAGTGTTTGGCAGGATCTTGATCCGCATAAGAAATGGCAGATATAGTTATCCAGTTAAGTAACAGTTTTATTACTGCTGGGATCAAGAGAAGGTTAAAACATGTGGTCTCCCTTGGTTTCTTAAATAAACCTAACAATTATAAATATATTGCAGGTCTTGCCATAACACCCTCTCTGGGCCAACATTTCAAAACCATTACACTCTAAATGTAAATCTAATTAATAGCCAGACAGTCAAATTAAAAGGAGTCAGATTGAAAATATACTGTTATTTATTTGTAGAAACCATTGTAAATTGATTGAAAAAATATATATGGATAAACACAGACTGTGAACTTTAAGAAAGAACTTCAACTGCTGCCTTTTTAGTGTTCACAAGCATTGAAAATGTAAATATTTATGAAGTAAAACATGGATTTTGGCTTGGGAAAATCTTCATATTCCACTTACTTTCCTGGCAAAATTTTTTCCAGTTATGAGGGAAGGGAAATTACCACTATGCAAAACAAAATGTCCAAATTTCTTTTCCCCTGGCCCCCAAAATTGCATTCTTGGCTGCATACTAATCAGCTTATGGAAAGAAGAAATATATTTCTCTTGTCCCTTCTTTCCAACCGTTTTTCAGAGAAATTGAGAAGGTAGTTTTAATTCCCACTGCCTGAGGAGGTCACTTAATGAAGAGAAGTGCTTCAGGCATTTTGTGTACATGCAATAAGCATCACTGCTGATTGTATTTCTGATTTGTGTTTCATGCTAGGCTCAGATACCACGTGAATGCTTCAGTGTGCACCTTCTGGAACAGTCAGAGTTCAGGCAATGCTCTGCATATCTGGTGAACTTTTTTTGTCATTGTATTTCTAACACTTCCCA
This sequence comes from Myrmophylax atrothorax, assembly GCA_026770055.1. Lineage (NCBI taxonomy): Eukaryota > Metazoa > Chordata > Aves > Passeriformes > Thamnophilidae > Myrmophylax > Myrmophylax atrothorax. Next base: position 25,422,730 of record JAOXXN010000395.1, read on the forward strand.
TCATATGTCTTTTACCAGCACTTGCGTATGGTGTTCTCATGTTAAAATATTCATTCTTTTTCTACATAATTGTCAGAGAGTAAGGAGGTTGAATCCTACAATCAGTGAACAACAGCAACAAAAGTACCCTAAAAATATTTTTCCTCTAAACAAATTTCTAACTCTAGGACTACAGCAAAAATAAATAATTTGGTATTTTATGGTATTTCATGGCAAGAAAATATTGCTAGTGTCAAATAACAAGAGAAACTTAGAATAAGAAACATGAACCATAACAATAATGGACATGCACGCTAGTATTGCAAGTTGTACACTGGAGGATTTCCAGAGGCTACTGTATTCCCTACAAATCTTACCGGTAACAGATTTTTTTTACTACTGACATTTCCTTTATCTTTGTATTTGTATGAATATTGACCAAACCATTCAAATGGGAATCTGAGAGAATATCAAGTTACATGATCAAGGGCACTGCAAATTTTAATATTACATTTACTTGTAGATGTAGAGGTTAACACTGAGGTTGAAACACTTCTCCTTAAGACAGACTCTCATTAAGTTTAATGGTTATTAGTTTCTATATCAAGCTTTCAACAATCGCAGTTGGTAAAAGCCATAAGAGTACTTTATGGGAAAACTTAACTATCTCAGTGGGACACCTTTTTAGCTTGTATAACATTTAGGACAGTAAAATTCCAATCCCTGTCTAGAGCTCCTACATGACAGTGACAGTAGATACAATAACTCCAAATGACACCCAAATATGGATTTTAGAAGTACAAGACATTACAACTACTAGATCAGATACTTAGATCCAGAGTTCATTCAAATGTTATTTGAAATGTGCATCCAAGTATTGCATCTTGTGTACATTTAAAGTAAAAATTTTTAAATATGGGAAATTCTGAGTGTTCCTCATCCATTGTGGTTCACTAATGTAAGCTATTGACTAATTCCCTTCTACAACCTGTCACTTAGTTTTTTGATGCTACTGACACATGCAGGAAATTGTAAATCAGAACTTTCAACTAGATGTCATTCCAATTTTAAAAAGCCATCCAAGGCTTTGTAAGCTCTAAACGGTTTGCAGTTTACACAGATATAAGGTTGTTCCCTTTTCCCTTAACAGAATGTCTCCTTCCATATAAAGAAAAGACATATTTACTTCAGCTTACTCTTTCTTCCTAATAATCTTCCCGAAAAAGTAACTATGGAGAAACCAGGATTTCACTTTTTCAGACTTAGCTTGAAAAACACTGTCATAAAAAAAGGGAAGATGCAACTCCCAGTCAGGAATGTCTGTTACCAACAAGCCAACCCAAGAAGAAATGCATACATCATTTCAAGGGCTAGAGAGAAAATTAAACAAACAAACAAACAAACAAACAAACAAAAAAAGTAAGCAAGGATTGAACAAACTTAGCACAAAGTTAGGAAAATGGATAACCAAGAGGACTGGAATTTCCTCCCTAGATTCATATGAAAATTTTTTAAAAAGTGTTTTTTGAGATTGTTATCAATTCTGCTTCACTTTGTAGTTAGCTGTTTTGCCGTGATAATAATATTTCTTACAGATACAATGAATAAACAAGATGTACAATCTGCCAGGAAACAAGCATCTCTATTCAAAATTAGAATGCAAAAAATGATTAAAATACAGAGAATATAATGTAAAATAGACATTTCAGCCTAACTTACTTGGATCATGAAGAAAATGAAAACTTTCTCAATAGTGTAGCTAAGAGATGACATCAATATCTGTTCTACAGAGTAGTGCACCACAAAAGTACGAAAGTATGTGTACATATATTTGTACTATTATAACCTCACACTTTTACCACTTTTTCCAAACTCTCATTACTTTAAATAAAAAATACAACAAAGCAACTAAAACCAAAACAAACAAAAAACCAAAAAAACACACCAAAAAACAGAAAAGGAAATTAATCACTTGACTTGATGGCACTGAAAGGCAAAATTTTGATTTTGACAATTTATCTTGTAACCAAATAACATAAAAAGTCATAGCAAATATCTTGAACAAATATCCCAAAATGAAAAGTCACAACATTCTGTCAAAGGTCAGCTAGAATGTTTTGACTTTATTGAAATTATTTCAATGTTCTTTAAAGAAATGTTATTGAAAGCTAGCTGCTTTAATTTTAATGAGTTGTCATTCTTCAATGAGAACACTATTATCTCAGAACATTGTATACGTTTTCTATTTTTCTTCTCACACCTGATACAAATGTGCATTTTACATTAACAACTAAAAATGGGAGACACAAGTGTTTCATATTAGCTCAACCTTGCTTCCATGGAAGGAAGGAGGTGGGAAAGGAAGTTACCAGACATTTCAAAAACTACATACATGACTACTGCATCAAGAGTTTTGTTTTGAGCAGTGTCATGGAAGAGTGATGGTGAACTGAACCCTACTTCAATCCATTTCCTACAGTAGCCAATTTTGTATTGATTTACTGAACTCCAAAATGTAAAACAGAGAACAATAAGGACACCTAGGATAAGGCCCTGCTTATCACTCTATTGTCTGTATAAATTACACTCAGAAGAGATTTTCAAATTCAGCTTGCCTTTTAAGGACATCCTACCATAAAAATATTTTGCAACTAGCACTGAATTAAATCCATTGTGCTTTCCTGTGACACTGATGAAGGAATTGTGTGCTATGTTTTCATGACAAACACATCATTAGTGTACATACATTTAAGCTGATTATTTCATTCAGCGAGAGGGACGTTAGGGTTAGAATGATACAAAAGCACAAATCACACTTGATGTTTCACATATACCAAGTATTGTGGGATCTAATCAAGATTTCATCGAGTGTTTTATTAAACTCAGTCACGCGAGCCTTGCTGAAGCCAGATGATCTCTTATTATCAACTAGGAATAAATTACATTCATTTTTGGACTGAATTTCAATGAAACCCTTCCTGAAGTACTTAGAGGCTAGAAGGGGGTTAACTTATAAAACCATAAAATTGCTACTGTGTTTTTCCTGAGAAATTAAATGGTAAGCTGAGGAAATCAGCATTATAAATATTACTGATCACAAAAAAAAAGAAGAGTATGATGCTAGCAATATGCCGTATGATCACTAGTGACTAAAAGGAACGGACTTTGATTTACCACTTACTCCTAATTTTTATTACTAAAAGTATCCTTTTAATTAAAAGACAAACAACAAGAAAATATTTCTGATAAGGGAGATAAATAATGCGTCAGTAAACAGCATAAAATATAACATAGCTTTCCTCCATATCCAAGTTAAATTTCCAATCTTTTATACATAAAATGAACAGGAGGGAAGACCTAAATATACATATTTAAAAGCATGAATGAGCCTCTCATTCACAGAGGGTGAGAAAGAAAATGCTGAAAGGTGTTTCTGTGGCAGGCCTTTCTGAAATGGACACTATGTTAACAATAGCATGTACTAGATGAGGAGTAGCAAAGGTAGAAAGAGACTTCACTGATCACTAAAGCCCAAATTCTACACCTGAGGTATACTAAGGGGAGGAATGACTCTGATACCCTGAAGATAAAATCGTTTCTTAGCAAGAAAGAAGGGTATTTCTAAGCTCTGTAATGCACAATCCACAATTGGAAATCACGGCATTAATTTAGCTGAAAGTACAATTGTAAGTAGAAATCCTTCTTAAAAAGAAAGACTTTAGAAATTACAGAACTATGCACATGTTAGGGATACAGCTCTCTCAGGCACATGTGATGGCAAACCTGGTTCTTACCTGTCATTGTCCACACACATGTCAAAGTGGACAGCCTGGTTTTCACAACTCCATTCACATGAATTAAACTTTTTAGCAGGCACTGGTAATGCACAACTGAACACTCAAGCCACACATCTGTCAGGTAAAATGCATTTACAATTGCTTCCAAAACCAGCTGATCATATTTAGCTTGGCATACTACAGTGGGCACAGCTGGCAGGGGGGGATAGCAGGGGGCTTCAGGGTGGCCTCTCTTGGAGGAGACCACGAACCACACTGCACCGGTATCAGGAGGAGCAGGAGGAGGATGGGGGTCAGAGATGTGAGGAGACACCAAGGAGACTCTTGAGGAAGACCTGCGGGGGAAAAGCTGTGGCATCAGACATACTCTTGGGAGGAGACATGATGTGAATGACCCATGCTGAAACAGAGACACCTCTGAGGGACTGCAGCCCATGAAGGACACATGCTGGAGACCGCACACTGAGAAGCACAAAGGAGGAAGGATGCAAACTGCTGCAGAAAGAAACTTGCACACATGAGCCCAAACTACTGCATTGCCCAGCCAAAGTAATTGGGATGGACTGAGCTTAACAGGAAGTAAAAATGAAGAAGTTGATACAAGAAAGCAGGCAGGATAGGGGTTCAGTTTAAGATGAACCCAGGAAGGGAGGGGGGAAAGGTGTTAATAATTGTTTATGTTTTCTTTTTTTCTCACAGATCAGTGATGAGAAATTTATATTAACTAGGAATGTATTCAACTAACTTCCCTAAGGGAAGACTGTTTTTTCTGTAAACATACATAATTTCTTACATTTTATGGAAGTTTCACTGTCATTCAAGTGATGAGATTCATCAAACAGAGGGAATAAAACTGCTTTGTCAGTTTAATTATCACCATTAGTCCTCCACTGGAAGAGGTCTGATGTATGATTATTTTTAGACATAGGCTCAAGTGAAACTTATAACCCTGAGAACCACAGTAAATGTTCAGGACTGTTAGCTCCTCATTCTTTTTGTTTACATTATGTTGCAACTGTTTTACATTTTTACAGTGGATACAAACCTGGAAGTATGTCTTGCTTCTCAAGTACCAAAATGTACACAGTATCACATAATGCCAGCACTTTATGCAAACCCTTATCTGCAAATTAGAAATTTAAGTTGGGCACTTATTTGGAAATTGAGTGTAAACTATGAAAAATAAGGAAATGTCTCACTTTCAAAAATATTATTAATGAGAACCTCATAGGCCACAAAGCCTTTTATATCCAAGTACATGAAAACCTTCAAGTAGTGAAAAATAAAGCAGTTACTTTGACCCCTGGTGTAGTATAAATCCTTAGATTTCATTAGGCTATGCTACTTCCTAACGTACAGATTTTTCTGAGATTGACACCTCAGTAGGTTGAGACCTCAGTTTCTGTAATAATGAATATAGAAGTTACAGCAAGTACACAGGAAAGTGGCATGGAAATAATCACTGATTAGAGAGGAGGTCAGGGTGATGCATTTTCCCTCAGTACTGATTTAAACAAACAAGCCAAATACTTCACAGCACTTAGAAACCAAAATTCTTTTTTTTTCAAAATGCAAAGAGTCCAATTAGAGAACCACATGAAGAAACAGATGCAGAATTTACTGATGGATAAAAATTACATAACATTAAAATTATATTGGGAATTTCTAGTGTCAAAATTTTGCTTGTATAGTCTTATCAATTCCTACTTTCTCAGGGAAGACTGATGACTCATAAAACATCATTGACCAAATTGTCCAAATAAAATGGAGGACCTGGAAGTCCTCGCCAGGCATGTAATTTTCACTGTTTGGAAATGATCAAAACCTTGAAACATTACATGATAATATCTCCACAGATAGCCAGTATGAGTCTGACTTTTCTTAACACAGGATGAGTTAAAAATGCTCTCATTTGTCTCTTTAAGGTTTTCTCACTATTTTGTTCTAAATTATCAGAAGACAAAATGTAGCATAAACTTAAACTAGGATTCTGTTATGAAACTTGTCTGCCTCTCCATGACAAAAAAATCCAATTCTATATACACCTTCTCTCAAATGCATGCATAAGTATTTAAAAGGTGCCACTATTACATTTAGTATTTAAAATCTTTTTCCTCTTTTTATGAGCTTTAGCAGAAAGAAAATTAGGACAAAATTTTAAAAGAAATATTTCTGTAACAATTTCCAAAACTAAGATGCTATCAAAAAAGTTGGGTTTAGAGCTGCCATTTCTGAAGAGAAGCTTCATTTATGCGAAGTGTGGAACCAATTTAAAGTGATTCTGGTATGATCTGAAGTGCTGCAGATGCTGTACATGCTTCAGCAAATAAGATGCAAAAGCACTGATTGAGTCAGTCATTTCAATTATTTTTCAATGTTGATTTTCAGTATGTTATAATCCCTTTTGTAATTTATGATGAGACAGTTTCAAACACCCCCTTTTTTGAGGTCACAGAAAATTTGACATGGAAATGTTTAGCTTTTTAGTTGCTGGTAACAGAAAAATCTACTTTGAAAGGTTGAGATACAAATCCATGAGGTGTATGAGACCACAGATTTATTTTATTTCATGCAAGGGAAACACATCTGTGGAAACAGCAAATTAAGTCATGATGAGGCCAAGCACCCTGAGGAGTCAGAGGGAAGGATGGTTATTAAGCAAGGAGCAGTTAGGAAGCAATCATGTTGCCCTCTCTTTCAGTCTATATGAAGCATTTCAGTCTGGCTCTGGAGCAATCGCCTCATCCCAATGGCTCAAATAACCCTCAGCACATTGAAGCAACTTCTGTTTGAGCACTAAAATCAGATTCAAAGGTTAATCCTTTCAGTGCAGACGGCCACACTGAGACAGTCTTAAATTTACATCTTTTCTTCTTGTACTGCTCTTGTACGTCCACCAAAAAATAGCATCTCACTTCTAATCTGCACAAAACCTTTTAAGAATGACAAAAGTATTGGGTTGTTATATGTAAGCCTGATCCTGATACCATTTATATCAACAGTAGTTTGGCATTTTCATTTCAGTGGGAAGATTAGATTGATTAAGCAATGGACATTAATAAAAATAGACTGTTACTAGTGCAGTTTCAAATTAGGGAAGTAATCTGTTTCAATGATAAATCCTGAGGAAAACTAAGTACTTGGGTGAGCACTCCATGATTTCAAATGCTGTATTATTTAAGGTACAAAGAGATGTTTTTTCCTTTGTTCATCAGAACAGAATATCATAGAAATAATTCTGCTGTTGAAAAAGAAATAACCAGACAGAGATACTATGTCCCACATTAAATTCAATAGGAATTTGGTCTGGGAGTAGGTATATATGTAGAAAATATAAAAGTGAAAATGCAGTATTTTATTAGAAGAAAAGATCTAGAAAGAAATTGGCATCCTTTCATTTATACATTAATATATTTTTCTTTCTAGTGCATGAAGGAAGTTCTGACAGAGAAGACCATCCTTTTCATAGAAAAGCAGTCTTTGAACTATCTTAACTGTAGGCAGGGTCTTTATCCCAACATACAATCCTACCCACTTCAGTCAGCCAAGCTTACAATTTTATTTCCAAATACGATTCAAGAAAAAAGATCATAAACTAATTCCAAGATATGTTGGTGCTTTCTGGCATACACTGTCTGCCTAATCATCTTCCAACAGAGGCAAACAGTTCATAACTATGATTTACTTGCATACTTAAGTACAGAAAGAAGTGTCTTGCCAGAGCTTCACAGAGTAGCAGACTATACCAGGAAATCTCTCTGAGGGATTCTTAGAAAAAGATCCAGTTATCTCATCGAAGACAGGAAAATGTTGCCTCTACAGGAGAAATTTGTATCTCTAATATAAATAGAAAGTATATTATTTTTTCATGTGTTTCAATTATATTTACTGGAAAGGAGAATTAGCCTTGATATTTTGTAGTATTTATTTGCTACTTTTGGCCTCATGAAAGTTTATTTTACAACAGGCATTTTGTTGCAACACGCTTTTTAAATTTAAAATAGAACAGAAAGCTCCACAACCAAGTTTATTTTCTCCCAACCCCAGACATCTAGTTCATAAAGCACACAATCACTGGCTTCTTTATTCTATGGCCCTTGCAATTTTTAGTCATGTGACACATACATACTACATAGGAATTTGAAGTCAAAAGGTGTATTATCTGAGCCATAGTTTCAAAGAGATTTGGTTTAGTGCAGTGAACTTGTACTGAACACACCAGCTGATCATTTGGTGTACAGGTGGGGAGCATTAGACTTGAAAATTATTAACACCATTCAAAAAAGCCCTTACAGACTTGATTTTTCTATATAATTTTAAAGTAGGAGAAGTAAGGCTGAAATTAATGGGGTGAGCACTGCTGTACAACTGATGGCAGAGGATTACAGGAACATAAACTGTTATTTCCCTTCATTTGACCCATCTCCTTCCATTTCATCAGGCACTACAGGAATGAGGCACAGGACCTGGTAATGCTGATGTGCCATGCCAACAGTCTGGACAGCTGCCTAAGCTGGCTAAGGCTTAATGTCATCTGCAGCTCTTAAGAATGCTCTTCAGCAGCAGGAAGACATGGAATTGCTATTTGAGAGCAAAGAAATTTGCAACAAAATTGTTAAGATTGGAGTTACTATGACTGGAAATGTGTGTGTAGGCACTAAAACTAAAATATAAAACAAGGGTTAAAAGTGTGACAAGGTTAAAACTCCTGTATTAACAATGTAGGACATTGTTTTCTGAACACTATTCCCAGTAGTAAAATTAAGAAATGTATTACGTGAAGACTAAAAGGCTCGCAGCTGGAAATATCAAAGCACAGTTGACTGTTGGCAGACAGTGTGTCGTAATACTATGAGGATGGCAGCAAGATTGCATTTCATCATATATACCAGTTTTTTTCCCGTTAGCTGCTCAGGAAAACAAACTGCAAACGTATATTTCAAGCACATATGCAAAAAAAAAAAAAAAAAAAAGAAAAAAAAGGAATTCAC
>JAOXXN010000395.1:25431596-25442682 GCA_026770055.1 Myrmophylax atrothorax
CAGGAAAACAAACTGCAAACTTATATTTCAAGCACATATGCAAAAAAAAAAAAAAAAAAAAGAAAAAAAATCCCACACCAAAACCTGGAAAGCCAGCAAGAAATGTGTCCTAAACTCTATGGAGACTGAAGTAAGCAAGATTCTGATCCAAATTGCACTGATAACTACTAAAGGTTATAGAGTTTGTCACTGCCAGTCAAGAGGACCCAGAGCTGCTATGAGGACTCCACTGCTAAGTCTCTTCTCCTGTGTAGCACAGAAGTGATCCTGGCCAGACCAGCTGGATATATGTCTTGTTCCAAAAATCATACCATATTCAAGGCTATTTAATATGCATTTACCATGGTCCTAATGGTAAAATACTGAAGTCAATAGAAAGTTAATATTTATTTACTTTAGTTAAAAAAGAAAAAAATAAATAAAGACGTATTTATACGTCACTTTTTACTTAAAAAGGGAGCTCAGGGCAGATCAGGAACACACTTCTGAAGCAAATCTTCTGAACCATGCTTTCTTTCATAATGCAAAGTAGTGTCAGAGTACACAAACTTGATGCAAAGTTGAACCAGAAGATGTTCTCCGGGCACACTTACTGTTCTCCACCTACTAATGGGCATCTATTTCATGGGAACAAACTATAGCTAGTTCAAAGTAAAAATTATGCTTACTGTAGCCATTACTACCTCAGCTTGAGCTGTACCTACTCCTAACAGGCAACACTACTACTTAACTGATACTGAAAACCACTTTGAAATAAATAACTGCTAAAAAGCTTTTTATCTTTTTAGCAGCAAAGGTATTCATTGACAACGTTGGAGGCAAGCCAGTTCATACTGGGCAAAAACTTGTCTAACTTGTTTGTGCAAAATGAGCCATTTATAGTCTTAAGTTCACAGTTAACACCTTCTAATTTCCATATTAATGACTGGGTAAAATCTTGAGCAGACCTTTCCTTTTGGCTTGGAATTTGGGTAGTGGTCTATTGACTTCACCCCTCGGGTGATCTTGAAGCATCTTCATCACTGTTGGACTTATGCCTTTTCTTTGTTCAATGATGTGACCTGTCCAACTCGTATAATCTTGGCTTTAACTCTACAAAATCTTGGATCTTTACAATTTCATCCTGTTGAAGTGTCTAGCTTACTTTAATCTATGGCTTCTAAAACATGGTACACTGGTTTCTATAATTGCTAGACAGTACGTACCAGAACAAAGTGACTCCAGCACTTTGTGCTGTTCATGAGTTAAGCAGTTTTGCTATGCAAACAACATTTTGCAAAGCAGAATTAGAAATCTCACAAAACTAGGGGTTTTTTGTCTCTTTTCTCTTTCATTAACAAAGATGCCTTTCCTTTATCTGATGGGGCAGAGAGCATTAAGATGTGTTTTGGTTTCTCCCCTTTCACTCTGTTGTCCTCAGCTTCCTGCCTCTACACAGTAAAAATCCACCTTTCTGGTTTCTCTATACGGATTTTTATAATAATACTAGTCTGTCAGTCTTTTTATTTTTTTTTCATTTGTGGGTGTCACCCTTTCAGTCTTTCCTGAAGTTGAAACCTTGCTGCATTAATGGCCTGGTTCTGGAAATTCTTTGTCTACTAAAACCTTCATAGTTTTCCACAGATGTGGGGAGTGGGAGACAACCAACCCAGTGAGGCAGACCCTGTAAAACTCGAGCTCAGTTGAGGTCGCCTTGCTCAAAGCAAGCCCGGGCCCAAGGCTCAAGCACAGCTCTTACCCACCTATAACACCCACCTCAACAGGCTTTTAAATGAATGCCAGAAGACAAAGGCGTATAGTCTAATGTCAGTGTTTTCCTTCATTGAGACCAAGTACCGTGATTAGACACTGGAGTGTTTGGGGAGTTTGTTTGTTTTGTTTTTTGGTTTTTGTTTTGTTTGCTTGTTTGCTTGCTTGTCTGGGGGGAGGGTGAAATTACATTTGAAGTAGAATTCATTTTTATCCATCAGAGCCGGCATACCTGCCTGGCTCCTGCGTGCGTCACTTTATTCTCGCAGAAAAGAGAACTAACCAGTGCCGCTAAAAGAAATCACCTCTGACCGCACTCCCGGGCTCTCCAGGGCTGCACCTGCCTCCAGGCAGAGGCTGGACCGAGTGCACCCGCTGCCCTGTGCCGGGAGCTGCTCTGGTTCCAGCCGCGGTGAGAGCTCTCCGTGGTACGCCCAAGCCTTTGCTCGTCAGGGGCTGCCCCGATCAGCCACGGTGGTGGGTGCGCAACATGGAGCACACGATACCTGGAAGAGGGGTGCCTTAGGGACGGGGAGGCACGGCTGGAGCCCCGCCGAGGCAGAACAGTGAAAAGCTGAGAGGGGACAGAACGAGGAGCAGAGACACCGCGCGCGACGCCCTTATTTTTCGCCGCTCGTCCTCGCCCCACGGCAGCGCTTGGGAGGTTGGGAGCAAGATGGGAGTGTAACCTCGGGTGGGAGCGAGGGGTGGGGAGATACTTGATATGGAGCCTTAGGGAGGGGCAGGAAAGGTGTTTCACACTGTTTGTTTTCCTCAGCACCGGAGCTGGGAATTAAAAAAATTATGTTACTCGGCAGTAAGTACTGGAAGCTCTGGATCCGAGGAAGTTTGCTGGCGGCAGTATCCAGGGCGCGGTGCCCGCCGGGGGTTGGGACCGAGTGGGGAACTCGGCAGCACCATCCCGGGTACAGGGTGGGGGCGCTGCTCGGGGTGTCCGGGGACCGCCGTGTGATCCCCGCCGCGATCAGCGGGCACTGGGACTGCTCAGCAGAGGCAGGTCGCGGGGGCCGGGCTGACCGCCCTCCCCGCAGCTATGGGCGGCTGATGGGGGCGTTCGCAGGTGCCCCAGGGCACCGCCCGCACTCGCAAGGGAGTCTGGGGCTGCAGAAGCCGAGTGCTCATCGCTGCGGATGTGGGGATGTAAACTCCTGTGTTTGGCCTTTTACAGAGACTAAGGGGAAGGCTGTGAGCAGTGCTTGTTCAGACTGTGGTAAACTTAACCCAACAGTCTGGTCTTCAGGGGTGAAGGGGTGGAGATGTACTTGTGACTGTGTACACTGAACAAAATCCATCCCTGTCATCTGAGATGAAAGGTTGAGTTTAGAATTCAAATATATTAAAATTATGATTCTGTTTAGTTTATACAAGAGTGTGTATTCAAACAGTAATATTTCAAGACAAAATGGAGGAGAAAGCAGAGGAGAAGTGGAAAGAATCATGGTTGGAGATGCAGCTGGAGAGGTGCTTCCTGACAGAGAAATACGGCTCTGAAGGACTGTGGCCTGTGAGTGGGTTGCCCAGTGGAGCACTTGGCCAGACAGCCTTGCAAAACTGTCACCCACAGACAGCTCATGCTGGAACAGAAGAGCAATAAGAAACCAGGACCCATGGGGGAAAAGTGGAAGAAACAAGGACTAGCAAAAGGAAACCATTAGACAGCATCCTAGACATAACATCCTTCACTGTGCACTGCTAAAATAAGGCAAGATGAGGCTGAGAAAGAAGAGACAGATATTGGACTGAGCTGAATCTGGGGAAGGAGCTGTGGGGAAGGTGTTCTCTGAGTTTAACTTACTCTTGAGGGGAGAGTAGAGAGATGATCAGGAATTTAAAGCTTATATTAATTGGGAGTGCTCAAACTAAGTGAACCTCCTCGAGTAAATGTTGTGTTGATTGGAATGCTGGGACAGGAAAAGAGTATCTTCCTTCCTTTTCCCTATTTTCTTAGAGGTGTCTAAAACATTCTTGTGATTTTTTCTGTCTCCCTGTAGTTAAATTCACAAGTCTTCCAGTCAGGTAGCCAGTAGTCATCATTATGATTTTCCCATTAAAAATGAGATCTTTTCAACAAATCTGAAAATTTACTTTTGAATTAAATTAAACCTTTCTATCAGGAAATACATTTATTTTATTAAATAATAGGTTAGAACTTCTATGTTCAAGAGAAGGGCAATTCTCACAATTTTAATATTTATTTTGAAACTGATTTTACTTGATTTTATCACTGATATTTTGGCAACTTTTTAAATTTTTTTTATTTTACTCAGACCTAGTTTGTGGTGAAGACTTTTTTATATTTAGCAGAACTCTGTTTCCACTGTTGTATTCAGGTGGATCAATAGAAGAGTTACCAAAGTGTGAGTACGAAATACTCACTGGCCTACTTTAGGAAAAGCATGCACTCACCTGCTAATGATAACTCTTGAGGAGGAAGCATTTCCTTGTGAATGTAGTCAGAAAAATCAACTTTATATACTTGTTTTTATATCCTGAAGAGGTCTGTTTCTTATGTGTCTTCTGAACACCATGTCTAGCTTAGTGACAGAAACACATTTATCTTGTCAGCATTGCTGATCCAGGGTAGTTGCAGATGGGCAAGCTGTGTTCTGTTTTATCTCATCTATCAGCAGAATTTCCAGATTAATTCCCACACAGGAGTCTTTTCTCTTAGAGTTGATATCTTACAAAAAAAAACCACCTTGATTTTGGCATCCTTGCTCTTGATCTGGAAACTTTGTCTGAAAAATAATTTGTGGGCTGTGAAAAGATTAAATTATCTGTGTTTGTAGCTAAAGAATCAAAAGGATCTGCATAGAAAAGAGAAGAGGCTGTAGCTCATTCACTTCTGTGTACAAGGGGAGTACAAGAAGCTGTACACTTCAGATGATTTTTCAATATCTTGGGTCAGCTGAGGACAGTAGGTGACAAGGGGTTGTATGTTGTGAAGTTGGTTTTCATAGGAATAAATGAATGGTTTCCAAATATTATTTGAGGCATAGTAAATTAATTAAGTTAGACACCTTTAGTTCTGAGTATCTGACAAAATCCCTCTGTCTGAATTTGGTTAAATTCTAAGTCCATCTTCCCTGTTGTCAATAGAAAAGCATGCATTAGCACTGTGTGTGTTCTACTGTATCTGCAGCTCTGTGAACTATCAGTGGTGTAAAGTAGTTTGCTTGTTTACAGGAAAAAGTCTGGATTTGTTGGTTGGGGTTTTTTTGTTTGTTTTAATTTTTTTCAACTCTATTACAATGAAATATTATTGCAATAAATGAAAACCATGAAGAACAGTGTTTGATGTCCTACCAAAAAAAAAAAAGAAAAAAGTCAATATATGTTAAGAAACTATGTATGTACTTATGGCTATTCAGTAACTTCTGTATTTAATAAGCTGCTGTCATGAGGCAGAAAAAAGTTATATATTCATTAAAAATGGAAATGATGGTACTAGAATTTCTAACAGAATTGAAGGTTGGCATTTTTCAAACAATTATTTCTCAGTTATACTCACAACTTTCCTTAATCTGTAAATGGCTATTGATTTCTCATGATAAAATGTCCTTTACATTTACCATTGCCAGCATAGTCTACCGTCAAGTACAAAGTAGTCCTTGACTCATTGATATTGTAATCTCAAAAAATAATAAAGGTAGTGTTGTAGGCTGAGCTGTCTTGACTCTAGACTGTCAAAAGTGGGTATTATGGGTGTGCCAAGTGAATGAGCCTAGAAATAACTGCACTTCTCAAGAGACAGTAATTCTTTCTGGTTCATAACCATTCCACTTAACGCACTACTGAGACTGAACTGTAATTTTTTAAAAAGTTACTTGAGCAACATGGATTAATTTCTGCAAAGAAATGCTTTGACTATTTAATTGCTCAAAGATTGATTATAAGTGAATGAAGTAAAAAAGATGCAGAAGAAAGGGTTGATTAGGACTTACTAGGTTAGAGTTGAGAAAGGCTGGAGGGAGGTCTGTGTGTAATAAGGAAGGTGTTAACTCACAGCAAAAGAATTTCAGAGTCTTTCTATTGTAATTTCTTAATACAATTAAGTGAAGGTTGACATCATTCAGCCTGTTGTTTACCAGGTTTTATATGAACTCTACTGCCATGCTATATCATTGGATAAGGAGATGTACTTAAGATGAACCCTATTTGTGTAACAATAAGAGAGGCATCAGCCAGCTGAGGGAGGGGATTCTCCCCCTCTGCTCTGCACTTGTGCAGCCTCACCTTGAATATTGTGTGCAGTTTTGGTCACCACAATATAAGAAATATGTTAAGCCACTACAGAGTGTCCAAATGAGGGCAACGAAGATGGTGAAAGGCCTTGAGAGGAAGCCATATGAGAAGCAGCTGAGGGCTCTTAGTCTGTTGAGCCTGGAGGAGACTAAGGGAGACCTCATTGCAGTCTACGACTTCTTCATAATTGAATGAGGAGGGGCAGGCACTGATCTCTTCTCTGTGGTGACCAGTGACAGGACCTGAGGGAATGGCCTAAAGTTCTGTCAGGGGAGGTTCTTTACACAAAAGGTGGTTGGATGCTGGATGGAACAGGCTCCCCAGGGAAGTGGTCACAGCACCAAGTCTGATAGAGTGGAAGAAGCATTTGGACGATACTCCCAGACACATGGTTATGACTCTTGGAAACAGGTGCAAGGCCAGGAGTTGGACTCGATGATGCTTGTGGGTGCCTTCCAACTTGACATATTCTGTGATTCTGTGAAAGTACTTGACTTTTTAATTATACACTTTTTAGCTCCACAGCCAGACATTGCTTAGGAATAGACTTCCTGTGTGTGTTCTGCAAAGTACTCTCTTTTTAGCAGGTTTTGGGTGGAATTTTTTTCTGTTTCATAATAAGAGTGAAGAGGGGGTGATTTTTGTACTGGTTCAGCTATCTTGTTTAACATGAGATCATATAAGGGGGACTATGGAGGAGGAAAAAGGTATTTAATTCTATTTTTCAATTAACTATTAATATTAATATGAAAGTTATGGACTGCTTAAAAAAACCAAAATAAAATAGATTAGAAAGAGAGAGAATGGAGGGTATGAGTTAAAGCCTGAAGAAAAAAAATGCTTGAGAAAAAACAGTAGATGAGAATGCAACATGCTTAAGACTTCTTAAACACTCACCTGAGTCAGGTACTTTGTCTCAACAGAGCTGAGTGTGGATGAATGAACACAGTCAATATAATGAGTCAACATTTTTCAGCTCAACAAATCAAGTGAGTCTTAAAGAAGTAAGCTTAAATAATTCCATTTTAGATGACAATATGCAAATCCCATAAAGTGTTTTCTGTTCGTGATTTGGATAATGTCTGTGTACTAGAATTTCATTGTGTCTACAGTATGAAAACTGTATCCCCATTTATCTGCATGACTGGAAAGCTGCAACAAATAGACAGGAAACAGTACTATTTTGCATTTTTGAAAAAGTATTGCCAGATTTCAATGCATATTAAAGAATAAATCCACTCAAACACACCTAATCCTTTCCTACTCAGAAGAAAAGCAGGACAGTTATGTTTACCTTACAAAATACTGTGTTTCTCTTATAATGAGAAATTCATCCCAGTTTCAATTCTGAGGTGTTATTTATATAATCCCTAAAAAAAAAAAATTTAACTAGACCTAAACCACAGATCAGATAAGTTTATCAGAAGGTAATTCAGGCTGTCAGTATACTATATTTTTTCTGATTCTTGAGTTCTGGCCCTATAACAAACTAAACTATATGATATCCATTTAAATTCTTATAAAATAGAATTTTATGTATGCAATCAAACCAAATTTCGTATATTTAAAAATTCTAACTCCACAGTTCTGTCTGATTCTAAATTCAAGAATTTGAGTGTTCCTTTCAGGGTGTAAGGTATTCAGTGTGCCTTTTTGATCTTTGGAGTTTAGCTAATGAGCTTCCAGTAAACAGATAACATGTGTAAAAATGAGTAAAAATTCATGTCTGCTCAAAAGATGCACTTGAACATTCTATTTAATCAAAAAATACTTAATAAAATACTTCATTTTTTTGTAAAATATTATTTTGAAAGGAGGAAATGAAAATGTTGAAAAGTTTTAATGTTTAGGGTTTTATTCTAAATTTATTTTCCACTTTGAAATATCTATTTTTATATCAAAAATTCTATACAGAAGAACTTGTGCAGGAAGAAAGTAGGAGTTCAATAGTAGTAGTTCCAGAAGACATGGCTTTGGGTAAAAGTGAACTAAAGTGAAATGGGTTTTTTTCTGCTCTTTTGCCTGAAATGAAAGTTCAGTATTAAATTTGGTATTATTAAAAATTTGTTCCAGTGAGAAATTTAGTAAAAAAGATCAGGTTTTTTTAAGAGGAAAAAGATTTAAGTTAAATATTTCAAATTGGATTAATTTACCTCACAGTTTGCATACAGAGGTGTGGTACCTATTCTTAAGTAGCCATCAGCATTGCCTTCAGAGTCCACAAAAAGAGATGACAATCAGCAGATGATTCATCTCCATCCCTGGATCTCTTTGTGCACAATTTATCAAAAAATGATGTACTTTGATCTATGAGAAAAATCATAGGAACTGCTCAGGAGTAATATTGCAATTTTAAATATGTAAACTGATTTTAAATGTCAATTTATGGCCCAAATAAATAAATATTCTAATCCTAAAATACTTCAAAAATCAAGCAATAGAGCTAACTAGCAATTAGTATCAAGGTGTAGAATTAGCTTTCAATTTACGCTTGCATGGTCTGTAGCTGTCTGTTGTAGAGACTTGATTTTGTACATCAACATGGGGAATTGAATTTTTTCCATTACAAGGAGAATTGTGTCTGGATTATGCTCAAAATTAGCATTTGTTTTCTAATTGCTATACACACAAGGACTCCATTACTGTGCTTCAGCTCACATGTGAAAAATATCTATAACCAGTATTTCAGGGTGGAACCCTGAAAGTCTACAGGGATATCTGCATTGTGGGGATTCCTCATCTGTTTCAGTAGTTTCAAAGTTTCCCCAATATGTCTCAGGCAAAAAAACAGGTACTGCTGAGTTATTTCGGTAAATACCTGTAAGTGCATCAGTCTGACACTAGCATTTCTTAACAAATCTGTATTTCTAAATTGGCATTTATCAATGCCAATCTGCTGTTTGTTCAATTTAAGAGCCATTAACAAACAAAACAAAACAAAACCCACCACAAATATCTTGATGACTTTTAAGAAGGGAGATTATTAAACCAAACATTTGTATTCCATCAAAGTTGTCTCTTTTTTAGCCATTGGTCCCAAATGAACTCTAGAACTTCAAATGCATCTAAATGTACCATTCATCTTTTCAGGTCAGTATTTACACACATGAAGTCTGAAACAGTGCCAGCGAATATGTAGCCAAATCACTTAAATTTTTCCCTGAGTTATTTGTTTTGGAAGAACCTCTGATATGGTGACATATATTCAGATGATATAACATTCACTGGATAAGTACTGTAGGAGCAGAGTATTATTCCAACCTCTGGCAATTTTGTACCCAAAGCTACACTACAAGGAAATTGAACATCATTACTCAACTAATTCTATCAAATTGGAAATTTTTTGTTATACCCAACAGTGATCATCAGTTGCAATGCTTTCTATTCAACAAATAATTTTCTAACTTAAAAATGCTAATAAGTCTGGTTAACAGCATAAAACAGAGATAAATTATGAACATTAGAATTACAGATGCTCTCATTTGCACATAATCTTTGCAGATACTAACCACACTAAATTTAACAGTAATGAACTGCACTACACTCAGCAAATCTTTCAGAAATGATTTTACAGACTGACACCAAGAAAGTAGTTACATCAGTGCAGATGAAATTAAATGGGAAGTGGTCTAAGAAACAGGGAGCCAAAAAATATTTTTATTCTTCCTTGTAGGGGAAATGTTGTCCTATCAAACAAAACCGCTTGTGGGACATATGGAACATTACAAAGAACTTACATTAAGCATATACATTCTTAGTTCAAAAATAACTTTTTGTTTGTTTATTTGTTTGAATACCGGATGTTATTTAAATAATTTAATGGCTCATAATGGATCAAAAGGAAACTCAACAGTCTGTGTAGTAGAAATACATTCTGCTTGAACAACTGATGAAAGTTTGGATGATCTAATTTTTCATCTTGATTTGAAATAAAGGAAAAGGAAACCTTAAGCAACAGGAAAGCATTTCCTACCCTAATTACTCATCCATGATGAGAGGGAAATTAGCCTTAATCTGTATTTCCAAATTCTGCTGATCCTACAGCAAAAGTATCTGCAACAAGTATCTGCAGCATGCAGTAATGCTGATAAAAGTTAATGGTTACTTAGACAAAACAGGACATTAATTGCAGAACTATAACTGCTTCAGAGAACTGTGTTCTTCATGAAATCAAGCTACATGTGTTAGAAACTTGAAGTCAGATCACTTTGTGAACAAGTCTAATAACAATGAAAAGAGAGCCAAGCATTCTGGTTTATCTTCAGTTATCAACAAGCAGGGATTGCTAATGTGTGAGGTATTTCTGAGTCTTCCAATTATTATTTGAATTTGCTGGTCCTTTGAGAAAGAAACCATTGGAGTAATGAATTACTGCTAGGTTGCTTGATTAATGCCTGTTGAGCTTTTCTTAAAATGTGCTAAAAATTCAGAGACAGTGCATTCAACCCAGGAATTCATTAGCACTAATTTGTCAATGGCACATGTCCAGTTTGATCTGAAACCAACCAAATCGAAAACCACTAGGTTTTATGAGAAAGAGCTATTTCAACAGGACTCTCTAATTATAAGATATAGTGGCATTAAGTATTGGACAAAATCTTTGCATTTAAGAAAAAATAAAATTAATAAGAACTTCCTTTTATCCCACCTACTGGGAACTTTTATTATAATTGCTTTCAGTTTTCTCTCTCAAATTCCATTTTTTGTTATTTGTGGGTTTTTTTCCTTTCAACAAAGAACTAACCTAACATGCTGTATGTCTGACAAATAAATTTTAGCTTTTCTCAGATCAAAGATCAGTGATCAAGAAGATATTTATTGATGAATTCCCAACCATTTTGCACTCGTTTTTAAGTGGCAGTTTTGTATGACATCTTTTAAAAACTTTTTTCCTTCATACAGGCAAGGAAACATACCAAATGACATAGCAACATTGCAGCTGCATAATGTCTGCATACCTCTGTCTTTTTTGCTGTTCTTTGACTCTCTTTTGACATTATCTTTTTCTATCTGCTTGATACAGCTTTTTAATTATATTCTACTTGACCTGTTTCTCATCCTCCTTCTACTT
>JAOXXN010000395.1:25465917-25481871 GCA_026770055.1 Myrmophylax atrothorax
TTTTAGTTTTCTCTTTTCTGTATAAATATATAGTTAGTTTCAGCATAAACCTAGTTTGGAAGTTTTTTCCCCTCTCTCTCCTTCCTTTTCTCTTGGCTGGTTGGGAGGGGGGAAGAACCCTTTTTCTCTGTCTTGGACAGTTGGTGTTTTGCCAGCTCAAACCAAGACAACAGGAAATGGATGTATGGAATGAAAACCTCACAGAGATCCAGAAGCCTAAAAGCATAAAGAAGTATTTGGGTCATGTTTTTAGATTAGACATTTTAAATGCTTCTAAAAATATTTGCTCCTGTCGGAAACCAAAGGGTTATCTGTCCCAAGAGGGAGGCAACCAAACCGAGTAATTTTTAATGTTTTGCTTTTTTCTTTTGTGCTTTCTTCTGCCTTTCCATTTTTTTCCATGTCTGTTTTTATTTTTTCCCACTAGGAAAATATCATCATGATCCAGTTGACAATATTTCATGGAAGAAGTTACAAACCAGTTGAAATAATCAGTTCTGATTTTTCTTACTCCGTGTATTCATTTGCTTTGATATCTGAATGATAAGATGAAATTAATCAGGGCACACATAGGTGCTCTATACACAAAATTTATAGTGAGAAATTTGAGATGAGTTGTTCTTGAGATCTGTCATACCTGCTGCATCATCTGATACATCAAAAACAGTCAAGCCATAGCTTATGCATGACACATAATGGTGGTAATTATACATTGAGTTTTACATAGGCTCATATGGATAAGAATTTAATAAATGTGAAATCCACCAAGGTGATAAATTGAGAAAGTTTCGTAAGGGTAGATTTCCTCTTTGATCTGCAAACACAAAATCAAAATGAGAACATTAGGAAGCATAGCTTTCAAGTAAATTGCTTCTCTGATAGCAGGTCTGTACTTATACTTCGTAGGGAAAAAAACTAAATTAAGTATTAAGGCAAATGCTCTCTTCTTGAATATTTATATGGCTTATTTTACTATTCTCCTATCACTGCTGGTGTCAGAGAATTGGGGAACTCAGAATGCTGTAATATTTGTCCTATAAAATAGAGGTCATTTTATCTAAAAGCTTGCTGCCCAAGAATGCCAAAGCAGTACAGCCAGGCCCTTTTTTACT
Organism: Myrmophylax atrothorax; assembly: GCA_026770055.1. Classification (NCBI taxonomy): domain Eukaryota; kingdom Metazoa; phylum Chordata; class Aves; order Passeriformes; family Thamnophilidae; genus Myrmophylax; species Myrmophylax atrothorax. The sequence goes on from JAOXXN010000395.1 coordinate 25,467,030, forward strand.
GAGCAATGAGATAGAGATTATTCAGCCACTTAGACCAAAACAGACTTTCTGAAAGCAGCAGTTTGCATTTTTGCTCTAAAATTTACTTGCAGTATAAAGGTTCAATAACTCATTGAAAATTACTGTGTTTTTTCCCTTTGGCTTGAGAAGCAGCTATTGTCTCCTGTTCTTGAACTTCTCAGAAATGCAAGTAGAAGAAGGACACTCATCGACTCTTACTTTGCTTTTATCTGCTCTTTTGTGTTGATAAATATACTCCACAAAAATGCCAGATAGTGCAAATAAAAGTTTATATTCATTTACCAGCCTCAATATTAAAATTCCAGTGATACATCACCTACTTTACCTTTTTTTAAACAAACCCTGTGTAATGTGTCCACTTCTGCAATATAAACTGATATATACAGATCATGTAATGCTCAAGAAGTTTTTATGAAAATATTCAAACAATGACATTTTATTGCCCATCTAGCACTGACCCTTTAAGAAGGATCTGGTTGTTTTAGACAAGAAATTTTTAATCAATTGCTCTTAACAGTTTTTGTTGTAATTTCTTTAGAAATTTTCCATTTTCAAGTTAAAATAAAAGTAAGTGGATTCTGTGTACTCAAGTTCTTGTCTCACACCAGAAGCAGACAAAATTTTCACACAGCAGGAAGGCCCAAACCATTCATGCACCAGTTTTCAGAGGTTTCATGATGAGAAGAATTTGAGAGTTCTCAAATGTGTGTACTGCAAGCTCATCTCATCCACAGAACCACAGACAGTGAAAATGGAAAGAGAGGGATAACATTTAATAAACGTGATCAATGAAGGAAATGGAGCTACTACTTTGATAAGATAGAAGCGAATTTGGGAAGAGATGGGTTGAGGTTGCATCTTAATTTTGACTTGCCAAACGTTTATGTGACCAACTTGGAAAATGTGCTTGAAAACTTTGATTGACAATGATGATAATCTAAACCTTCCTTCTGTTGTCTCTTCCAAGAGGGGTAAACTCACTTTATATTTGCCTGTAAGTACTTTGTCAAGATTTTTTTTTTCATTTGATTGATGTTCCTAGGTTATTTATGTTAGACCAAGCTCTGCATAATGACCGCTGAACCCTGGCAGAATCTTAAGTGTGAGATGTGGTTACATATCTAGTCCCTAGTCTCATAACAGACTCAGTCTCTACTCTTGCTACAGTTTCCCCACTTCCTACATCTCTGTCCTACTCTCTGTTATTTTTATCACAGTTCTCCATGACATTCTCCCAAGTGTGTATTCTCAGTAGCTCAGTAGCTAGGGAAGATGCACAGACTAAGAACTACAGATACTACCTGCTCTGTATGTAAAAGTCAAAATGTTGAAAATCCGTTGTCCTCTTGTGATACCCAGTCATAGTAATTTTCATAGGTCATCCTATAACCATGTCATACTGTAGTGAATAGAAAATAGCATGTCATAAGAATGTCAGTATTTTCACCTCCCAAAAACTTTTATCAAAGTCCCAATGAACAGTTGAACTTCAGATAAGACATTTTAGAATTTGAAGTGACAGATGCAAAATAACTTTGGAATACAGCATATTCCTCTGCCCACAACAAAGTTTACTATTTCAAAGACAAATTTGAGAAGAAAAGATAGTTGTCAAGAAAATACATTCATTTCAGTGAATATCACCAGATGACAAAGTTCAGGACATCTGTACTGAATTCCAAAGATAATACAATTTAGCACTGTGCTCTTCTACTTGGGAAAAGAACTGCAAGTAAAATTAGAAAAAAAAAATCCAAAAGGAAGGTATAATTGGAATGCTGATATTTAAACACTGGAGAAAACTGAAGTCATTGTTTTCACACATCCTGCTAATGCTGGATAGCATCTTGCACTGTGTTGAATGAAGCACAGATATTTGCCTGTAATTAAAAAAAAGATTAATGTGTTCTTATCAAAAAGACTCTTTGAATAATAATAAAGTTTGACTGCCAATCTCATTTTTCTTCCATGGATTAGCAATCTTCTAGAACTATTTGGAAAATAAATACAAGATTTTTTTATATGTATTATTATTGTCAAAAAACTAGGTCCAGTATTTATTCAGGCCTGAAATTGCCAGACATGTATATGTTCTTCCTCATTTATTTACATATACTTAACACAACAACAAAAATTCTAATTCATGAGTAAACCTATCTATACTAGAATAAAGATGTCTGGTTTTCAGAAGATGCAAAATCTTCATTAAAACTAACACCATGGATATTTACCTGCCTGACAGAGAGACTGCATGAATATTTTCAACCATTTTCTGTAGCAAAGATGAGAAGAATTTCATGTCACAGCAGAGTCTGAAATACTAAGCATAACTCCTGAAGTTAAGGGCACATTTTTTCATGCTGAATTTGACATACAACAGCTTTCTGATTTTTGATGTGCAAAGAAGAACTGTTTAATCATTATGAAGAAAGGAAGATTTCAGTTCTGGTTTGATCAGAATATCAAGAGGCCCCTTAGAATTTAGGTTTATATGACCTCAACCTGAGGCTTAGGCTTAGAAATTAATTTCATAACAAATTATTTCTGCTTGAACCATCCATTCAGTAATAATTCTAGACTATAATTTTCTGAGGAAATGTCCTGATTTCAGCTGGAATAGAGTTACTTTTCTTAATAGTAGCTGGATTTAATGTGAGAACAGTGAGAAGAGTGTTGATAACACACTGATGTTTGATCAGTGTCTACACAGTCAAAACCTTTTCTTCTCCTCCCTGCACCAGCTAGTAGGGTGGTGGTAAACAAGGAGGGGAGAGGAGGCACAACCAGGACAGCTGACCCAAGGGATATTCCATACCATATGGCATTGTGACCAACATTTAAATTAGGGGGAACACTTGCCTGGTACCACTGCTGAGGAACAGGCTGGACATCAGTTTATTGGTGGAGAGCAGTTGTTTTTCATTTCCATCATGCATCTTTCCTGAGTTTTATTTCTCTCTTTTATTGGTAGTAATATTAACAATCACAATTTCAATTATTAAACCTCTCTTATCTCCACCAATAAGTTTTCTTAGTTTTACTCTTCCAGTTCTCTTCCCAATCTCACCATGAAGGCACTGAGCAAGTGGATGTGTGGTCCTTATTTGTCAGCTGGAGTTAAACCATGACAGAAGATAATCAGAATCAATCAATATCCAAACTTTCAGAATCATAATTAATTTGATTCTTGCCCCTTCTTTTGCAAGTATATTTGCAAATTTTGTATCCAAACAATTTAGTTCTATTTTCATAGTTCTATTTCTTGACTATTTTGAATTTTAATTTTATCTTTTGGTTTTTGCCAATGAAAAAATTTAAGCAAGGTGATATTACCAAACTCTAGATCTCTATATCTGTAATCTGAGATAGAACTGGAAAGAGGTTCTGACAACATCCAAAGAGATACTTTTCATTTATTTAAACATATCTTGACCATCTGTGAAATGGGTATTTGATAGTATCATGACAGCAGCAATTGTGAAGATACCTTTCACATCCACTTCCACATCCCACTGGCCATTCCTATGTTTGCTAAGACTCACAAGTCAGAATTTGGTATGATTTTTGTAGCTTACAACTTTGGTATTAGGAGAGATGCTGTCTGATAAGTAAGTAACTTATTGTTAGGGATTTTCTTCCTTTTCTCTTTATTACAAACCCTCCATAAGTATTTTACATCTTACATTTGATCGAAGCTTTTACGAGTCATGAGGTAATTTATTTATATTGTATTCCTTAGTGGTGAAAGTTCAAGTAAATATATGATAAAATGAATTTAAGCCTGGTACACAAAATAGTCACTTTAGTGTCCTTCTGCATTGTTAATTTTAAGATTTTTTACATAATTTCAGGAGATAGCAAATTATTCCTCAGCAAAAGTCAGATCTGTTTAAATATAGTCCATCTGCAGACCTCACTGTGACACAGTTTTTCTAGTAGTTGTGGCTTATAAAACTTTTTCAGTTCTATCAAGAACAGACTACAGTTGTTAGAATATTTCTTAATATTCTTGGTATAATTCTTAATTCTAACAGTTTTCATTCCAAGAGAGTCATGGATGATTATTTCATGCAAACTCTGTTTCTTATATTTGCCTTGTCTAGGAGCAGAATAATTTCATAACACCAATCACTGGTATTCAACATCTCTTTATTGGAGTAGGAAATACAAAATATACATGGAAAAATTGGCAGGAAGTATTGAGGGATTTGTGGGGTGTTTGGTTTTTTGTTGGGTTTTTTTTTACTAGTCTATCATTTTATTAGTCCAGATGTTAAATATCTTAGAAGAAATTTGTCATCCTTCAGGAAGCAGCAAAGAGATAACTTTATCCCATAAATATTTGCACTTTAGCTTCACAGAGTATAAACTTAATGAACAGGTAATTTTAAGGTTTTTAAGGGAAAATGGTAAGGAGCCAAATTCATAGATGACACTATCCTGCTGAATTTCGTGAAGTAGTGAGGAATCTCATTCAGTCAAGAAAATCCCAAAGAATGGTTATGTTTAAGTTAAGCACACGCTTAAGTGCTCTGCTGGAAAAGAGAAAGAATGCTCAGTAATTAGTAGGACTGAAGCTTTAATGGGTAATTTCAGATAAATTAATCTGTCAGTGAAAACTGGTCAGATTAGTTTCTGGAGTCTAAGTGTTTGTTTTCTACTGCTCCATTTCCTTGTTCTCTCTCAGAGGAGGGTTGAGGAGATTTATTTGAGCTTCTCTTCAAAATACCAAGTCACAGCTGAGCAACTGAGCATTGCATTTCCTCAAAGGTTGCAACCACTGTCTCTATGGAGAACAGAAATACTTGTCTGGAGCATTTACAATTCAACTTATACCAGCCTATGCTTCCTTACCAAGAGCCTGTTTCAAATTGTTTGTCACTCAGATGAGGATACCACTATGTACTGGAGAATGAACTTAGGTTTAATTATTTTCTTCTCTTCCAAGACTTTTTTACTGGGATCCTAGGAGCTAGAGGATGTTTCCAAAGAGTTTTATTTTAAATGTGTCAAATGTGAGTGATCATTGAATCAATCTCACAATATTTAGTCTAACGATGTGTAATTACTTAATTTAATCTAGTAGTTTATCATAGTGGAAAGTTCCCCATAATATAAGAAAATTCATTCATTAATCTTTTCATGTATCAGTAAAGAGACTGATATATACTCTCAAATCTAGAGTCCAGCCTGACAACAACTCACTTTTCATTGACATATGTCCACATAAGCTCAGAGGAATCATTTGAGAATACCTGTAATAAGCTGCCATCTGTCCATAAAGCAGAAAATATCTTCTTTGTTTAATGTCGATTTAAAGACAGGCTCAAACTCCATGTGCTCACATGACCTCTCTGGATGAAATAGGAAGTGATGAAAAAAATATCATATATTGTGAAGAGTTGCTGTTAAAATGTAAATCCCCCTCTATCTGATGATGCCTCTATGGTACTCAACACTCTGCTTCTTATTCTGACTGTATAAATCCACTTCTTTATAGGTATCATGCTTTCCTGAGCATCAGGATGGGAAATAACCTCCATGAAGCTGGATAAACTAAACTATTAAAACAGAATAGTGTGAGGAGATTGGTTTTTCAAGCTGTCTCAGTGTTAGTGAGCCCTTAGTCTGAAATGTATTTGGCCTAAAACCAACTTGTTACAGAAAGCTTCCTGGCTAATTCAGTGGCTATAAAGCTAGTTAATTTTTGCCAGAACACAATTATTTACGAACAAAAGCACAGTCTATTAAACACCTTCAGATAGCTGTAGCCAAGTACAGCCATTTTGCATTTGGAGCTGAAGATGGAGAAAATTGCACAAGGGATTAGATCTGTGTTTTCTTAAATGGCTTTCAGCAAAGACAGTGTTCTCACAATAAAATTCCTGTTGGAAAACTCTGTGTTGTCCTATTCAATTTCCTGTCACATCAGCCATTCACTATCATATTACACAAAGCAGTGTTACACGGCTAGATGGGTGTAGCTCAATGTGCTTTGTCACATTACGATATTTAAGCCAAGGAAACTTAAGAAAAGAGACGTGGTCAGTGAAATCTGTTTACATTTTATCTAAAAAAAAGATTTTCTGTTCTTTCTTATCAAGGAACAAGTGAAGTTTATATATTTAAATTCAACCTGTAAATGTCAAAAATCCATGAAAATAAAACCAAAAGAAACAAGAAATACCTGTAGTTAGAGTTCCTTTTTTACCCCCATCACTACAGTAAGATAGAATGTTTGTTTTCAAAATGTCTGCTGCCAAAGTCCATATATCCTATATCTTTAGGGAAATACTCGGTATTGTGCTAAAAATCCTCTAAACCAAGGGCAGAAAGAGGTGTGCCAGGATGCATTTTTCTTGCTCAAATTAGCACTTAAGTTTAGATTAGAATATTAACAAAATTAAGGAGATGCTGTTTTTCAAATTTGCTCTTGCTTATAATGCTAATGACAATGTCTCATCCTCCTGCAAGAGGCTTCCACTGGACAGAAGCTGGAGTCAGCCTTCAGTCTCGTAGATGACTTCCTCAAGGTGCTGCAGCTCTTTGGCTCATGCACTCTCTGTCATGCATCATTTCAAATCTCTGACCCTGTGATTGATTACCTTGACCTCTGTTCTGTTGGTAACTAAATGGCACTGTAATGTGAATTTATGGGAGGCTGATTTAAAAACAAAAAGGAAAAGAAGATAACAGGTGCCCAGTGCTTTATTGGAGGGCTCTGATTTTCAGAGGCCACTGAATGCTCACACTTCATCTATTCTTTTACCATTCTGAGAAAAACAGGCAAAGCACCAAAACTTAAACTCATATCAGCAAATTTCCATGGGTAATTTTATTATTGCTACTAATATGTTTGTATTTGACTCTTTATAGCCCAGCTGAAATTTTTCTTCCCTTTTCTGCCTCCTAAGCAACACAAGCAAATTGATTTGATTTCACACTTTTTTTTTCTTCCAGTTGTGACAATCTAAATCAGATGTGTACTAAACTCCTTGGAAGAAAACCTATCTGAGCATTGTTTAGTCAGAGACTAGTAGATCCGTTCAAAGAAGCTGAAAGTGCAGTTTAAATTCCTCTGAATTTTAACTCTTTGCATCATGGTTCTCAAATTCTGCTTTGCAGTTTTAAAATAGATTTTAATTTCCAGTGTAGATTGCTATACTAATCACTTCAATTCACTAAAACTGGAATATGGTAACTTACATATATTCCCCTTGAAAGTAAGTTTTATTTTTACTGAGGAAACACTCTCACTGACCTGTTAAATTCCATCTAATCCATGAGCACTACCATCTTGCACCAGAGATCATTACAAAGACAGTCAGTTATTCTCTTTTCTGGGGGAAAGGTGCAATGCAATGATACCATGAAAGCTGATAATCCACTCATGTTTACACTTCAGATATTTCCCAAAGAGCTCCCTGGAATAAGGGACACGTGATGATCTGGCAAATGCTGTCCTTTCATATAAATTCCCTGGGTACATTTGGACCAACCTATCAGATAATGCAACTGCTATTGATGTCAGTAATTAGATTTGGAGAGAGCAATACCACATTCATGTTTATGGCAATCACTGTAAACTCAAATTATGATCTTTTCCCTTTCTTCCTCTCCTCTCTCTGTTCCCACTTGAATTTCTCCATGCTGTCACAGCATCTGCAAGCAAGGAAGCCAAGCAAGCAAGTAAGCAAGCAAATAAATAATCAATCAATAATACATACATAATACATACATACATACACAAGCCTGCTCCCTAACAGGTCAATTGCAAAGACAAAAAGAAATTATAGTCAAAATTTGGATAAGAAAAGGAAGGAGAGCAAACAATAAACTAAACATGAAATCAGAGAGAGAAAAGCAGACAAACAAATTTTTCATGGGGAATTTTGAAAAAAAAGCAGATTTTTTAAAAGCTGCAAAAATAAAAACTAAGTGTTACATTGTAAAATTTATAAAAGTGGACTTTTTAGGAAAGAAATGGGCAGATTTATGAGATATCGGAATATAAAGGAAAGGTATATATGGTTCTTTATATTTTTCATTGCTTTGCATCTCTGTTTTCATTACTGTCAAAAAAACATTAAAAATATAAAAAAATTCCATAGCCTTAATAACTTTGCAGAAAATTTAAACTCATTTCACATTTGCATTAGCGTAAAACAAATGGCTATATTTAGATCTTTTCCAAACAGACTTCATAATATTTCATAATGATTGACAATATATATTTTACCTCCCTCACCCTTATATCTGAATAAACTGAGGACCTTGCTCACAGCTTAAATTCTACTTCAAGAAAACCTCTTATTTATTTAAATAAAAGTTTCCACGGTTGCCATGAATTTTATTTTATTTTACTTTATTTATTTATTTATTTATTTATTTATTTATTTATTTATTTAATCTATAATATGCAATATAATATTTTTATAATTCTATAAATATATTTACGTAACATTTTATGTTAGTCTTTAATAATTTAATTAATTTAAATATTTAGAATGGATATAATATAAAATATTAACAAAAATCTAAAGAGATGTACACATCATGTGTTATATGGTTGATTGGTGCTTCAAAATAAAGCAGAAATTTTTCCAGATTTAGTGTTTGCACTTGCACAGATCCTTATGAATAACTGCTTTTTTGCACTTCCACTTCTAGGCATGGTGTAAGTGAAGGAAATGCAAGTATACCATCAAATATAGTTCCCTTCTGAGCTAAGGTATGCTTAAGTTTAAAAAATTATTTGTTCTTTTCATCAGCTTGAATTGTATTTTTCATCCTGATCTGCTAGCAGTTGAACAATTCATATTTCTTGTAAAATGAACAATTGACCTTGCTGAACTAGAATTAAACATTGAGCTAATTTCCTATATACCACATAATACACATCAGGTAGTACTGTCTGTCACTCCATACTGACTTGGGTCTTATCAGACCCCTTAGCTAAGCAGAAAAAGTCTGTCTAGTCTTTCTAATAACCCCTTGAATCATCCATTTACTCATAAACAATGTAGTTTTAAGTTGTGGAAAAAAATTCTTCAGTAGAATATGGGTTTTTGCTTTAACAGGTCAGATAATACAATTACCCTGTAGTCAGTTGTTGCATTCATTAGTTGAGATTCTTGATATTTTAAGTTCTACAAATGAAATTTCAGTCTATTATCTGCATTAGTACATGGAAACCATGAACTTATTTAAAAATATTTTCTCTCTTGTTTTGTTTTTTGTTTTTTTTTCTTTGCTAGGTTTAAGAGACTTGAACAAGAAAATGACCAGCTGCTTAGATTACCACTCCAATCCTCTCATGAATTTTTAAAGGTAGGGATTTTCCAAGAACCAACATCAAATAAAGGATCAAATGCCTTCTCTTACAGAATACAAATGTGTTGCTCAAAATCCCTAGAAATTACAGTCTTTGAGAACCATCTGGACCCACATGTTATGCAGAAGAGGAGAAACACAAAGGAAGTACTGATTAATTTTAATGTAGAGTGAAAAGACTTGTAATTAAATTCAGTTTTATTAAGTTATTGGTGTTAGTAGCTCAAATCTTACAGGCAATTATTACAGCCCAGACTTCTCCAAAGTAGATATTCTTTCCACATTTTGAAAACTGATTGGATATATTGATAATAACAGTAAGCTTGTAGATTTGGCACTGACTTATTTCATGGATATCCCTTCTGAGCAGTACACTATATTGGTTAAGTAATTCTTATCATTAATGATTTGCAGGTTTATATTTTTATATGCATATATACATCTTGTTTGTGGCAGTTTAAGCAATTTTGCCTTATGCCATGAAAAGCAGAGTGAGACCTTTTTATTAACATTTGCTCATACACTGTCACCTATAAGAGCTTTAATTTTTATCTGGGTTGCTAAGTGAGAAAATTTTTGTTTATCTGAAATAAATTGACAACACTGAAATCTATTTTTCACACATTCAGTGATTGCTTTTACTATGAATAGAGAACAGGAAAAGGAGATGGGTTTTCTTAAAATATTATCTACCACTCTTCTGTTGCCTTTCAAGGGCCATAAATTGTTCAAAAAATTCTCTTTCTAATTTGAACAGAAGATTTAGATGAGAGACAGCTTTAGTTAAATGAATATAGAATTCACTCAAAATAAAGACAGCATGTGACCATATCACTAAGTAGTACATAGACTTAGTACTGCTCTCTGCACAGAAGTTATTTGTTCATAGAATTATTTGCTGTCTAAGAAGAGGGATGAATTTGCTTTCAGTGTGGCATTTTCATTGTGTGTAGAAGCACACTAATTGGAAGAGTGTTTTTCTGATGCACAGATTTCCTATTTCATAAATAAGGGAAAATTGATGGATGAAAACATATGAGGGAAAAAAAACCCAAAACCAAAACCCTAAAAACACTGGAGTAACCTGGCAAAATGAAAAATCTAAAAAATATAAACAATCCAAGCCTTCATACCAGAATTTCCTTTAATGAAGCCATAAAGAAAAATTGTCCTCATATTTATTTATTTCATTATGCAGGTTGCCTTTTCTGCAATGGTATGGCATTACTGTCTTGTATTGGGTTTGTGATCCTCAAAAGCCCAGCTTCCTTTTTCCTGTAGAAATGTTACCCTACAGCATTTGTGCAGTTGATTGTCTTGCATTTACCTTCACAGAAATTAATTTTACTCTTTTCAGATCCAACTTACTTATTTTTGTTGTTGTTGTTGTTTGGTTTTTTTTTAATTCTAACCTTGTCCCAAATTTATCTGCATTCATCGTGGTGTCATTGGTAAATGAAATAAGGCAACTTTGTATTCCTTCAGAAAGATTGCTAATGAAAATACTGAAGAGTATCATAATATTCAGAATGCTTCTTAACACAGTTTTCTGTGTGAAAGTGAGCTGTTGAAAACTTGTTTTCTGGATCGAGCAGTCCAACCTGTTTTGCTGCTAGAGAATAGAAATTTCATTCAGAATCCCACAGCTTGCTTATGGGAATATTTTGCAAAATGTGACTTAACAGATTAAAGTCACAGAATTTCTACTTCTTCTCTCCTATCCATAGCACCTGTTCCTTTATTATTGTTGTTCACTCACCCCTCCCGGGATGGGTAGAGAATCAGCTGAGTGAAAATGAGAAAATTTGTTGGTTGAGATAAAGACATTTTAATAGCTAGAGCAAAAACCACACAGAAAAGCAAAACAAAACAAATAATTCCTTCACCACTTCCTACGGGCAGGCAGGTGTTTGTTATCTCCAGGACAGCAGGGCTTCATCACATGTAACTGTTACTTGGAAAGGCAAGCCCCATCATTGTGCACATCCACACTTCCCCTTCCTTCTTCTTCTCACGAGTTTATGTGCTGGGCAGTACATGATATAGAATATCACTTTGGTTAGTTGGGGTCAGCTGGGGTCAGCTGTCCTGGCTGTGTCTCCTCTTGACTCCTTGTGCACTCTCAGCTTGCTTATGGAGTGGGATGAGAAGCAGAAAAGGCCTTGACTCTGCATAAACACTAGTCAGAAATAGCTAAAACATCCCTGAATTACCAACACTTGCCAGCACAAATACAAATCATAGTCCTGTATAAACTACTATGCAGAAAACTGAATGCTAATTCAGCCAAGAAAACAGCAAAATTATGTAGGTTTGAATTAATTTGTTTAATTGCCGTTCATCTTCTTACTATCATCCATGCACTTGCAAATAATTCCTTTGATTAGCTTTTCCAGACTTTTTCAGAATTGAAGTTGGCTGGATTCAATTCTTTTTTTCCTTCTGTGTTTACACCCATGCTATGACATTCTTCAATGCTCCACTACTTGCTCTTTTTCAAACACATTTTGATTATGAAACTGTTTCAGATATTTCAGGCATTTTTCTAGTTTTCCTAGGAAAAAAGCCACAGAAAATTGGTCCACGCAAATATCTGAAGGAATGGAAGAATTACACGTCTATGCCACTTACAAAAAAAATATTAATTTTTAAAAACATGCATGTTATTCAGAAGGTTTGAAAAGTAGCTTTTTACCTTACTCTCAAAACAATTGTGGACATTATGACAGCTTTCAAACAATTGTTTGAAACAAATAATGAATTATGAAACTGTAAAATATCTGTGTGAATATAGATTTCATTCACTTTAAAAGTTTAAATCACCATTATTCTGCTCAATTGCCTACCTAATGCAGCTAATGCAGCTCTTCCATTATGTAAACCCTATTATTTAATGTATTTGAGTAATATACAAGCCTCACATGAAGACTTTGTAATCTTTTGTAAACTTTCTTTGAAATATTGGAACATCATAAGATATGATATGACTGAAACTGGATCAATTATGGAAAGGAGGAAAACATGACTCCAGCCTATTTGATAGATATTGTCAAATTGGTCAGCAAAATGGTAGGTAAACAGGAACTGACAGTTATAATTTATTTTTATTCAGAAATGCTGCAATCAAACTCCTCATAAAAAGCTTTCTGGAAATACAGATATTTTGAGATAAGAGGCAAACTACTGTTATGGATTGGACACTGACAAAGTAAAGAGTGTTTTCTAAACACGGAAATATAAAATACAGAGTTTGCTAAATGGTGCAATTTGGGACTGGTTTTAGTCTTCATTAATGATCCGGAAACAGGATGAATAGGGAAAATGAATGAAGCAAACAAAACTAAATGCTGGCTCCTTTTACAACCAGTAATATTCTCTGGACATCTTTTTTTTAAATTCAATCAATATGTTAGCCATTTTTTGTGCATCAATTTCAAGAGAAGATCATAAAAATTACACATCTGAATAACTGTGTTTCATGGCAGGTCCAATTTTACTGTTCCTCCTCATAAGCAAGGTTTTAAAAACATACTGAAAGTAGAAATAGGTTTAGTTGAACTGAAATTACTTAAGGAGTCACTGTATCTTGACCCCTGAGGCATCTACTGTTCTTTTGTCTTGTCTGGTTTGCACCAGGACCTTTGCTTCCCAATTCCATACACTCTAGGTGTGTGTATCATATACAGATGCACAATAATTCATCATCAAACATCTGTTATGGTGCAAATCCTGAGTTTTCTTCTAGAGATTCATGCATTTTGATTGAAGATGAATTCCTTACAATTGTGAATGTTTGTGTGCTGTAAACAATGCTTGTGTGTGTGTGTGTTTTCTTGTGCATGAATGTCTCAAACTAAGCCTTTGAAACGTCAAGCTCAAGACTACCATAGTGAGGTACAGCCAGTATGGGCTGGTTGTGAAGTGTAGTTATGACCTGACTGGACAAAAATTACACACATGGGACTCTCTAAAATGTAGAATACATTTGTCAAAGGAATTGATGGGGAAGCTTATGATGTGTTGTGTTTCTGCATATACACTTGAGATGGGGGAAGTCTTGTCCTTTGGGAGATATGCTTTGAAGTGCACCAGCTATTGCAGGAGCAGACCAAGGCACACAGCTGTAGGTAAAAACAGCTGGACCACATGAAAACAACAGGTGTAGTGGTTTTAGCTAGGCCTCAAATTAGCAGGCTCAGAGAAACTATATGGATTGAGAGAGACAGCTATCTCCTGACTGGGTAACCAAGGAAATATTTCATACCAGGTGACGCAAACCTGAGATATGATACAGGAGTAGGAGGTGTTTTTTCTCAGTTCCATCATGGCTGAAGTATAGAGAGGATGTGGTGCAGTTGTTCTGCTTGTTGGGCCCTACTCCTGCTGCCTCTACATCGTATTTTGTTTTAGTTTCAGGGAAGTAGAAATATTTTGTTGTTATACTTTCTCTTTCTTGCTGGGTGTCTTTTAGGGTGCTTATAGACCTAGAGTAATGGAATTTGGTTTTGGTGGGAGGGAGAAAAATTGTTGTTATACCTAACTTGTGTAAGTCTGTGTTATATGGTAATTTTCTCTTAATTTTCTTTTTTCTGTATAAATACATGTAGCTAGTTTAAGCATAAACCTAGTTTGGAGGTTTTTTCCCCTCTCCCTTTTTTTCCCTTGGCTGGTTGGTTAGGGAGGAGGGAACCATTTCTCTCTATCTTGGACAGTTGGCATCTTGCCAGCTCAAGCCAAGACAACAGGTCTTTCAGTCCAGCTTTCCCAGACCAACTCATTGATGGGAAGGGATGGCAAGACTGGATAATACTGGGGGAATGAATAGAGTGCATGAAATAATGAAATAAGGTAGAAACACTGTGTTTGTTGGCTCTTAAATAAAACCCACTGTAAAAACCTGCTCTGAGTTGCCATTTAATTTATCTCACCTGCAATAGACATGGATGAGAGGATAGCTCACACTCTCTACAAGTACTAAAGACTCAAACTGTGAGTACCTTAAAATTAAACTGGGTGCTTCTTGCTGCTGTTTTATGCAGGACCAATTCACTACACTCTGATAAGAGAGTCTGAGTGGTATTTAGCTTTGTCCTTGCCCTAACTTTTCACAGGAATCTGAAAACATATTTGAAAATTGGCATAGTTATGTTCTGGCAGAACTTTTTTCTCAAATTCACTCATTTTTTTCCTCAGTAGCAACTGGAGTTGGGAAGAGGACTTTTGAAAGAATCACTTTATTACCTCTGTAAATTTTGGCTCATCCTTAAATCTACTCAACCACAACTAGATAAACAAGTTACGGAAACTCTTAAAGCTTCCCTATATTGCAGAGATAAGCAAAATGGAGACATCCTAAAGAGCTCTACAGTCCCTCTTTTTCCTGAAGCTGAGAAAAATTCTGTCCTTAGCCAAGCATGTGAAATTTCAAGTGACATTTACAACCTTGGCAGGGTTATAGTAAGGTGCCTGCAAGCAAAATATACCTTTT
>JAOXXN010000395.1:25489929-25512284 GCA_026770055.1 Myrmophylax atrothorax
AGGATACCCCTCAGCCTCCTTTGCTTCAAACTAGACAAACCCAGAGTCCTTAGCTGCTCCTAATAGGACATTCCTTCCAGCCCTTTCACCAGCTTTGTTGCCTTCCTGTTTACACATCTGAATAGCTGAACATCCTTCTCAAATTGTGAGGCCCAGAACTGCACACACTACTCCAGGTGAGGCGGCACCAATGCTGAACACAGTCGGATAATCACCACATTTGACCGTCTGGTTTTGCTGTGTTAAATGCAACCTAGGATGCCTTTTGCCCTCTTGTCTGCCAGGGCACAGCACTGACTGACACTGAGCTTACTGCCAACCAGCACACCCAGATCCCTTTCTGCAGGGCTGCTCTGCAGCCACTCCTCTCCCAGTTTAAACTCATGTCTGCTGCCATCTTAGGTTCAGAGTCCACCATTTGGATTTGTTAACTTTCATCCCTTTAATGCTTCAATTTTTCTAGATCCCTCTACAAGTAATCTTGCCCCTCAAGAAAGTGAAGAGCACCTCCTAGTCTATTGGAGACCATTACTGTAACACAGCAACCATACAGGAACTTAACAGAAGAGCATGCAGGGTTTCAATTCCCCTCAGGCACTGCTGAAATTCAGAAGTCTTTTTTAAGCACAGAGGGGAGATTCTGGGATCTCTCTTGGAGAATAAAATGCAACAGAATTCTAAAATAATTTTTAGTTTTGTTGCTTCCATCAACACATTATAAAGATAATTTCTTTTAAGATAATAGTAATAAAGTGAATTCAGACACACATGAGTTGAAACTTTGAGAATAATGTTGAAAGAATGGACCATATGAGAGCTGTTCATTAAATTTTGGTATTATGTTAAGGGGGAAAGATGAGACAATTGCAAAAAAATGAGAAGGGCGAGACTGAAAATACCTACCACAGAGCAAAAGGGGTGAAATAAAAAGGCATAAAAGAAGAAGAAATTGTAGGAAGTAGCTAATCTGAACAAAACTAGATAAGTCTGTTCAAAACTGTAGGTAACAAATTCTGTTTATCTGTGCTTTGGCTGTAGTCTCAAACTCCTCAACTAATAGTTTATACCACAAATCTAAGTAATGAGAGAAGAGTTTAAGTCATGAAGTTGAACTTCATCAAATTACTAGTTTCTGGGGGATATGTTGAGGATCTTTTAAATAGTTTAAGTAGTTTTGAGCTCAGAACATCCATGTCTGCAAATTCGCTATTTCACACTGCATGAGACTTCCAATTTGATATGGGTAGATTAGAAGATATGTGATAGAAATGAGTGCTTCAAGCCAAAGGCTTAATTCTCCTCTCAGTGGACTGGGACTTCGGTGCCTCTCTGTTCTGAATACTGTCAGGACAGCTATCATACAAATGAAAATTCTTGAGCAGCAAAATACAACAACCTCAATATCTGAAAAGAGCATTAACTTAAGTAATTCAAAGAGCATATAAGCCTTTTTTTAAATGTCATAAATGTCATAGATGTCATAGATTAAAATCTCTATTGTTATCATTTTTTTATGTGTCAAAAGCTCTTTTGGATGTACAAATTTGTAAAAGTTTTGAAAATCAAAGTCTGCTATTAATTAAATGTAAGATTTGTTCAAAGCTGTGAATCAGGTCTAGTGCTTATCAATTATTTGTTATTTCACTACTGAAGAATCAAGATCTTTTACTTCTATACATATTGCAGTTCAAAGTAACCTGAAACCAAATCAGGAGTGAATACATGACAGTAGTTGGCATTGGAGGCAGAAAGTCCCTCTACTAACACTGTCAAGTGTTTTCTGAGTAACAGCTTGCAGATTGGTCTAAGTCTCTGCAAGGTTCCTGGAATAAAATAAAGAGTGAGGTCTCCCTCATCCTTGGTAAGGATCCAGACCAACTGTATATAGATACGGCATTTCCTACTTGTTTTCCTGTCATGATCTTTTGCATTACCTTCAGCAGAAAGCTTTTGACAAGTGTACTCTGATACAGTCTCCAGGAAAGCAGGAAAAATTGAAATGCCACTAAAGCTTAAGGCTACTACAGAAAAGAGTCCTGCTCTTAAAAGTAAAATAGCCCCTGGCATATTCTAGCAGATGGTTATCTAGATATGGACTGCTTCCAAGATAGCTACCAGGTTCAGTGCTCCTGGAATCACCGATCAGTACTTGGTTTCTGACTTCTGACCTGAGGGAAGGGATGGCAGTGAAGTCCACTGAACCACTTGGAGCAGTTCTGGACAAAGAGAGAAACAAAACTCTGAGTGCTTAGACAGCCTTACAACCAAATAGGGATTGTCTGTGCAAAACTGTCTTAGAGGGCTTCTTGTAAATCACTGTTTTGCATAAAAGTTCCATCCCATTCTGCTTAAGACACTCCGTCATCTGGGCTCCATCCATATGAGTCCTATCATATTTTTGCAGATGAAAACTACTGCCTTGCACATGAGCAATTAGTAGTAGTAGTAGTAGTAGTAGTAGTAGTAGTAGTAGCATCACCATCATCGTAATTTTTTTAAATTGCTTTATTTCAATTATTAAACTGTTTTTATCTCAGCCTAAAAGTTTGCTTACTTTTGGCTTTCTGATTCTGGAAGTGGGTGAGTGATATGTGGGGCTTAGTTACCAGTACGGGTTAAATCACAACAGCCTGCTGCAGCCAGACTGTGACTGAGCCCTGAATCATGTAACTGTACAGCCTTGCAAATTAAAATAAAAGGATCTGACATAGAAAAAGAATTCTTCAGCATGTATTTAGTTTTAAAGTTTTAGACTTTTTGAGTGAACAGAACTTCAAAGAGATGTAAACATATAATTGAAGTGTTTTGCTTATTGGTATTACCAACAAAATTTCTTGTTCTGGAACCAGGGAAATTTTGAGGACTTGAAATAAAATTTGAATGGCATAATCTATAATATGCAACCCAGGACTTTTCCTTAGTAACTTTATGGCTAATCAAAGTTTTTCAGATGCTTTGCCACTTCGGTAATAGAGTTATTATGTTCCATATAATTTTTTTCAAATCTCATAAAAAAAGCAACTTGAATTGTTCTTTAATTTATCTGTTAAACCTACTGCAATCTTCTTTGGAAAAACATGAGAAATTCTGAATGGTACTTCAGATACTTAGATAGCAGCATAGCAGTTTAAACTGTATAAAATACCTCATATCACTGTCCAGAAATATTTTTGAGGAATGGTGTTTTTCCAGAAGAAGAAACATCCTTTTTCAGACTCCATCTATCTATACTGTATTATGATAGATTATTTTTATATGGAATTACATATTCTACCAGAAAAAAAATATTCAAGGTAAGAACTCCTAACTTTTCTTCCACAGAGGAAAATTATATCTATATATAAAATATTATATTTAATATAGTTATATTTAAAAATACGTAATATATTCCAAGAAACATGACTACTTCTTCTCCATCTATGGTACAGTCTATGAATTTCCATCCTAGGAGGAATGTACTTACTCATTTCTCAGTGTCACAAATATCAACATGGTTTTTTTACCACTAATATAAATCATCAAAGTTTATTTTGGCTTCATAGGTAATTTGCTTCCAGCTCTTTTAATAATTTAAAATAATCAGTAATGTTTAAAATCTTAGCAATTTTGAAGTTGTGTTACAATCAAAATGCATTTAGATTACCATGCAATTCAACCTTACAAATCACCAGCCAATCAGCACCCCCAATGCTGTGAAGCACTCTTATCTTTCTCTAAGTGCTATCTCATGCTGCTCTTAACACTTTTGGAAATTGAGAACATTGACTGCCTTTGGTGTCTGCATCTATTCAGTGTTTAATGTCTGAGACTTCACCACTATTCTGTTCAATTTGGTGTGGTATTTCAGCTGTTGCTATCTTTACAGTAATCCTGTTAAATTCAATAAAAGTAGGCTTAATCACAGATTAAAGAGAAATAAATTATGAATGAATATATTTTGAAATGTGGGAACTCTACTCGGTGTCTGTTTGACACCAAGGAAATTATGAACTTCAGGGTAGTTTTAAGTCAATTTAACTTTCAATAGCATGATCATCAATGCATTGCCTAGAAAGCTGGAGAATGGATATGGTCTGCTTTTTCTACTCCTCAGTAAGCATGAAAACAGTAAGAATGAATTCTGCAGCCTTTAGAATGATTTCTGCCTTCCAGTTTATGAGTCTTGGATGATCTGAAGAGTTTACACGGTTTTGTGTGATCCAAGATTAAATACTTTCTTTCTCCTGTCACAAAAAAGAAAAAAAATTCTAACCACCCCTTTCCTTTGACATCAGTAGCATTTTTATCTTTCTTTTTTTGCACTTGAGTACATTCAGAAGAAACTCCAGAGCTTATTTTTCTGATTTTTTAAAAAATGTTGATTTCTGCCTTTGCCTGAAAAATAATATTCCATTTTTTATTAACAAGCTAATTGTCTGATTTGGAGAATCCTATAAACTGGTGAAAAAATAATTCATACTGTATTCACTCAAGCCAAGGTAGGTATACCTTTAAACATTAACATTGTTTATTTTAGATGACTAACATCACTAATGCAATTTGCCAAAATCAAATTTTGCTCTTTCTAGTCTTCAGAAACTTTACTTTTGAAATGAGAAAGAGATTAATTAAGCATAGCATCTATTCCATCTGTTCAACTACAAGTATGAGAAGGAAAAAACCCTTCCCAACAAGCAATTTTTAAATTTTAAATTATTTTTTTCTTACTTCACAGTCCCTTGCTTTATTCCTAATACTCCATACTTTGGACAACTTTATTGAATGAACAGTGTAGTGACTTAAAATTATAGTATTTCAAGGTAAATTGTAATCATAAATTCAACCTGGTTAGAATGTATATTCTCCATCTGAAGTACTGTCTTGGGTGTTTAGATTTGTAAATCACCTAAGAAGATAGTACTTTCCTTTTGGAATTATTTTGTCAAAGATTAAGAGAAAAGTTTAATTAATTAGTTTTTGTACTTAACTATCAGTTCATCTTGAAGGGACAAGTTTACTATTTTGCAAGAAAAATGTTAAGAAGGTGCTGGTAAGGAGATGCTCACACCCTAAGTAGATGTAGAAATGTAACGTTTGGTTTGTGAAATAGAGAAACACAGAATACAATGCCTACAGCTTCTCTTTTTTTAAGCAAATTCTTTCATATAGCAGAGGTAACTAACACTGATAACTCTAGGTTGTTCTGTGTATTGCACTGTATAGCAAAGAGTAATATAAAGAATTTCAATTTAAACCACATTTTTCTTCATTTAATTTACTGCCAGTTATAGATACGTCACCTGTGCAGGCCCATTTTCACTTTATACACCTCTTCACCTTTTTGCATACCTCTCTTATCCAAATCCTGGCCTCTGACAAAGACCTTGACTTGCTATCCATCTTCTCACTTCCTGAGCTCATATGATTTACATGTTTCACCATGATGCTTGTCCATGTCTCCTCCCCGGCTTTGCATCACAGCTCCTGAACAATCCCCTTTCTACATCTCTCGCCATCTACTCACCTAACATTTCAGACACTTAAAGCCTCATTTGTCATCCTTCATTCTCACCCTCCTCTTCCTCATATGACCAGACGTCCCCCTAATCCCTTGTCTAGTTCACCTACCTAGAGAGCAGATCCTGTCAGTTCTGTCATGGCTTATTTCTAAACCTCAGGTTCTCCAGGTAGATTTTTCCTTGCTTTCCCGTGCTCTGCATGCCTTGGACGAGACAGGAAGGGCATTAATAACATTTTGAGATACAATTTTACAGGCAGAGCTTTTTAGATCAGGTACCAGATCAGGTACCAGGTGCCAGAGCTCAGAGATGAAAGGAAGATGAAGTTCCATTGCAGCCTTACGATGGGATAGGTCCAACACAGAAAAATCAAGAATTGCAGCTAATAAAATATTTTAACTGAGCGTTTACTAACTATACTATTTTAAAGGTTTGTTATTTTACCCACATTTAGGCAGATAATCACAAGGTGACAAAAGACATGTCTACAGTGAACTTCAAAAATCTTCATCAGGGATTTGCAATGCTTGACACCATTAAAGATGGGGTGCCAGGATTTTGCGATGTAAGGAAAACTGTACACTAGTCTTTTTACTTAGTTTTCAGAGAGAGTTTAATTATTTTTTTACTAAAATTAAACATATGAGCCTAAGGCACACACATCTCGCACGACAAATTTCAGTTTGGCTGATTGCATTTTGGCAGAAAGATGAGCACCTGAAACACAATTCTTAGAGTGGCAACTTGAAACACCCTGAAAGATGCATGTGTATGTGTATGAAATGTATGCATACACGCAAAAAAAATCTGTATTCCATATGCATCTAGTGCAGTATAATGTGTCATAGTGTAATTTCTACCCTACCATGTTTCACCTAAAATTAATAGTACTCTTCCTAATGCACCCAGCCATGAGAAAAGCAAACTAAAACATGGCAGAGAAAAAAACCTCTTAAAGTCACATAAAACAGATCAGAAGACCCCAGAGTTCTACTAGTGTAAAATCCTAATTTAGCATAAATTTTGAAGGTACACATTATTTCTGCTGTGTGGATCACTTTCGGCTGTATGGATCACTCTTGCTGAGCATGTGATTTTATTACTTATTCTGTCAAACATAGTAGCAGCTGTCCTCTTTTACACCTCTAGGGGAAAAAAATCAGAATGGATTATTCAAAAGATTTAAATCCCTTTGAGACTTGGCCCTTCTAGCAATACCATAAATTCTTTTTCGCTCCAAGGTTAGATGCTGTGTTGGCCTTGATTTAAAACCCAGGATTCTGTTGAAAATGGCAATGATACCCAGCTCTGACAAATTGAATCGGTCTCAAGGTATTGAAGGATGACTAATAAATCTGAGACTTAATCCCGAAACTTTTCTACAGGTGCTTTGCATCTCTTTTTACTTGAGACATTTGCAATACTGTATATATTAAAATCATGTCATACCAATGATCTATTTAATTGGCTTAAGCTACATTTGGTATTTTTCTTCAGGATAGAATTGTAAACTTTAAGGACGTTTGAGTGAATATATCTTGCATACATGTTAGAAGCAACTATAGTTTGCTTTGGATCAACACTACTAAACATTTCCTTGACTAAAGCATTTGTGTAGGTAAAGATTACGTGTGCCAGAATACTGGCATATTTCTAGTTTTAGAGAACTAAGAAAGGATCAATGTATAGTCAATATATGAAACAGAATCACTAGATTTTGACTGAAACCAGCAAGAGTGAGGCTTATGTTTTACCATCAAATTTATATTCAGGTCGTAGACTTTTCTGTATGAGGTAGTCAGTCATCCTGTATGCTAAGCCATCCATCCAAAGGATGCATAATGCAATGAGCTGAGTGCACTCAAGTGAAGATCTCTTTTTCTTCTTACAGAATCACATAATCATCAAGGTTGCAAGAGATGTTCATGATCATCTAGTCCAACCATCAACCCAGCACCATCACACTCACTCCTAAATTATATCTCCAAGTGCCACATCCAGACACCTCTTGAACACTTCCAGAGATGGCAACTCTACCACCTCACTGGGCAACTTATTCCAATGCCTAACCTCTCTTCCACTGATTTTTTTGTTTTTAATCTAATTTTATTTTTTTAATATCTAATCTGAACCACCCCTGGTGCAATTTAAGGCTATTTCCTCCTGTCCTTTCACTTGAGACATGGCAGAAGGGACTGATCCCCACCTTGCTACAACCTCCTTTCAGGTAGCTGTAGGGTGCAATGAGGTTCCCCTGAGCGTCCTCTTCTCCAGACTAAACAACCCCAGCTCCTTCAGCTGTTCCTCATAAAACATGTTTTCTAGACCCCTTTTGATCTCAGTCTAAAGTGTCTTTCCCTTAAGAAGCACTCTTCACTTAGGAATACTCCTTTTCAACTAACATATAAAAACTGTTTAATAATTGTGTGCACCAGAAAACATCCCAGGATGGACAATTACACAGCAGCCAATAGCCCTCTTTTCCATCTGCACTGAATTCCAACATATTTTTTAGTAACTAGTGAAAAACCAGATAAAAACAGTTTTCCTGCATACTTAGTTCAGGGTAACCTCAAAAAAAGAAACAATTCTCCTAAGTCTTAACATCCTCCAAATGGCCCGTGCACCTCTTCTTATTTCCTTTCACCAAGCTTGATCTTTAATCCTTTTAATGGTGTTCTGTTTCTATTGCCTACTAGCCGCACATATTTTGGGGGGCTATAAACTGAGATTTTGTGCACCTTAAAAGATACTTAGATTGTTAATGGAGGAAAAAATAATAAATTATTAAATTTTTTTCTTTATTAAAATCAAAAGCATTATCATTTGAGCTTTTCTTCTTTCCCTTTTAAAAGCAAAACGTAACTACTCATCAAACCTGAAATAAACCTCAGCATATGAAAAAATATTTTTTTTTCAATTCTTCTGTTAACTTGTCTCAGACTGTGTGCTGTGCTAATCAGGTCAACAACCTAGATAAACAAACTCAGGAAAACTTTGTTATGAAATCAGGAATTGTTTCAAAAACAGAAAATAAATTGCCCATTCCTAAGTCATCTGTGCAAAAAAAAAGGAGACAAAAAGCCTCTAGCTTTTAGCACAGTTCTCATTTAATTAAAATGTAGTAGATGTAACTTGCATCTCTGGAAATGTTCTTCCAGTTTTCATTTTTTTTCAGCCTAATTAGTAGTGCTATTGATTATTCTGAGGCTGGTAAATTGAGGAAAGCCATACAAAACACAAGGACATTGGTTGGCAAATATTAATCTCTTCTGTTACCCACAGTCAGACAGATTCTGGATATGTATGCCTGTTAACCGACAAACTCATAATTACAGCAGGATCACCCCCAGGATATATCTGAACAGACTGTCTCACTCCTCTATTAGCCTCCTTTCAGTCCTCACATAATAGTTACCAATGTGTACCCAAAACATAATTTTAACTGCAGTCTTACAGAAACACTTTTGTGACTTTAGAATTACAGTTGTGGGGATTTTGCCTGTGAAAGAGAGCCCATAATTTTACCAGGCTTGGATCCATACTTCCATAAGAAAAAGATAATTTGGTACAACTAATGAATCAAAACATCTGGTCTGCTTTCCCTTTTGTTGCCAATCCTATTCTTGGTACAAGGATGCTTCAGCTTTGTCTGGTACTACAGACAATCCTAGCAACACACTAGCAGACAAAGGAATATTGGTGCTCAAAGTCTGAGGTGATGGTTAGAAATGTAATAGTCAGGAAAAAAATCCAATGAAACATCTGAAATGATTATTCACATGCAGCATGAGTGCCCAAATAAATAAATAAATAGAAAAATCATCAAGAAATCTGTTCCAGGAACTGCAAGACCCATTTTGGAGTCTGCACTCCTTTCAGTCATAATGAACACCATAACACAGGGAAAATGTCATCAAACCCATAAAATTCTGTAGAGGCAGAAGTTAATTTTGATTTTGAGGGTCTGTGAACAAGACTAGATAATGGTCACCTCTGCCACAGAAAATGTGGGGTTTAAAGGAGTAGCTGCTGCACCTGATTCTGATGAGGAAGATGGGAAAGATGGAGACAGGAAGTCTGCTTAGTGGCTTGAACCCATTTGTTGATATCTTGCCTTCCAGAGCTCTAGTGTTTCAAGATAAAATGGTGTTGCATCTGGTGTAAGAAAAGAGTCACTTTGTTGGATGCTACCCCTGCCCAGATGCAGAGCCTGAGCCGTGGAGTCTGGAAAGCTCATGGCCCAGGGCTAGGCAGCCTTGCTCTCCATGTAGTGTAGGAATATGGACTTGCTTTCTTCTCACCTCTTGTGTTCCATAGGACCTTTACTGCCTCAGATCATCTCACTGGGATGAGATATTTAACTTTTGGATGTGGCACTGCAACTGAAATGTAGTAAGATGACTATTCTGGTCATGATCACTGTTTACAAGTTAGAATGTGCACATAGCCTGTGCTGCGTGTTAAACACCATTACAGTGACAATAAAGTAGTGGTTTTCTACTATGTGTGCTCCAGAAGCCTTTTTCAAAGGGTTGTGATTTTCAATAATTTTTTAATGAATAAGAAGTATTGCTGCTCCATAGAAACTTTATGGTACTTACTGCTACAGATCTTTTTAAAGAGGAGGTTATATTACTTCACAGCGTAATTACCAAAGGTACCCTTGAAGACATAAATTAATTTTGCTCTACAAAAAATATTAGCTGTTGGGTAGAGACCAAATATGCTAAATTTCATCCTAATATCTCATCACTCAAAGAAAATTATGTCTATCTCATTTTCCAAGGTTCAAGTCTAGTTGCTATGGTTAGAATTAGTTTCAAAATAGGCAATAGCTGTAAAATTTACATTGGGAACTGTAATTTTGTATTCTTTTAAAATTAAAAGGCAAGTCAAAGAGATTTTGTTTAATAAATATTGAAAAATGTCTTTTGGAAGGCAAAAAAATGTAGAAAATATACTGAAAGCATGTTTCCTTCTATAAACACAAAAACTTAAAAATTGGGAGTTATGGTAGAAACTTGTTTGTAGTCTTAGAATATGACTCAGCAGCTAAGACTGGTGCAAGTTCTCCTGCTTATGGTTTGCATTAGCAAGATATTAGCCATTAGGCAGAAGACATAACCCTGTTCCCAAACTGACCTGTATAGCAAGGTATATTAACTTAGGTATTGTGCCACTACAATGTGACTATAAGTTTTCTGGACCAGAGCTGTTTTCTATCAGCCCTGATCACAGTGGATTGAGGTCATGCATATTTGCATCTGTTGGAATAACTCTGCCTTTTAAATAGCAGGCACAGCTACATATATGCTGTAGAAGAATTAATGTTATTCTAAAACTAATCAAGATATGAAATAAGTTTAGTGTTGAGAAGGTGAGAATGCATGTTGCTGTTATTAAGGGCAGTAACTCCAGTGTAGAACTGACTGGAAATTTTTGGGTTTAAAACCATAGGAAAGTACTAATTAGCAAAACAGAAACTTTTCTAAGAATTTAGCCAGTGTTTTAATTTGTCCACAGTTTTTAGCCAGGATACAGAATTTTAAAATTCTTACATGTAGACATTTATTCTTATAAAAAATAAAAATATTTTTTCTCATAACATTCATTTAAGCCCCAAACTGTTGAATTCTGTATGAGTGCAGCAAGTATTTTTGTGCAAAACTGCCAATCCCTCCTGCTCAAGGTAAATGACTTCACCTAAATAAACAACTTTTATTTGTATGACAGGCTATGATAAAAGTTGAAGCTGTCATGAGGATGTAGAAAAGACTTGTTCAAACGTCTCTTTTACCCAAGACTCATTATCAAAATATTTGCCAATAATCTTGGACTAGTGTAAGTCTCTTTCTAGTGTAACTGATCCTATGCAATTGGAACAGCTCCAGCAGACTGATTACTCCATCCAGAACACCCCTTAGCATGGTGCGTAATGAACATTAATGAACATGCAAGTTAAAGGCTTTAGATGTTTGTCTGATTTTGTGAAGGAAGAATTTACACTCATACTTCCCAGTTTTGCCTCAGACAGGATAAGAAAAAAAAAAAAGACAAAAATGTCAGTAATATTGGTAGGAAGGGAAAAATGTTACCCACAAAATTGATATGAAAAATTGAGTATGAATAAAATCTCTTCTATGACCATGTTTTCACTTTAGTGATCATTCCCATATATTTCCTTTCAAATAAATGTGCCGTGTCCCTGTAAGGAACAGCTGCAGAAACAATATGCAGTGTTGAGAAAAAAATTGCTATTGTGTCTTTACTGCAAACCACAAAGATGTACTGAAAAATAAAGAAAACATAAAGAAAATATTTGGAAAAAATAGCTAATCATGAGTCTAAAATGCATTGCCAGGTTTACTATGCTTTGCTACTTTGATTTGAGCATGACCTTTTGAAAAAAATAGATTCCTGGTTTTCAGCACTGTTCATGCTATCACTGCAAATATTTTCTCAAACAATATGAAAATACAGCTGTGTAAGGAACTGCTCTGATGATACAAAGAGTACTCTAAAAATGTCTGAAGTTATGTAGTATAAGTTACTTCAGCAGCTCAAGGAGCCCTAGACTATACCTTTTCCCATAAGGTACTTGTCCATTTTATTTATAAAAACTGGGTCACTATTCAACGAAGTTTGCAAGACTCATTCTACAGGGAAAAGACAAAATAAGAAATGTCACAATTTTATACCATACATCCTGCATGGTGTCTCAGCAAATCTGGTCTCTGTCACTGACTGTCTAATTAGTCAAAAAAGTCCACTTATCCCTTTATTTAAGCTAAAGAACTGGTCTAAAACTTAGAGTTCTGACTAATTACCAGGCAACATGGATATGAACATGGTTTCTTATTCTCCTTCTCACACTATGACTTTCTCTAAAACATCGAGCAAACAGCAAGCATCAGCACCTCCTACATCTTGAGCAAAAAGTCCAATAATTCTATTAGTACATGAGTTAAAACCAGGATCTCCTTCAGGAAACCATCTTCAAGTCTCCTCGGGTCCTACAACCAACATTGGTAGGCATAAAGTTCCACAGTAAAGGATTTGGGTTTCAGATTATGAAAGGTTTTAATCAGCTATGTGTCAGGTGCATGACCTCCAGAAGTGGGAATGATTTCAATTAGATTTCTGCCCCACAGCTCCAGTCCATTCTTCTAGATAATTCCAAAGTCCATAACTTGCCGTATGGCAGAGTGAACCTTCATGTACAGCTCTATGCTTTGAATACTTCTCTGGGAGTCTATAAAAGGAAAGTGAAGACACTAAATATGTGAAGTAATGAATATAAAAATGCTTAAGTATTTTATTTGGTCCAACTTTTAGACTGGAATGTTTGGCTGGGTTTTTTTGTTTTGCTTTGTGGGTTTTTTTGGAGTGCAGTAGGAAACAAATAACTTTTTCTTCATATAGTACTTTACTCACCAAATGTCTGGAGATGTGAATGGAAGAACATGAAGTGCCATAACAAAGTTCAGTCTCTGTAAGTCTAACAGCTGATCAAGACTAAATAAAGGATTTTAGCAGTCTGCTAGAGTCTGTAGGTCTCCTGGGGTTCTTCTAGACCTTTGATTTCAGGAAGTACAATGATGAAGGAACCAGTGGGGTTTTTTAAGAGAAAACAACATGTTATTTCAACCAGAGTTCTACTTCATAACAGGGTTGACTTGCAGCAAGCTTCTTCTCTTCCTCGGTTTTTCTCACTGTGTTTATAGCAGACAATCATTACAGCTTTAATCTTGAAACTACAGCTTTCATTCCCAAAAATGTGTAAGAGCCATGAGTCCTGAAGTTATCCTATTTTTACCAATAATAACAACAAAAGTTTAGAACCTTAGTCTGACCAGTATTTGAGTAAGAGAAAAGAAGTCAGGAAAAGTTTTTTTTCTTTAAATCTTAATTAAATTTTATTTACATGCTCAAAGCAAATTGTATAATATAACATTAAAAGCAAGTCGTAAATGTATTTAATTACCCATCTTTTAAGCAGTTTCTTTCACTCTCATCTTCCTTTTAGGTATTGTATCTTGACATCTTTTTCTCATAATGTTTTGTGCTACGAGCAGTGATTTTAGTCCTCGCACAGTGATTTAACCCTTTGTGTTCTTGAAAAATTGACTTCTCTCTTCTTGAACAACAGGCTGTTTCTCAAAAATTCAATTTGTATTCCACCCAACTAGTGTTAACAGGTTATTTTCCATATGCTGAGATTCGTATATTGCTTATGTATTGCATATTTTTTCAACCTGAGAGATCTTATTTATATTCCAGCAAAGTGGGTGAATGAGGCACTATATCAATGATAAGCAGAACTTTGGAGCCCATGAACCATATGTAGGCTGTGTGCAGGGGGAAACTCTCACAGTGTTTATAACTACTTTTCTTTCTCACAATGTATACTCAGGAAGTCTTTCCCCTATCCAAAAAAGCATATTTTTTCATATGAGTTTGTGGTTGTCCAGTGGTAGATGACAGACAGTAGTGCAAGAAAATCTCAGCAGGCAATTGGAGGATAGGAGGCCCAGTCTAAAGAATCCATGATACAAAAATCTTTGTCTTCTCACAAACTTTTCTAAGCCTTTTTTTTCAGATCATACAGCAAAAGAAACTTCCCCTTCCTGCCATCCTCAAAGATCTAAAGGTTTCTCGGAAGTTCAGAACATTGCTCCCCAGCCCTTCATTCCCAACAAAAACAGCCTCCTTTTCCTTTAACACACCAACTAATGAAAAAATGTAAGTACTCCAACATAAATTCAAAGTGGTAGCTCTGTAGTACAAATCAGGGAATTAGCAGCAACTGATTTTAAATAGGACATACAACAGAAGTGCCTTGGGGAAAATCAAAAGCCAATTTGTACTTCTACAAAACCATGAGGCTAAATTTCATTCAGCATGCAACTCAAACATGATTTTCCCAGTAATTCCATATGTAATGTGCCATTTTTGAGTTGGAATTAATTAATATGTAACTTTTATTATTAAATATTATGAAAAGATTAAATTGATCACATCTTTCTTTTCTGGATCATTCATTACACACAATATCGCTACTATATTAAGGAAGTGTTTGCTTTGACATCTTGTATTCTTTCATAAGATCCTTTTCCTATCAGGCATGAATATTGAATGCAATGCATTGCACTTGAGTTCTGCTAGCTTGGAACAGCAGTTTAGGGACAATTATAGATAGCAAAGGAAATAGAAGAAGGAAAGTGAAAGGGGAAGGACAAGGAAAGAGATCCTGAAACTTCTGGGTATTGTAGACAAGTGTCTATAGTCACTATGGAAAAATAACAAAAAACACATTTACCTATCTATTATGTCTCATATCTGCACTGGACAATGATACAATCTGATTGTCAGAAATCAGGAAAATGAAAAAGGTTTTGTCTATGAGTAAGGCATTACAGGATCAAAAAACAATGAGCTGCGATGTGTATCTTCTTAAATCTTTAGAGAGAATGAGGTGATGTGTCATGTTGGAGGGTTGAGGTTTTTTCCTTATTGCATTGCAGCCACACTACTGCAGAGGCTTTTCTGTGGACTTTGGACACTTAAATAAAATCAGTGGAAAAATTTTGTTTCTCCTATATCACCAATCTTTAGCATTGTGTAGGAACATAATGTTCTAGAAAAATTTTGCTTACTTGAAGCAAGAAAGAAACTACTTAATTAATCTATTTTTTTAACATGTGGTGGTTTTGTGATATACAGTTAGCTACTGTGTAGACTTTTATGATGTAATTTCTCATTGACATGATAGTACCACCAATTTAATCTTAAATTACAACTCATTTTAATTTAATTCTAAACTATAACTCCTGTTAATTATGAAAGGGACCAAATACAGGATCACAGGGCAAGTATACAGCAAGTATTAAAGAAACTAGTCATGCAAACCTGTGTGTGGGCTGTCTGGTATGTGAGTGGGTACATTTTTATGTGTCTGTCCATAGCTACAGATAACCTCTGCAACTGAAAGCTTTTTGAAGTGTTCTATTAGAAGTTTTAATATGAACATGAATATTGTCTAAATTAAAACACTTTGTAATCATGTTGGTGGTAGTTCTACAGTGGGTTTCAGTTTGGTCCAAAGGGATTTTGAGGCCAGTGAGAATCAGATCTAGGGCATTTAAAATGTAATCACAATATTTTAAATCACTTCTACTTGTGTATTCACAAACCCCATATTTCAACAAAATCAGACAATTTAGAAATACAATGAATGGATAACTGAACATGCAAGATTTACATATAAAAATACTTGTACCTGGAAATATTTCAGGTCATTGTTTAGAAGCTTGTGCAGAACAAACTATTGCAGTTCAGGAGATAGCATTTAGAATTATATCAGGTAATTTTATGGAAACATAAAATCTAAATAGTGATAACCCCCCCCCCCAGCAGCCAACGAGCTTAACCCTATGGATTGGTAGGAAGGGAATAAGAGAAAAATATTTGTAATTTACTTTGTGGTACATTTTAATACAGTAAAATCATGTTTGTTCAATGCCACAATGCATGTGGTACAATTAGAAAAGACACAGATAGCAATAATGATGATCATTGAAATTATTTTAACTGTGGGTTATGTTGAGACTATTTAACCTAGAAAAGAGACTTTTTGAGAGGAGTATAATAGTAGTCCATGATTGTGGGTAGCACAGGGAGTAATTATTCACAGTTCAAGAACAGGCATCAAATTAAACTACTATATGACAGGAAGAATAAATATCTCTATATTTTCTCATATTATTCTCTGTGCAACTACTCTGACCATTTCTGAATAATGGTACTGGAACAAAGAGATATTTGTGTTCAACCAGTAGTGCTGTTCTCACGGGGAATTTGTCATATGACCATTCCATGTAAGTGTTTCTAATAAATATCTGTTACAAACCCCCTTATTGTCTTGAATCATACCACTGGTAATTGAAGAGTGTGGTAAGTGTAAAGCAGCACAAGATGTCTTCAGATAATGCCCTTGCATTCCTGCTATACTGTACTAAGGGAAAAATATAGTCTACTAAGTTTGTTATCATGAGGCAGGTATTTAAATGTTTGTAAAGTACTTGAATTCATATAATGGCATTTTAAAGAGTAACTGTGAAATTTTAGTTTTATAGGCAAAGTGAGTGCTGCAACAAGATTTTAAAGCATATGTACTCCCTACTATAAAACAAGGCTGGCACCTCACTACTTCTACTCTTCTTTACAACAAAAAATCTAGTTCTTTGGTGCTTTGACATAGAGAAAGATGTCAACTGCATAAAATTTTACAGTCTGCAATGCTATAAAACATCCTATATTTTGGCTTCAGTAGAAGAAAGGAAAATTAATGACATCTAATAAAAGCCTTTCAGTGTAATTATTCAACATGCTTTTCTCAGACTCTCAGTACAGTACATCATATTGTGAAGAACTTTCAATTTGCTTATTTGCTTCTTATGGTATCAAATACAGGAAACTCATATAAATAATTCTGTCAAAATAATCAGAGTCAACAGAGCATTTACAAGTGATTAAGGAGAATTAAATTTCATTGTATTCTGCAGTCCTAAACAAATTTCATACTCACCTGAGTTTGTTTCACAGCAAATCAATAATACTAAAGACTTTATTTGAACAGACAATATATAGTTTCCTATTCCTGTTCAGTGTGCATATGAAACTATCAGCTACACTTAATGAGAATTTTTTTCATAAACATTCATGGGTGGAAATGAATTCTTTGCTTAAAGAGACTTTGCCATTTTGTGTCTGTCATCAACGAACAGCCTTGAATATCAAAAGACACTGTCCAAATGTCAAGACGACTTTTTATACATTTGAGTGATCTCTGAGCAATTATTCAGTGATTCAGTACCAAAGTAAATAAACTATTGTTATTCTTTTGTCTGGTTTCATTGCACAGCTATCAGTAGGATTAAAAAGTTAAAAAAAAACCAACAAAATTCACACTATAGGCATTATTAAATATCTTTGTGATACCAATGATATGAAATGTACTGTAAAGGTAATACCACTGCCAGAATGTATATTCTTCTTGGGTATCAACATCGCTGTACTTTGTGTCTTTTTATCTCAAGGTGCTATTAATTTCTGCCCATCAAGAAGTCCTCAGAAAGCATCAATGATCTAAAATATTTTCTTAGCGAGTAAAAGCAGCACAATAATTACCAAAAGGTACAGAGATGTCATAGGGTAAAATAACTGAAGACGGAATCCCGGAACATTATAATATTTCCTATCCAATTGTCAGTGAATTATTTGAGTTTATGAGCTGTTTTTTCTTCAAGGACAATGTTCTCAAATAATAACAAGTATTGTTGATGTGAAAATAGAGATACGTTCAAATATTAATACACATGTAACACAGGCTTAAAGTATTAAAAATGTTTGGAGCAAGTTTCCCATCGGTGATAAATCAGAATGTGATTGTCTATCAGCTGAATAAAATACTTTGAGGGTGCAAGGAGGAACAATCTGAGTTACTGCCTGAATTCTTTTTGGAAGTGTGCCTCCCTGCATCTGCCCTATATCATGCATAGACCTGGACCCTGTGTTGTGTGATTTCTCCTAGACCCTTTGAATATATGCTGCATGCAACCCTGTCTCTGTCCCTTTCTCCTGGATGGACTTTGACCTCATGCTGTAGCCTTGTCTTCAGCCTGGTCTGGCCCTGTCTGCTTTTCCTCCAAGCTGGATTTCCATAGAGGGATCACAGATAAGACCACCACTCACTTGTCTCTGCAGTTGATGGACCCCATTTTCAGCACCTGCCTCTGCCTGCAGGATTCAGCCCGTGTGAGACTGCATGAATCTGGCTGATGAGGACGTAGCCCCAGGGGGAGCCACCTTCCGAACCTGGCTTGTCTGTTTTTGAGGAGCAGCCCTGTCCTTGCTGCTCCCTGATGCAGAGATTTGAAGTTGCATCTTCCTGGAAGGGTTAGAGTTCTAGCAAAGAGTGATGAGTACTTTTATTGTTATGCACAGGATTCATGTGAAGATTTAAGTACAGAACATCATGTAGCACTCCAAGTAAAAAGGCAATTTGTATATCCAGAGTGGAGAAATGGAGCAGCTATATTTAATGTCAACTGATGAAAAACACTACCAAAAACATTTTTAAAGATAACATAATCAATGAATTTCACTTTGTGCATATGACTATAACTTGGGGTTTGTACTTCTTGAGAAAAAAAAAGGAGGAGAAAGCTGTCAATTAAGGTCTTCTACCATCTGGTTTATTTATGCATTCTAGAAGCATTAGGAATCTTGAAAATATTTTTAATTGTAATAATTTAGGAGCTGAGTAGGAAGAAAAATTGAATGTGAAAAAATAATTTTTAATGTTCTTTTTCCAATCATGTCATGTTAACTGATCCAGATTGGTTATTATAAACATAACTTAGTGTTTAAAAATATTTAACAAAACCATGTTTTCTTCTGCAGAATTGCTCAGGCTTGAAGGGTACACCCACGTGGGTAGAGCCCTTCCCAAATCTTTGTTCACAAAGCCTAGTCTTGATGATGAATAACAAATATATTTCTATCGTGTTATAAACAAAGGCAATTCAGTTTGTACCACTCACTGTCCTTCCCTTAGAAAATCCTTATGCACCTGCACCTGCTTTTGACAATGTAAGCACGATGAAGCATGGCTGGAATTCACAGGTTAGTGTAGCATTCATTAAAAAAAAAAAACAACAAAAAAACCAAAACCCTAGATTAAGTAGGCTGAAGGCTCAGTGTGTCTGCAAAGGAGATACTATCCTGCAGTTTATTGCATTCTGAGCCAGAGAACACAGACTTTATA
Organism: Myrmophylax atrothorax; assembly: GCA_026770055.1. Lineage (NCBI taxonomy): Eukaryota > Metazoa > Chordata > Aves > Passeriformes > Thamnophilidae > Myrmophylax > Myrmophylax atrothorax. Next base: position 25,509,259 of record JAOXXN010000395.1, read on the forward strand.
GCACTATTACCAATGAATTTTAAATCACTCTAAAGTTCAAACTTCACTGAAGCATCACATTGTATGTTGAAATCAGATGACCATTTTGGCTGGCAAATGCCATCTATATTTCAGATAACATCCATGTTCTAATAAAAAATGAATTAAAAGACATGGAAACTTCAAGTACTATTTGTCATCTGAAAATCATATTCATTAATATGCCTCAAATCTCTAACTCTGAGAAAAGCTAAGTCAGTTCCCAAATTACCATAACATTCAAAACTAAACAGTAATGCATTTTAAAATGAGTGTATTGAAAATTGAATGCCAACTGAAAATAAATGATGGTACCTTTTAAAATGAAATTACAACAGACTTTTTTCTTTTTTTCTTTTCCCTCTTGTCATCTTCAGTTAGTCTAGCTGTCCAATTCTTACCATATTTACTCTATGACAAGAAGGGCCTAGACTATAGAAGACAAAAACACCACATATCTTTTCATAATTAAATACTTCATAACAATCTGAACTTGGTATGAAAATAATCCATTACATAAAAAGGAGTTTCTTCTTTTCTCTGTTTTCCATTAATTTTCCCACTACATCTATCCCAATGAAATTTCACACATATAACTGTTTTTTCATTTGACCTTGTCCATAAATATCCTTATTTGATATACCTTATTTGATATTTGTAGAGCTAAATATATAATTTTTTAGTAACCTTCATATACATTTAAAAACAAAACCAAATACGTACTCCCTAAAAACAAACTGACAGACCAAAAGCTTTTCACTATGAAGTTTTGGTGGGGGTAGGGAGAAATAAGAAACTATGAGAAAAAGAAATTCAAATCAGATATTTTAATATATGTTAAAATGCTTCCATTATGTACCCAAAATAGTATCAGATTTCAAAATATATTATATATCCACAAAAACCCTAAAACTAAAACCCAACCCCTGCATACTTGACAATAAAATTTAGTAAAATGACAATGGGATTGTAATTCCAGGAAAGTGGCTAGGTTTTTTAAACTCTAAATGGGAGAAAGTCACATAATCGATTTATGAAGTTCCACAAATCTCTTTTCTGCATAAACTTTCACAGTATTTTTAGTATTTACTTGTATAGTGCCTGGTAGAGCATAGGTTCCCCTACTGTTTCACATCCATAAAGCAGTAGTCTGCAAAGTATACAAAGAATGAAAATAAATTTACTAATATTTACAAAAATACGTTCTCATTCTTTCCATCTTCAGTCATCATTTCCACTTAATGGATTGTATCCAGTATGCAATTGGCAGATCCTGTTTGCCTGATATCATAGTAGACCAATAAACATTTTTAGACTACTTTGGCAGAGAACATCTTTCTTTATTTGGCATCCTTCTGTTTTTCATTGTGGCCACATTTTTAAATGCAACCTCTAATTTTGCACTGGCAATCAATTACAGGTGCAAATAATTAGAGTATTTAGATGTCCAAATACCTGATTGAAGTCACAAATCATGTAGTTAAAGTCTAAATGCTATTGATTGTGACCACAGAATGAGTGGTTTAGTTGAATTCCCCTTTACTTGTTTGACTATGAAAATCAAGATGCTTTTTAAAATAAATAGAACATTATTTCTGATGTTTAGAACTTATGCCTCTACATTGTAAATGTCTTTTTTTTTTTTTTTTTACTATAGAGAGTTACTGAGATTTTAATGGCTGTACAAATACAATAATAGTGCTTTCTTCACTTTAACCACAAGTCACAAAATCTACAAGGATAGTCAGGCAAATTATCTCCAAGTACAATTCTCTCTGTTCTCTATGGGAATTTTGCCAGAAAAAGAACTGTAAAGTTGAAGCCTTCTAATAAATGTATTTGAAGAAAGGTATATGTGCATCTGAAAATGTTTTTCTACATTTTTTTCTCCCATCTTTCTGTGAGTAGCTACAGTGCTTCAGCTGGAATCTGAACTGTACCTTGTTACTTTGGATCTAAAAATGCTTTTGTGAACAGAGATTATTAATCATGCTGAATTATGGGGAAGATTGTTGTTGTATATAAACATCTGGTATGAAATATGCTGAGGCCAACACATTTCCCTTGTGTACTCATACAAATTATTTGAAACCAGGTCTCAAGAAGTAAAAGGCTTTAAGTGCAGTAATCCATCGGGTCACGGAGGGACTGAAACAATTGACAGCTGTAACATATTTTTAACCATAAGAAATGGTAGACATACCATTTTCCTGCATGTATAGTGCCCATTATAAAATAAATATGCATGTTTCATTTGCTAGACATAAGATTAACGGGAGATAAGTCTTCAAGTCAGCATTTACAGGCTGAAAAAAGGTAATCGTCCAATTACAGACTTACTGAAATTACTTTGGTCTTATGGGTATGCCCCAGGGTTAAGTCACAGGATTGCCACAATAGATTAGCTTAGAATTTGGCTTTCTGTGTATTATTTTGACAAGAAGCAGACACTGGAAATCTCACTGCTCTCCCAGCACCTTGCCATACATTCACAAATTCTGAGAGAGCTATTCCAGCTCATCTCTCCTAGAAATAGTAGCTCCTGGTGACCAGTAAAAAAGTAGGGCCTCAGATGTTATAGATAAATTTTATTCTGTATCTTAAACTTTACCCAAATTTCCATGATGGCAGAGTCTGAACTGTGGATCTTACCTCTTCCTAATAACTTTCTCACAGGAAGCCAAAAGAGAAGAAACTTTTAAGTAGAATAAAAACCAACACAGGGCAAGGCAATTTTCTCATTTGGTTTTGGGGGTAGGTTTTAGATGCTGTAATTATTACTTAAGAGATGCATAAAAAAATAATAAAAGAATAAATATCTCACAGAAAATATGATAAAAATCAATATTTATACATCTTTTTTAAATTCTACATTTTCAGGGTACAGGTTTTAATTCATAGCCCTTCAAATGAGTCTTTAAATGTTGAAAATGCAGATAGTCATTATCCCAACTCTGAAAATTAGTAAATCACACATATTTTTTTTTTTTTTTTTTTTTTTAAATACA
>JAOXXN010000395.1:25528107-25544331 GCA_026770055.1 Myrmophylax atrothorax
ATCCTCTTGGCACTTGCCTTTGAGATATTTATATGCATTAATGAGATTCCCCTCTCAGACTTCTCTAGGCTAAACAGGCCCAACTCCCTCAGTCTCTCCCCATAAAAGAGATGCTCCAAACTCCTGATCTTCTTTGCCACCCTCCACTGGACTATCTCCAGTAGCTCCTTGTCTTTCTTGTACTGAGGAGCCCAGAACTGGACACAAAACTGCAGATGTGGCCTCACTAGGGCCGAGTAGTGGGGGAGGACCACCTTCCTCGACCTCCTGGCCACACTCTTCCCAATTCACCCCAGGACACTATTGGCCTTCCTGGCCACAAGGTCACACTGCCAGCTCATGTACCACGGGATGTTTATCTTTCATCCATATGGTCCGTCTACAGAAACAATCTCTTAAAAGATTTGATTCAATTTAGCTATGCAGTAGAGAGCAGTTGTCTTTTTATGAATCTGACACTAAGCAGGCAAAGAAACAAATAAACTCCTTTAAAGAAGGCTTTACATTATATAAACATTAGAATGACTAGAAAATCTACCAAATTAAAACAATTCATCTGCCTTTTATGGCTTTGTTATTACTGAAAAAATCCCCACTAAATTGCCAATGATTTAATGAGAATTGCTGCACAAAGCAGTGTGTCATCAGTGAAGTCATTCAGGGAAAGCTGCAACAATTCTTTCTTTTAACTTTATTGTTTTGACACCAAATAATTCCTTTCATTCTTTCAATTCTGAGATTTTTTTGACTTGTTTACTTTTACTGGAAAGCTTCTGTTAATATAATTGCTATTTAAAAATAATCAAAGGAGATATAACCTTATTTCTGTTTGTAGAACTACTCATGTGGATCTACTTCTTTTACTTAAAATATCTGTGTTCTGTTAGAAGTTCCTCACCAGTGTAACCATATTTATTTCACATCAGATGAAAATGGGCATATTCACATTTTCTAATACAAAGCTCAATACCAAAATTATGTCTTAAGCTTTTGAAGCAGGTGTTAGTATTATGTTAAATTACTGTGGAAAGATGTATTTTCAGGTGAAACAGGGCTAAGTTTGTTTAAAAATATGGTTAAATACAAGATAGATCATGCACTGAATTTTAGTATTTATTCTCTGTAAGTATGAACTCAGGTCCATATTCAAGTTCCAGTTCTCGTTATTTACAAATGTGTAACTGTTCATCATTTTCTCAAGTTTAAATGCCAAATGTCTATATAAATCAAAGTTTCAAAGTGATGGTAAAGGTCTCTTGGTTAGTCATAGATGTAGACACTGAGACCTCTCAGAAAAATCTATAATTTCAGCATAGTTAACTATTGTTATATTACTTTTACTTCTATATGAAGGTTGTGATCAAGGAGAAAGTACAAGAAGGAGTACAATACCATATTTAGCTTTATGTGACCTGTTAGTTTAAAAAAAAACCCCACCCTACTTTTCTTCTTATTCCTTGTCCCATAGATCATACAAGTGAACTTTATTTTAGCTCACTAGGGCAGTACTTGTCTTAAAATGGGATAAAACTCAGAATGACTTTGTAATAAGTGAATTAATATTTCATTAGATATTTTAAAGGTATCCATAAAGCTCTTATAAGATTAGGTAGGTGTATGTATTTGTTAAATCACATATATTTGCTTAAGCTAAATAGAAACAGCAAATATCCCTGATTTCTTCTATTACTATCAAATTAGTCAAGGAAGGTATTTTGTTTTCTATTAGTAGGAATAAGGAATGCAGAGCACTTTAAAAGACAACTGTTTTTCTACTTCTAAACTAAATTTTTAGACTGCTTAGAAATTAAGACAGAATGGAACAAGCAGTTGTTCAGAACATTAATTGTCTCAACCTACTTGGTAATGGAAAGATAAAGTAGGAAAAAGCAAACTTTAAAGAGCTACAGCACACAGAAAAATGCAAGCCATACAGCATTGCATTTTCCAGAGCTGAGAGAAAGCTAAAAAATGCAGAGTACAGGGAGCAATGGCAGTGTTTGGTACTAGTTGACAATGACATGCAGAGCATCCTAAGCAATAGTGTTTATCTCACAGAGCATCTGAATTATTCATAGACTCCAACAGTAGAATAAATTTATTGTCTCCTATAAGAGATATAAGAGGTTGATAAACTGCTTTTCTGACCTTGAAGAACTTTGTTGGCACATTAAGGGACTTTGATACATAGCAAGGTGCAGACACTCACTATGATTTGTTAGGTGCATTCTGCTGGGACTGTGCTATCAGGTGAATTGAAAACAAAAAACCTCTCTCAAGAAAGCAGTGTGAAACAAAAAAAGAAGCTGGTGGATTTTCTCCCACTGACCGTGTGGTACTGATTAGAAGGTGGAGGGGAGGGCTTTAAAATGTATATTTTTTAACTACTACTAACATGTGGAGAAGAAAAGATGGAATATTGTCTTCTCTGTTTCTGCTATGTACTTTCTACTGTGGTACCAATGACTCTGACCCACCCTGCTTTACCCATTACATATTGCTCTATACTACATACTGGGATTCAAACAGACGACAGCAGGGCCTCAGAGAGGCTAGAACTAAGATCCTACTGATAAGGAAGCAAGGGCATGCTTCTCTACTATAGTACAAATACTCTTCAATTGTGGAGAATGAGAAAAACTTGGTAAAGGAAAAAGAATGTTGCCCAACTGAAACATTTCCTTAAATGGATAAGCAGAAAGAATTGCATTAATTACTGTCAACACAGGTTCTTTTAGAGCATTTATCTTAATATCCTCTCTTCCATCTCTATGGGTTTAATCTAAGCTTAGTATGAGTATCTTTTCATTATCTCCTTGTTGGATAGGCCAATACAACTTACAGAAGTGGTTAAACTACCTGTTTTTCTCAACCTCAGGGCCTCAAGAGTTGTAACTGCACAGAGAGAGGCAGCAGCACACAGGGCCTCCAGAGATCAGCAGTTTGCCTCACAAAACTGCCATCTGTAACTCTGAATAATTAAATATAACTGATAATCAATCAGGAGCATATGGTTAGCATAACAGAAATTGAACTGTCGCTGAAGTCAGGGAAAAAGCTGCTTCACTGAGGATTAAGAAGATTGGATTTTGGTTACCTGCACACTATATTGCATGTGAATAAAAAGAGGATTTTAGTTTCCAGTATAAGTAGTCTATTAATCCTAATAAATGCAACCATCTTTCCTACAGAAACATTTAACATGAGTTTAGTGCTTTTACCTCATTCTAATACTTCTGTCATAAAATAGAACAAAAATAATGTACTATCTTAAAATAAAACCACAGGGCTGTTTTGTGTAAGCTGTTGAGAAATATTGTTTTCAGCTGGAAAACAGTAAGAAAAACATAAGAAGGTCAAGGGCTGAACTGTGATCACCTAATTCAAGCAAATGAAAGCAAAGCAGGCAAAATGATCCCACTTCCATATTGGTGAGAAACCAGTTGGATAAACATGAGCAAAACAGTGATGCTTCCTTTAAGACAATATATTTGAAATAAGCAGCAGTCCCTTCCCTTGCAAGGAGTTGCTTGTAGTGCCAGAAGCCATTGGCAATTGCTGGCACACCTCTGCTTTAGTGCTGCCAACTCAGAAATGTGCAGTTTAGTCTGTATCCTCCTTCCATCTTCCTGCTTTCTCTAGGAAGAGACTACTTGAATTAGAAGAAGCTACTTGATCTTTAAGACTACCCCTGTTACTCCCTTTGTGAGTCCACATTTCAAATCACACTGTTGTTTTAAAAGATGGGAAGACTGCATAGCTGGAAAATTGCTCTAACAAGGACCAGTATATTATTTATGTATGCAAATACACACACAACTCTAAAAAATGAGGGCTATTCAATCTGAAGAGTTCTGTGTTCACAGACTCATCCCTGGTAATACCACATGACTGAGCTCTCAGCGACAGGAAATGCCAAAGGGCTAGTTACGTATAACTCTGACGATGAATAATCAGCAAGGCATTGACAGTAAGCATAGGTAATTTTGATTGAATAGACTCTCTAGGTTCACATGGACAATTCAGAAGCCCATTATACTTGTTTAATGAACATAAGCTGAGTAATAGAGATCATTCATTAATTCACTACATTAATTGAAGCCAGTATTGTTACCTTTTGTCTTTGTTTAATGCTGCCATTATCTGACCCAGCTTTATGTTGTTCATATATTTAATACTCTGTGAACTGTTTCATGTTGACTTTTTGATGTGTTATAAAAAATTCAATGCAATTTCATTAAGAACAGAGCTGAAGTGGGGTAAATAGTAACTCCAGATATAGTGCTATCTATATTTTAATTTTCAGTGTAAAATGTTCTGCCTGACCTTTTAGAAAGCTCTATTATATTAAATTAGGTCTCTATATTTCAAATGGTCTATGTTCATATTGGCATTTCTAATAAACCTTGGAAAAGGAAAATATTTATTATTTAAGCTTGTCCATCACCAGTTTCATGCCACAATTGCAGATATTTTATGTAAAGGAATATATATCTTTCAAGTAAAAGGAAGAAAAATTGCTTGTGTAACTTTACAGCCTTTCATCAAGTAAAATGAATGGGGGTTTTTAGCCATTAAGATCTTGCCTAGGTTTCTTTCTTTCTCTGACACTTTTCATTCCAAAACTGAACTTTGGGATAGTATGTGAATTTGCTCATTTATTCATTTTTGGATAGTCCTAAGCCCTGTCTTTGCTTTAGCTGAAAAGACTGATGGCATGTTAACACTTCTAAGGTTATTTGTTCTTAAGTACATCTTCTAGGTTATATGTCATAATGACAAGCAGCCAGCATTGTAGGTGCCAGAAACAGTACAGCCCTGTAGCAGGGTTACAGTTCATAGACTAAATCAGCTCAGAAGATGTATGGGTGGTCCAATGGTTGCTGAATGTTCAGTCCAGGAGTTTAAAAGAGAGAATCAATGAGCTGAAACTGTGTAAAATAGGGGTCAAATATGTACAGCTGAGGCTCACATATATCAGATAGGGCTATGTTTTATCTTCTGCTGTGTAATATTTGTTACTGAAACGTGGCTCAGAAACACTCTTTTAAAAGTAGATTGGTATTAATTAATTCAGATTACTGTCTGCTCTAGAAGACAGCGAATAGCAGTATAGTTCTGAGTCACCTTTGACACATTTCTATCTATCTCAAAATCTAAGTACCAATTCAAAATTGCCAGCAGATATTTGATCGAAACTCTCTCCTCCACTGATGGCCCTTTGGTTTTGTGTCAGTGATTTTCTTGCCAGCACAATCTGCTCCACCAGACACAGCTTCCTTGCTTTTTTATCTGCATGACTTTGTGTTCCATTGGACAGTTGAATCTATTTCAAGTCTTTATAGCTATTTCTGGATTGATAAATAATATTCTCTCTATGGCGCTGATTCAGTTTCTTTGACTTGAAAAGAAGCCTGGTACTGACTTAGAGGAAAACAAAACAAAACAAAACAAAACAAATTCAGGTGGACCAGTGAGAATTCAGAGAACTTCATCAGCTCAGCAAATCTAACTTACATTTGGGAGAAAAAAAAATCAGTTCAAACATTAAAATCCTTAATTCTCAGACTCTGACTGCTGGTCTCATTATTCATACAAGTCTATAATGATTCTTATAGTGACCCTCTGTGACTTTCCATCCTGCATTTCTGGAGCAGCCTACACTGCTGCAGTATCCTTAACACTGAGTTGCTCTTTTCCCTATCCTAGCTTGGAGACGTTTCAGATAGGAATTTGATCTCAGACCTACTTTCAGCATACAGAAGCCGTAACTCATATAACTAATACACTTTTGAGGGAGAATATAGATTTCCTTTGCCACAGGTAGTGGTGGTGGTAAGGGTGCTTTTAGGATGCAGAACTGCTAGAATGAGAAAGCTGGAGTGTGCCTGATCCTTCTGTTATTTGAATGAGTAGTCTTGTTGCTGTCCCTCCAAACAATTTTGAAGTTTCTGAACTAGTATTTGGAAAATTGACGTCTGAGGAACTTCAGCCTAAGGAATGGAGAGAAAGAAGTTGTGAAAGGTTAAAGAAGACATAGATAAATGTGAATATAGAAGTAAATAAAAGCAATACCACCAAGGAAAGAAAAAAGTCTTGTAAGAGAATTGGATATGACTATTAATGCTATTGTAGGTAATTAAGAATTAGAAAGGAAGAATATAGATAACACATAACATCTGGGAAGGGGGTACGGGTTACTTAGTTGATTTTGAGGGTATGGATAATTTCTTAGAATTATAGAATGGCCTGGGTTGGGAGGGATCTCAGAGATAATCTAGTTCTAATTCCCCTGCCATGGTCAGGGACACTTTCCACTAAACCAGGTTGCTCAAAGCCCCATCCAATATGCCCTTGAACACTTCCAGGGGTGGGGCATCCACAACTTCTCTGAGCAACCTAATTTCATGAAAATAACTTTGGTTATGACATGGTTACTATAAGGGGAACTAGATGCCCAAGTCTTCTAGCCCTACTTTTAAATGCTTTGTTGAAAGAGAAGATACCTTAATTGGCAGATCAAGGAAAATTTCACATTTATTTTTTTAGTTTATAAGGAAGTTTTATAAGCATTCAAAAACATGGAATACTTTGTTGAAGCTTCATCTTTTTAATCAACTCAATTTTTATTTCATTAAATCTAATATAAAGAACCTGTCAACAATTTAATTTGAAAACATGCAGTAATATTTTGCCTTGCCATTATAATGGGTGACAAACTTATGCAAGTGGAATAGTTTTTGTTCTGTTTTGTTGTGTTCGTAGAAAAAAATCCAATAAATTCAATGTACTGCAGTGTGAAACAATACAAGTAGGTGTAGTAGGATGTGGCCTTATCCTACCCCTAAAAAGTGTAATTTTTTTTAAAAAAAATCCCTAATTATTAAGAATAGCAGTTGCTATATATATTTCAGAAGACTGTTTTAAGTGTCCACTTTGCTTTCACTACCAGTACTAGTACTCAGCTCAGTGCTTAAAACCTTCATTACTATTCACAGCATTGGAATCTGTGGCAGTAAAATGTACCTTTTCACCTACTGTAGATCTTACCTGTTTTAGAATCACAGAATCAACCAGGTTGGAGAGACCTCTGAGATCAACAAGGTCAGCCCTTGATCCAAAACCACTGTGATTACTAGATCATGGCACTAAGTGCCACATCCAGTCTCCAGGGATGGAGAATCCACCACTGTCTGTCATAACACCATCACTGTGGGCTGGATGAGCGGACAATGACATGGATTGAGAACTGGCTCAATGGCAGAGCTCAGAGGATTGTGATCCATGGAACAAAGTCTAGTTGAGTTTGTAGCCACCGGTGTTCCCTGAGGATCAGAGCTGAGTCCAGTCTCATTGAACTTATTCATCAGTGGCCTGGGTGAAGGGATGGAGTGCACCCTCAGCACGTTCACGGATGATACAAAACTAGAGGGAGTGGCCAGTACACCCAAAGGCTCTCCTGCCTTTCAGGGAGACCCAGACAGTCTGGAGAGTGGGGTAGAGAGGAACTTTATGAAGTTCAACAAAGGCAAGCACAGAGTCCTGCACCTAGGGAGGAATAATCCCATGCACCAGTATAGGTTAGGGATTGACCTGCTGGAAAACAGCTCTGCGGAGAAGAAGTTGGTGTCCTGGTGGGCAAGTTAACCATGAGCTAGTACTGTGCTCTTGGGGCCAAGAAGGCCAGTGTTACCCTGGGGTGCATTGGCAAGAGCACTGCTGGCAGTTTGAGGGAGGTGACCCTGTCCCTTTGTTCTGCTCTGGTGAGGCCACATCTGGAATGCTCTGTACAGTTCTAGGCTCACCAATGCAAGAAAGACAATAAACTACTGTTGAAGGGCTATGTAGGTGATGAGGGTATTGAAGCATCTCTCTTATGAGGAAAAGCTGAGAGAGCTGGGCCTGTTTGGTCAGCAGAAGAGAAGAGGGCACCTTATCAATGTATACAATGTATACAAAGAGCAGGTGTCAAGAGGATGAGGCCAGACTATTTTCAGTGGTGTCCAGCAACAGGATAAAGGACAATGGACACAAACAGAAACACAGGAAGTTCCATCTGAATATGAGGAAAATCTTTACTGTGAGCATGACAGAGAACTGGAACAGACTGCTCAGAAACGTTGTGGAGTCTCCTTCCCTGGAGATGTTCAAAACCAACTGGAAGACAATCCTGCTCTAAGTGAACATATTTTACCAGGTGGGTTGGGCTGAATTATCTCCAGAGGTCACTCCCAACCTCTGCCACTGTGTGATTGGGACTTCATTCCATAATTCTGAAGACTAATTTTGAAATATTCAATATAGATGTTATTTTTGCTATGGGACTTGAAGTTTGAGAAAAGAAGTGGATAGATAATAATTCTTCCATTAGACTCTTTTGTCACTCATTTTGTTACTTTAGCTACTAATGACATTTTATTAATATGTAGCTTTCAGTATGACATAGAAAACCATTATGCATTTTAACATGGGGTAAACAGCCTTTCAGCTACAAAAATAAAATAAAAATCCCCAACTTTTTACTAAGCCAGAAAAGACAGCCAAACAGGTCACTAAATGTCAATATTGTTATGTTATTTCAATGTGATTATGCCTGTCATGGAACAATTATGCCTCTCATGGAAGAATAATGATGTATTCTATAAAGTAACCACGGGATCAGGATTTACCCACTAAAAATGTTTTTCCTTTTGTTAGTTCCTCACAAAAATTTAATCTGCAGCATTAGTTGTTCACAAGAAATGTTTTTATTACTGAGAGATGAATCTTAAATGTTTAATGAATTTGTAAGTACTATTTCTATTTGATAAATGGGTATTGGGACAGAGCTGGTTCGATTCACCACACACAGATAACTGTTAACTAGTGAACCACTAAGTCTAAGCCAATCATTTAGCCTCCCTCTGTAGCACATCAATAGAGAAAGACGCCCTTTCCAGAGAACAGTTTATTTTCACTACTCTAAATATGTAATTTTGGATAATAAGCTTCTGGAAGTGCTTTCCTCTCTCTCAGTAGATTAGAAGCAGCACAGATCTAAACTAGTCAATTCAGGTTAAATGCCTGACAAGATGGCTGACAGCTGGTGAAACTCTCCCCCAAAAAACAAAGCCAAGGCTTGTAAGGTACTTCATTCCAAGTAAAATCAATAGATGATAATAAAATGAAATAACCTACAATAGTTTCTAAACAGAAAAATAACAGTGAAAATAAAAAGCTGCTTAGGGATATGAAAATGGACCTCTTCAGGCCAGAACTGGAAATCTAATAGCCATAGCATTTACTCCATAGACTTTGTAATAGAAATCATACAGATCTATATGGGGGGAAAAAGTTATAGTATAGCATATTTTTCCACCTGAATGGGAAAGAGATCTTTTGAAAGTCTATGAGAAGCTGAACCTTTATCCAGAAAATCATCTGAATTCGTCATGGCATTTGAGTGTATGTACATAAAGGTTTGTGGGTTTGGCTGAGTATTGACCATGGTCAGCTCCACTTGAACTAACCCTAATAATGCACTGTACTTATGTATAGGATATTAAAAGCAGTGCACAAAGATGTACTCAAAAGAAAATTTGACTAGGAAAATATTAGATACACAAAACTACATTTTTCTTACAGCAAGTAAACCTAATTTAGTTAATTAAATAAGAGAACCAAATATATTTTTTTCATTTATTAAAGCAAATTCATCATTTCTGCCTTTAACTGTAGCAACCTTGTTGCTGTAAGCTGTTAGCTTTTAACAGTTATTCAGTCCTGTTCCCAGCTGAAGCAATTATTTCAGCATGGGAACAGGACTGAACCCAGCTGCTAAAATTCCTTCAGTTTTCACTTGATCTTAACACTCCCAAATTTCCACTGCTGCAGTTTAGAAGCACTCAATTGATTAAAATATTTTTGAGCTGGATTTTTGATAAGGATGTTGGAATCTGCCTCAAAGATACTCAAGCTTAATGTAAGGCACTCAGCCCAACAGGCTAGAAGTTAAACAACAGTGTTGAACTAATTTTAATGAAAACTAACAAATTAAAAGTATTCTTTTAAGATCCCAAGCAAAGATACTAATTTAAAGGCCTGCTTCTCTGACAACTCACAGAACACACTGATCTGGTTGGAATCTGCTTTCCCAGAGACTGTGAAAATTAAAGTGCTTTTATTCAGTTTAAATATCAAATCACATTTTATGCTTAGCAGAAGTCAGAACTTGATCTCAAGAGCTCATTTAATATAAAAGACATGAGAAAAAGGCATGAGCTCCTATACTCTAAAATGCTTTACAATACAGTTCAATTTAAATAATTCATATTCAGTGCTTTAGCTAAAGATTAAGTTTTATGGGACAAAAAAATTTCTTTATGCACATGAGTAGGAGTGAGTAAAGATCACTGGAGTCTGCATTTCTTCCTGCAGTGGCCCTAAAAATCTGTGTCAGGGCTATAAACATGGTTTTTGGTTATGCATACTAAAGGTGGGAAATCACATTTCTGACTGATAAGGATGTAGAGGACTTGAAATTATTTCCACACTTATTCAGAAAGAGGGAAATCTGAACTCAGTGCAGATTTAGAGTAAAGGGACTAAGCATTAGCTAGGTCTGTGGGATGTGAGGGAGAGAACTGCAGTTGGTGAAGTTCTGTCAGAGTCCCTGCATCTTGGGCATCTCAGCAGGCTCAGGGACTTCATCCTTCTCAAGAAGGTATCACCGGTAAATTCACATAAACCCACTGTCTGTTCCCCAGTGCACATTTCCCATGGCAGCAGCATTTTGTAGAACACAGCAAATATAAACAGTCCTGTCCAGTATCAATTCCTTTGAATCCCTCAATTCCTCTGCTGCAATTACTTTATTTACAACTGTACATTTTGGTATAACTTTAAACATAAATATTAGCTTGCAGACTTATAGAAAGGACAATAGTGGTAGCACCAAGCAGGCATTCACAAAAAATATACAACAAAGTGAAGGAAATAAGTGACCCTGAGGACATGGAACCTTGGGTCCCAAGAGGGACTCACAGAGGTATCCCTGCTGCTCCTTTTCTGAAGCTGAAGGGACAAGACTTTTGTAATCCCTCTATTGACTGCCATCTAGGGGCCCTAAGAATTTTATAGTGCATATCTTTTGTGCCATCATCTGTATTACTTTGTGTGTAGGGAATATAGACAGGAAATTTTCCTCTGTCACCTTAATGGTCGTTGATCCAGCAGATGTCTAAGGCAGAAATCCTGTAATTGTAAATGTTATCCTGGATAATAAATGAATAATTTTTTTTTTTTTAAAAAAAGGAACTGGAACAGTTATTTAGAGTTTTCTCTTACTTTGCAACCAACATACAAAGTAACATAGTTGCGATTAGTATAACCTATTACTTTATCCAGTAAATTTGTAGTAGAGAGGCATTAACAGTCAAAGAAAAAGATGGATTTTCCTGAGCTCTGAACACTCTCAAATCCCTCTGACATGACCACAATTTCTGGATAATTTCTAGTTCATAAAATGATGACTTGTATTTTTTTCTTTTCATGTATTTTTCATTCACTGGGTTTGAAATACCACAGCACTCACTCACCCACAAAAAAGAGGCTTGGTTACCATTTTACACTTTTCACATTAGTGACACCAACCTTTTTTTAAGAAGATCATACTCCTTTGGGAAACAAGGAATGTTGCCACATGTTTTCTGAAGAAAACAACTGCCCCAGCTCTCTGAGTTACTCCAGGAACAATTTCCCTAGTTGTTAAAGAGGCTGTACAATTCTGTCAGTTTTAGTCAAGGCCAGAGGAGTTATTTTATTTTTTGTCTTTGGTGTGATATATACATGTCCATTCACATACTTAGGTATCCTGCATGTAGTTTTCCTTCTCTTAGGGAAAGGTCTGCCTATCTGTTATCAACTAGAAACTTCAAGTTATCAACAAATTATGGAAGTTACACTTTAAAAATAGGAACTTAAAGACATCAGTGTAGGTCTCTGTCTGCATTCAGAGAGGTTAAATGTGTTTGACACTGTATCATTATTTTTATATAAACAATATAGTTTTACAATGCCAAAAGTATTGTTATATCTAATTCTTTGACCTCTTTTTTTTTTCTTTATTTTTTTTAATATGGTATACAGGATTTCATTTTAATTGGTTGTTACCTTGCAGTCCTAATATGGCCTCCCAGAGATCTTTATAAATAACACATTACAGCACAATGTTGTATTCATTTCAGTCAGTAAAAACAATTTCAGCGGAGATTGCTTATTTATTTCATTACATTTTGAGGGAAAATTTAGTGGGAAAATGTGCAAAGAAAACGATGATTGCTTTTTAAAGGTCTCATTAAAAAATAGCATATTATATTCTACTTACCTCTGTGACATAGAAGGCAGGTCTATTTTAAGCAAAAGACCTACATTGACTTCAAGTCTTTCCTTTCTTGACTAGTTAATGCCCCTAAACATGAGGCTCAGAGATACATAAAAAAATCAGTCAAGACCCACTTCTCTCCACATTGACGTAGACTGAGAATGATGATGGATAGAGGTAGGAGACAAAAATGGTACCTTCATCATTCCCAGAATTAGTGCGGTCCAGAAGATACTGAGCTTAATTCTATCACTTTTCATCTTTTACTTCAAAGCATCTAAAACCAATGGAGCAATTCATAGAGTTGAAGGGAAAATTTACTGTGAGTCAGAATGACAAAATCTAGTGCTCCAAATAGAGTACAACTTACTTACAACTGTAAGTAGGGCTGTACAAGACATAATGTCATGCTTGAAGCTTTTCTTCAGTGAGCTCTTAAAGTGACAAGTGGTACAAAATTTTTTCAGTCTGAGAACCTGGAATGAGGACTGTGACATTTTAAGACACATTTCAGTACAAGGATTTTGCACCTGAAATATCTTATGTCATGATACATACTCAAGAATAAAAAGAAATCAGCACATTTTTTTAATGATTTCTGAGAAACGGCTTTTTTTCATGGTATCAGATTATTGCCTAAAGTCAGCAATTTTCATACAATAGTCACAGTGTAGACAGAGGCAATCTTTATGTATGGTATTAGAGTGGAACTAAAAATAACTGTGTCCTAGAAGGGCTACAACTTCTTATGTTGATTGAGGTGAGACACTGAAGTTCCCATCTACAGTTTTCTACTTGCAAAATGAAACTAATTACACTTTTTTAACAATATTTCATTGTCTGCCTGACTTTTCAGTACAGAATCTATTTTATATTATGTATCTGTACCTAACTGAGTAAAACTCCTACCAAGACTAACCTTAAAACAATGTTTTGTGTGAAATTCATTCAAGAGAGAACAAAACTAAATTACAAAAACATCAGAATACTTGTGCTTTACTTACTTTATGGGCTAGAGGTACCTTAGGTGCATGGCTAGGTGTCACAGCAGTGCCTGTTTTCCTGTGCTAATAAGTCTTTGACCAAAAGCATATTTTTTACATGCCTTATATGTTACTCTGTGTGCACATGTGTAGGAGGGGAGGATTACTACTCCACACAAAATTCAGTCATTCAGTCTAAATGAAAAGGCAGTGCTCCTCATTTGGTGAGTTGGGCAAGCAACAAATAGCCCTTCCCTTGAGAACCTGCTGACAAGCTACAGTGTGTTTGCTTTTCTGGGCCATTTCACTTAAATAAAACTTTAAGCAGGTGATTTAGTTCCTTAAGAGAGTCTCAGAGAGAGATTATTGTGGCAGGTGGTCCTTGTTGCCAGCATGCTTGATTGGTACAGAAAACCTATTCACTTATATTCATGGATAACTTTCCAGTTTCACCCTCCCTAGAGTACTGCTCTTTCAAGCACCACTTTTAAACCCTCTTATGTAGATGAAATTCAGGCTGGCTCCTTTTGCATTCTTGTGTTTAATTTTGACTACACAGTAAATATGTGAATAGAATCATACCCAATGATGAAGGCAAATATTCCACTCTCAGCTGTTTTAAGGGTTCTTCACCATCAACAAAAGGCAGCAGATGGGCCTGTTTACTTATTTGTTTTTAAGAGAGGGAGAAAACAAAAGAAATTTTGTGATATTTTATCCTGATTTGTATGGGACATTGGGGTACAGAGGTCTAAGTCAAGTTTGCCTCAGGCTTTTGCACCGCATAAACTGCTAGTTTAAGACAATATTTCCATGTGTAGATTTTTTCTTTTCCAGCAGGAAGTATTTCCAGATGATTCCTTGCCCTGTTCCTCAGCCAATGTTTCACATGTTTTGAAAAATGTCTTGCCTGTAGATTGCTAATCCCTTAAAGTCTCTGTTCCATTCTGTGTTTACCTAAGCTGTTTGCTTTAGGTCAGTGCTCTCTGCCCATGGTTATAAAAACCAACCAACCAACCAAACAAACAAACAAAAAACCAATCTCTTCAAGACATCAAGATTGGGCTCACCTTAAGAGAGGAATAAAAGAGTTAAAACTCATACATGAGACTGAATGCACTGGACTAAGTATCATGACCCAAAGGCTGCCAAAGATTGGGGTCTATTCTGGAATCTACTTCTTGCTTGCTGCTTTTAGTTTATGCAGAGATATTAATATTCATTTCTTCAGAATAAAGAAATTAATTGGGATTTACTCTGATCCAAACTGTAGACCTACTACAGTTTTGTTTCCTGATGCAACAGATGCTTGGGGAAAAAATAAAATGTTATTAGTCTGACAATGAAAATACCAGCTGCTATTATGCAATTCAATATATTTAATCTTGATCCTGGATGTACTTACATATAGAATAGCTTTTTTATTTTTGTCTTATGTACTCCATTTTCTCCATCAAGTCCATTATCAAAGGTCAAAGGCTAAACAAGCAGTAAAGGAAAAATAGGGATATCTATCTGCCTAACCTCCAAATGTGTCTGTAACTCACAGCCAGATTTTAAGGGAGCTTAGGGGAGTTAGATACATCAACTTAGTTGTTATTTATCTACTGTCTTGCCCCATCTCTTTTGCATGGAATCTCCATAACTATAATGTAGGTTTTCTGTCTGTAGTTAAGCATATCTCACTTGATATGCTTATATATGGTATACAATAGCCTGTGGGAAACTGCAAATCAAAGCAAAATCCCTATGCTGAAGATGGGTTAAGTGTTCCCTCATCTCTTTCTCTCTAAAAATATCATCTTCATATTCATTAGCCATTCTTTTTCTTACTCACTTGTGAAAGACAGGAAGAATTTTTTCCTGTCCAGGTGTGGTCAGGAGGCCTTGAGCCTAGAAAACAAAGCTAAAAAAGGAGGAGGAATAGACTAAAATGACAGAAGGAAGAGAAAAATTGAGAAATGAACAAAAAAAAAGTAAGAAAAGAAGAAATTTAGTTCTGCTAAAATATTTATTTTTACCATTTTTACTGATAAAAATATTTTTAATTGTAAAAACAGGGCTTTCTAGAGTTTCCATTTCATTAAAAAATACAGATAAATTCCTCTGGGATGCCTAATTTTATATCTAAATGAAGGATTTTCAATTAAAACCAACCTGAACATCGCAAACAATTTTTGTATAAAATTTTCTATCAGTTATAGATCATAGATACATTGTAGAAAGATACACTTTCTGCTCCCAGTTTATTGCCATATGGTGAATTATCAGCTGTCACTATTGTAGTTGATTTCTTAGTGGTTGATTTGCCCAGTGTCAGATAGGAGACATGAGGCAGAGCTAGCAAGAGCAGACATCTTCCCAGTCCCAACTTTGGTAGTTTATTTTCTTCCCTCTGATTTTATTGACTGCATTTCTATCAGCAATCCTCTCCTGGTTCAGTGTTACCTTTAAGTGAACAGCTGTAACCTCAGGGATCTTTGCCCATACTCCCACAAAGATTTGGTGATTA
The DNA here is from genome assembly GCA_026770055.1 of Myrmophylax atrothorax. Lineage (NCBI taxonomy): Eukaryota > Metazoa > Chordata > Aves > Passeriformes > Thamnophilidae > Myrmophylax > Myrmophylax atrothorax. The sequence continues at coordinate 25,543,964 of JAOXXN010000395.1, forward strand.
CTGTTTTCAACTGACAAAAAAGCTATTTCCAGCTTGGCCACGACTTAAAGCAGCATCTTGCGTGTCGTAAGATAGACAAGACCTCTGAAGAACAGGCCGTTCTCTGATTGTCAGAGTAAGATGCTTGTGTTTCTGCCTTTCCTTCATTTCTCTTTATTTAGACCTCATGTATGTAACCATCCAAGCAGAAGATGGAATAGTTATTTACCAGAAAACTGAAAGAAAGTCATGATGTTACCATAGGAAAGTAGGGTTCAATAATTCGACTTAAAGTGTCAGAGAGAAACAGCGGTCACCAAAGCAAAATCCTCAGCTCTGGTGTGATCTTCTATGAGCTGTGACAAAGCTAGAAGTAATGGCTGTGTCAG
>JAOXXN010000395.1:25544431-25557543 GCA_026770055.1 Myrmophylax atrothorax
TGAAATATTTCTTTGGTTACTTAAGTCAGGTGATACCTGACTCTCCTAATCTACGTAGATTCTCTGAGCCTGCTAATTTGAAGTTTAGCTAAAACTAAAGCCAAAACTACTACATATCCCTTCCAGTCATTTATGAGGATGCTGAAGAGCAGAAGAGCACAGGGTCTAAGATGGAGCCCTGTGGAACCCCACTAGTGACAGGTCACCAGTTTGATGTTCCCCCATTTTCTATTACCCTCTGTGCTCAACACGTGAGCCAATTGCTCACCCCCCCCATGATGTGTTTATCCAGCTGTGTGCTGGAAAGTTTGCTCAGAAGGATCCTGTGAGTGACAGTATCAAAAGTTTTACTGAAATCCAAAATAAATTATATCATCTTTCTTCCCTTGATCAGCTAGGTGGATTACTCTGTTATAAAAGGAAATCAGGTTTGATAAGCAGGATTTTTCTCTCCTGAAGCCTTGCTGGTTGTGAACAATGACTGTGTTGTCTTTCAAGTGGTTTTCAATACCTCACAAAATAATCTTCCCCATAGTTTTACCAGGCACTGAAGTGAGACTGAAGTAGTGAGACTGGAGTTTCTAGAGTCCTCCTTCTTACCCTTCTTGAAAATCAGGACAACGTTCACCAGCTTCCAGTCAGCTGGGACATTTCTGGATTCCCAAAACCACTTAAAAATTATCGAGAGAGGTTGTGTGATAACATCAATCAGCTCTTTCAGGATTCTTGGATGAATCCCATCAGACCTATAGATTTGTAAGGATCCAGCTGGAGCAGCAAATCCCTTAAAACTTCATGGTCAGGTGGAAGTTGATCATTCTTGCAGTCATGGTCCTCCAGTTCAGGGCACTGATATCCTCTTGGTCTGTCATTCATGTTGATGACAGAGTCAAAGAAAGCATTAAACAGCTTTGCCTTGTCTCTGTCCCTCTTTGTGAGGTGATCATCCTCATCCTGTAATGGGCCAATATTATTTTTACACTGCCTGTTGCCATTAACGTATTTGAAAAAACCCTCTTTTTGTTTTCCCCCACATTTATGGCCAGCTTCACCTCCAGTTGAGCTTTGGCAACACGTATTTTCTCCCTACAGTGGCAAGCAGAAGCTCTTTTTTCTTCCCACGTCACTTGAGCTTGCTGCCACTGGGCATGCACCTTCCTTTTTTGCCTTGTTTCCAAGAGAAGATCCCTACTCAGACAAGCTGGCCTTTTGCCTCACCTACTTGACTTCCAGCATTTGGGAATTGCCTGCTCCTGTGCCCTTAGGAGGTGATGCTTGAAAAGTGACCAGCACTGATGGACCCCTGCACCTGTAAAACCATTTTTCCAGGGCACCTTACTTATTAATTCCCTGTGCAGCCTGAAGTCTGATCTCCTCATGTCCAGAGCTGATATGTTCCTGACACTTTTCCTTCTGTCAGCAAAGATTTTAAACTCAATCATTTTGTGGTTTCTGTGGCCAAGATGGCCACCAATCTCCACTTTGCTCACAAGATCCACTCTGTTGACAAGTAGCAGATCAAGGAGGGCATCTTTCCAAGTGGGGTCCCTTAGGATCTGCTCCATAAAATTTTCATCCTTTCAGGAATCTTATGGCTTAGACTGAACCAGCTGTGTGATGCTCCCAGTTATTTTCTGGCAAGTTGAATTCCCTCATGAGGGCAAGGGCAGTTGACTTAGAAGTGTCCCTTAGTTCCTCAAAGAATAACTCATTGGTGTCATTATCCTGCCTGGGAGGTCTATAGTAGACTCCCATGATGACAGCCACATCATTTGTTTACCCTATGATTCTTACCTAGAGGCTCTCAACTGTGTCATTGCCATGCCAACTGTGAGCTCCACTCATTCTAACCCTTCTATTACATACAGTACCAGTCCTAAACCTCTTCCGCCCTGCCTACCCCTCCTGAAGAGCTGGTAACCATCAAACAGGGTGCTCCAGTCACAGGTCTCATCCCACCATGTTTCACTAATGCCAATGACATCAAATCTCTGGGATCAGGACAAAGGTTTGAGTTCCTCTTGTTTGCCTCTCATGATGCATGTATCAGTGTAGAAACATTTCAGATATGGTACATTGTACCCAACACCTCTTGAGGCAGATTAAGGGATCCCATTAGTGCTCATTTCTTTAAGCTTTGGCCACTTCCAGCCATCCCATCACTCCTCACTGGGCGAGCCTGGTTTTGCCTCCTTCCAAGCTGATTTAAAGTTCTGCCAACAAACCCCACTAGCTCTTTTTCTAAAACTCTTTTCCCCCCCTGAGATAGGTGCATCTGGTGTCAGGACACTAGGTGTTGAGTAGTTCATCCCATGGTCAAAAAACCCAAAATTTTTCTGATTGTGTCAATATTATTCCTGGTTACCAGAAGAATTGAGGAATTCACTACCTGTGTTCCTGATCCCTCTAGCAGTCATCCCAGGCCCTGAAGTCTCTTTTGATTGCCCTCAGAATTGTCTTTGTTATTTTGTCACTGCCAGTCTTAGCAACTAATAGGAAATAGTAATCAGAGTCTCTTATTAGACTGGAGAGTTTACCAGTAAAGAAAGTCAGTCACAAGAGTGCTATGAAACAAATGCATGTTGCCGTAAGTATCTTCACTGTGATGACCATAAAGCTTGTGTATTTTTGTACACAGTAAGTTGCATTTGTTAATACAGGCAACACGAAATGTTTTGGAATTTGTGATAGCAATCCCTTGAGCGAGTCATTCCAGAGACTTCAGTGTTTACAAGATACTTAATTAGCAATTACATCTGGCTTTAGTGTCATTTAGAAATCCCAGCAATACTTATTATTTATACAAGTCTCATGATTTTCTCTATAAATGAGAATGCATTATGGGAAGTGACCATAAAAGTAGCTACTTTATGGGAAATAATATATTCTTAGTAGCAGAGAGCAAACATGTCTTTCAGGACTCCACTCTTTCTTTTGGGCAATATCTAATATCTCTCTCCTTCCTCCCACTAAGATTAAGTGATACACATGTACAACTGTAGGCATATTTTTAACCACAAAAATTTACAGAATGAGAGACTCCCCCGAGACCTAATTGGTGAGTGTGAACTGGACTACCAAATGGAAAGTGGTTGAGGTCACCAGTTAGGACACTTCAGTAAATGCTGGATTCCCTTATAAATTTAAATCAAATAGCAAAACTCAGATTATTTTCAAGACAAGGTCCTCAAAATTCTTTTGAGAGTAGTGAAAATCTTATGCCAGTTAAAGCCTAACCCCAAAGGTTACTCAGTATTTGGCTTCTCATTTTATTAACATTCTGTAATAAATGTCCAAGGAAGTATTTATATTTGCTTAAAGTTCACTTTATTTGGAATCTTCTCTCATACTGAATTTGACCTTCACAAGTTCTTTTCCATAAGTGGTGACCTTTAGATTAGCCTTCCGTGCAAAAAGTGGCTATGTTGTTTGACACTTTTCAATCTGCACATAACTACACCAATATATACCTGAACATTTTTAAATATCTGTTATAAATATCCCATTTTTTTAATGTGTTCCAAACAAAATAACATCTCTCCTGGTATGGTCAAGGTCCTAAGAGTGTTTTTCACTGTTTAGTTCTTAAAAACCTCAAAAAATGAAAAAAACATTTTTTGCACACAGATTTTTTCCTCTATTTACCAGAAATACGAGCACATTTGGAGTTAAAACAAGAGTTGTATGAACAAAAATTCAAAATAAGTATTTTTCTGTTCCATTAAAATAATAATTCATAGCATTTCATTATAAACATACTCAGATATCAAAGAAGCTGAAAAAAAAATTTCATCTGAGAAATGTGCAGATGTTGTTGAGTCCAATGCTGGCAATAGTAACATAATGACATATTTAGACTGTGTTCTTTAAAAAAAAATCGCTTTAGAAATGTTAGTGTTCTGAAATATGAAAAGTAACGCACGTGTGTTGAACAAACCTGGTTTTGAGTTGATATAGGGGGAAAAAATGTTCACCTAGACAATGATGCATTGGAAGTAGTTGTCCATATATGCCATGTAGTCTCCATCCTTATCAAATTTTTTAAGACCCAATGGACAAAGCTCCAAGTAATGTTGTCTGACCTCGTAGGTGATCCCACTTTGAGCAGAAGGCTTGTCAAGAGGCCTCCTGAGGTCTGTTCCTGGCTGAGTCTTTAGAAAATTTTTTTTGTCCACTTGTGAGAAACCATCATCAAGTATAAAGGTTTAGTTTATATATCTACTAAGATGAGACCCACTTGGTGAATAAATGCCATTGGCTTAGGAAAATGGATGGAAATTGCATTCGCTGAGAGTGTATCTCTGAGAGTATGAACAAGTAAGATTTCCAGAATGCACGTCTCAGACTGAAATACCAGGAAGTAATAGTTCAGGCACAATATTTTGAAGCTGGCATTAAAGTACTGTAACCAAAAATAAATAAATAGAAACAGCAGGAAAATTATATTAACTATATTGGGTGAAAGATAAAGATTATTATGTAGCTGTACTCAGAAAGTGAATAACAGTACAGTCCGGTCTTTATTTTATATAAATTTTCTTAATTTATGTTACACTCATGGAATTGAGCCACTACATAAAGTAAAAATAAATATTATTCATAGATTCTTATGTATATATCAATGCTATGCAGCATCCTAGTTTTGTACATATGCTTAAAGCATAGGTGAATGTATCACAATGAATCTCAGGCCATAGTATTATGTACAACACAATCTCAGTCTTTCCACTAAAATAAAAATATTAACTTCTCTAACCTATTTTCATACATGTGGTATGTGCAAAATATCTTCCCTTCTCTGTTCAAGAATTGTAAGTCAATAAGTTTACACTGTAAGTCTCTATTTATCATACGATCACATGTTACCTCGGACACCTTCTGAGTTCATCACTTCTAAGGCAATACAACTACGAGACTGCAGTCTTCTGAGAGGCTAAAGTAACAGGAAGCAATCTCTTTCCTTTTGTCACATACATCCAAAATAATTTCAATGTAATACACTGTTAAGCCCTATCTCTTTCATACTGTACTTTGGGCTTGTTTTTTATCGTTTCGTTTTTTATCTTTTCTTTTTCTTTGTTGCTTGATTTCCTGTCTCTATTCCTTGGTCCCATTTCGAGTATCTTCTTTGTCTCATTACAAGCTGAACACAATATCCAAGACATTTCACTCAAAGGATAAAAATATTCAGGTGCCAACCCCTTGTAAACATCTCACTCAAAGAGAACAAGAGGAAAAATTTTGTGTCTACAAAAACCAGGCTAGGGGGGTTTTTTGTGTGTAAAAAGATTTTATCTCTTAATATCATCTTAAGATTGTTGAGAATACCTGATATCAATGGCATACTGTATGCAAAACAGCACAGCAAATACAGTCCTTCTTAATGAGGTTTGACAGATAAAAGCATTTTTATTGTTTAACTTTTTGACACATATTTTTATATCTCTCTCTGAATTATTTCCCATCTTTTGGATCCATAAAATTTCATTTATTCTATTGAAGAGACAATGGTCACTGGTGAAAAACAGTTTTTTGGTTTCAATAAATCATTAATTTCATTGTCATGTTCTATTAATCAGCTCATTAAAGGCTGCATGCAAAGACACTGATGACTTAGTGTACATTACATCTATTGAATTTATGTTCCTTTATTATGAATGAAACTCCAGGTATATTAGAATTGGTAAGTAGAAAAAATGCAGAATTATTTAAATGTTTAATATTTGATAATGCTACCCTAATATTTCAGCTAATTAGTGTTTAGCAATCTCTGAAATACACTTTTCTACTCACAAAATACTATAGAAATAAATTGCCTTAAATTTTGTTTGAAGACATGCTTTGGGCAGTAATCCTACTAAGAACTAAATATGCTGAAAATCTCTATCTGAGCATCTGAGCAGATTTTTGATTTTTTTTTTTTTTTTTGGCTAAGCATTGACTGTTTAGTTCTCTTTAAAGACTAAACATTGTGAACTTCTGCTATTCTTTTTCTTCACCACCATCTCCTGCCCTTTCATAGGCTTAGCAATTCAAACACTGTGGATGTCTTTGGTTGTGAAAAAAAACAGGCCACACCTTGAGTATTGTGTTCAGTTCTGGGCCCCTCAGTTCAGGAAAGATGTTGAGGTGCTGGAGCGGGTCCAGAGAAGAGCAACAAAGTTGGTGGAGGGGCTTGAGCACAAGTCCTATGAGGAAAGGCTGAGGAACCTGGGGTTGTTTAGACTGGAGAAGAGGAGGCTCAGAGGAGACTTTATCACTCTTTACAACTACCTGAAAGGTGGGGATTGGTCTCTTCTCTCAGGCAACCAACAGTAGGACAAGAGGGCATGGGCTTAAGCTCTGCTAGGGGAAGTTCAGGTTGGATATCAGAAATAAATTCTTTACAGAGAGAGTGGTCAGGCATCGGAATGGCCTGCCCAGAGAGGTGGTGGATTCTCTGACCCTGGAGGTTTTTAAGATGAGACTGGATATGGCACTTAGTGCCATGATCTAGTAATCAAAGTGGGGTTGGGTTAAGGGTTGGACTTGATGATCTCGGAGGTCTTTTCCAACCCAATCAATTCTATGGTTCTGTGATCCAGCATGCTTTTAAAAAACACAATCTTAAGCCCCACAATAATTTAAACTATTATCCACCTATAGTTGCTGGAGAATTAAATAAAAAAAAAAAAGTAGGAGTATATGTAAAACACAAATGATTTTAGATGTTGTGAACTAAAATAATTGTATTTATATCACGACTATAAAAGGTAAGCTTTTTTTCCCATTTCATTTCGTAGGGTTGAAGACTTGGGGAGTGAATAAGGTCTTATACCTTTATTAATACAGTCTTTATTGTGTATTCCTAAAAGCAAAATAAAAATATGCCTAATAGGCACAGTTTGACTGTGAATTAAAAATATTTCCCTTCAAAATATTAAGAAATGCAGAAGTACACAGCACTCAGAAATATTTCTTTAATAGCAGGTTCCTGAGTTGAAAGACTGAAAAAGTACCATGTGATAAAATTGCAGTTTCCATAGTAACCTTGATTGTTTTTAATAACAAGGTGCTAAGAAACATAGAACATGGTTTGATTGGCAGCTGCCCTAAGGCATCAACTCAACTAAAACGCATTTTTGTTTATTAAGTTAAAAAATATTTTTTTCTTGCTGCTGATTTCACCATTAGATTTTCAATGTCTAGAGTTTTGTAATTGTTCTAAAATCAGTAATTTGCAAAAATTAGAACTCCCTATAGATGTAAAAGGTAGAAATGTTACTGGGTTTGGCCTGTGTTTGCAAAGGTTTAGAGAAATCAGAGGCTTGTAATTCCTTCTGTTAGCAATTTTTTTTTTACTGAAGATTCCCCAGCTTCAACATCTTTATGCACTTTCCAGCATGACAATAACTTACACTCATCACGTCTTGTTAGTAACTCCCTCTTTTCTGTTTGATCCAAGTATCTGTTGTCCATATGATGCTGCTTGATTACAATGTTTTCCCTAGGAGCATTCACATCAGAGACAAATCAGCTGTTTTAATAATTGCAATTCTAACATCACATGGCTATGTTTGCTCTGCTTGGGTATTGACAACAAGGTATATGGTGGAAATGGTATCTACAATGAAAATAAATGACACAGGATCCACCAATCAGAAAAATTGAGACAGGTGGATTTAATTTAAGGTTTTTCTGAATGTCTTGGTTACTAGACCAGACATCTCAAGCCACACCCAATACTGCTGCTGCTCTGGTGAAGTGGGATTCCTACAAATCTTTCACGTCTTTTGCTATATGGTTATTACCCCCCCAAATCAGGAAGTCATATTTTTTTTTACTGAGCCTAAAAGTAAGAGAAAGGAAGAATGTGACAAGTTTTCCCTCATCTACAAAAGGTCACCCTGTATCCTTCTCTGGTCAGATCTTTTCCAAAAGTGAGCCAGAGCTCCCTTCTTTTTAACTTCAGCTTCAGCCTAAAATAACTTTGTGAGGTGATGTTGATTTCTCAACCTGTGCTCTCTCCTCCTCCACTGGACTTCTCACATGGCTACACATCAATTTTCTCCTTCAGACTTCCTTTCAAAACTGGTGGACTGGAAGCCTGCTTTGGTAGCAGTGCTCCAGGGAGGCAGCTCAGACACACTCTTCCATACATATGCAGTCATACTCCAAACCTATTTCTGTTTCTGCTACTTCAAGCCTATCTCTGTGACTACAGAGTGAGGCATTTTTTATTACTTTCTCTACTATTTCTCATATGTAACAGTGGTCCCTAATAATAATTTGTTTCCTTCTTTATTATCAGGTTACTTTATAGCTACAGCTTCGGCAGTTCAAAACTTTAAAATCAGAACAGCAGCTTTTCTGCTGAGGTAATGACATCATATGCTGAGTTAAGAAACTGTGATATGAGATCTACACCACCTTGCACTGCTAATAGGGTGTCATAAAATCATCTTGGTGATAACGCTTCTCCAGTTAAGTTTCAGTGGTTACTTTATTATGTCACTAATCTGATCAGGCCCACTCCTGCAGAGTCATTGCATAAACTCTCCAGATGGAGAAACCTGGAATGAAACTTCAGAGTTGAATGCATCTAGCATAATCTTCCTGTCCTTTTCACACTTTGCTTGGCTTTTCTTAATCAAGCCAGCTACAGCTATAGTTCACAATTCTTGTGCCATTTCTTGAGCATTGGGAGAATAATAATGTTTTCATTGATACCACCAAAGCCAAAAGAAAATCTATGCAACACTCAGTAAATGTAATCTTCAGTAAAGAGAAAACAATATAATGGTAATAGGGAAAAATGCACCAAATGCTGAGAATAAGGGAAAGAAGTCACGACAAATATAACATGAGTTAAAAGATATTGAAAGACTATTTTAAAGGCATACTTTACCATTCAATCATTTCAGAGTCATCAGTGTAGAGGCCATACCAACAGATTAGGTGATACAACATCATCATAATTACTACAAAATTACATACATAATTACTACTTCATGTTGATGCATGACCAAGAGATTTATGATACACACAGAGTACAGCTGAAAAAGATGGTGTGCTAGTGCAGGCCCAGACTAGCTGGTGTACATAGCTCTATGAAGAAAGAGCTTCTTCCCCTTCTACTTACCACTGTTACACTATTCCAACTAGTAGTGATAGTTTTCAGACTGTTCTTTTGCTGGAGAGTGTTTGGATAAGGGACAGTCCATATATCATTAGAAAGTTACATTTGCTATCATGAATCAACTTGTTAAATAAATTCATTACTACGATATGATGTCTGGGGCCAGAAAAATCCCCGGTACATACAGGACTGTGGCTAGTAATGTGCTAAGTATTGTTCTTACACCTCAGTCTTTTCAGCATAGTACACCATATAGATGTATATATGCATTTCATATGTGCGTATACATCATCATCAATGTGGCTAGGCTTCATGAACGAAGATTTGGGAAGGGCACTACCCACACTTGCTGTAAGCATGCTGGTGGCTAAAAAGGCCAATGCAGGATAGTCAAGTCTGGTTGCAAAAGGCACAGCAGAACGTCTCCTTTGGCGATACTGGTGAGCAATGGTTCTTTCTACATTGTCTTTTCTCCTCAAGACTGATTCTGGCCCCAGACATCCTATTGCAGTAAAGACTCTGTATGCCTTTGCTAACCTGTTGTCTATCTCTTTGTCAGTCTTACCTTCTGAGGAAATGATGCTTCCCAGGTAGGTGAACTGCTGGACTGACTTAAGCTCTCATTTGCCTGTGGTGGTGTGTGTGCATATACATATATATCTCTCTACTACACACATGTAGTTCACTTCTATGTGTACGAATAATGTATCTACACCCTTTAAAGCAGTGAACTGGCAAGATCCGTACTACTTCCAAAGTTCCAGTGGCTTAACACGTTCCCTTCAGACAAGATCATTCTGAAGAAATTGACTGTGAAATAAAGAAACACAAAATTACACTTTATTCGTGAAAGTTACACACTGGGGAAAAACTGTTGATTACAGTCTCAGTGTTCTCATCACACATATGAATACTGGTCTCAGCTCTTTGTGCTTTGTACTTTAGACCAGACAATCTTTCTAGGTGTCTCCACTGACTACTGTACCATAGTCTTTTGAGCTTTCCAAACAGATAATGGAGTCTCTTCCCTCTTTCACTTTTCCATGGGGGATTTACTGTTCTACAGCTCCAGCAACTCCATATCCTGAACAGAGACATTCAAATTTAATGGTCCTATTAGTGGCAAAGTTTTGTTTCATTAAACTTCAGTCAGGAAATATAGATGGTCTCTGTGGGCTCAGTCACAGCTACTCAGACACAGGCAGCTCACCAGGCGCCCTTTTCCCACAAGTTCAGGAAGTTCAAACCCACACAAAGCTTAAATGCAAGTGATGACCTCATACAAATATATTCCCAGCAAATTACTGTCTTAAGAAGAATTGTTACCTCCCTTTTTATTATTATTATTTGTCAGTCTTCAAATGAATATTTTCTCAGACTGGGTGTGATTATGTTTAAGATAAGAAACAAAGAAATAAAAAAAACAAACGAGAAAATTCCACAGAACTACACATTTCTTATTTTATAGAATCACAGGATAATTTGTGGTAGAAGAGACCTCTGGAGATCATTTATACCCCAGGTGACCTGTTCAAAGGAAGTCTAGGTTCATAGCTGTATCTTGCTCAAGACTATTTACACTTGAGTCTTGATTATTTCCAAAGACAAAGGCTCTACAGGCTTTTCAGACAGCTGTCATTATAATTATTTTTTTCTCATTCTATGCAATCAGAATTTGCCTCACCTACAAAGAGTCTGGCTCCATTTTTTTTTTCTGTAACCTCCCATTCAATATTTGAAGACTGCAATTAAATCCCCTTCTGTGGGGATCTTCTTCCATCTAAACAAATGGAGTTACCTTAGTTTCCACCTGTAGGTTATGATGTCCAGCCCCGTCATCTTGCTTTGTTTATATTTTCTCCCGAAATCTGCCCCATGATAAAAAATCATTTTTTGTTTTTTCATCAGTATTTTTCTGGTAATTTTAGCTAAAATGTTTCTCATCCAACTGTTTGTTTCTATCTGCTTGATTGCAAGAGTGCTTTCACATACCAGATTCACCAGTCCATCTGCTTTTTTGTGGGTTTTGTTTGTTTGTTTTTTCTAAATTCTTCTGTGTTTAGCATACATAAAACATTTCTAATCCAGTCCCCTCCCTCCCCCAAAAAACTCACTGGTAAAAAGCCATAGAGGCTTTTTCTCATTAATGATTCGCTGTTTATTTATACAGTAGAAGCTATATAGCAATTGAGTAAAGTGACAAAGCTACATGATATTAATATTAGGCTGCTCAGCGAGCTGTGGAAGTGGCCATAGCCCATCAGTCAGCTAATTAATGGAAAAAATAAGAGAAGTAGAGAGCACTTACTTCTGATATTGCAAGAGGAAAATAAAAAGGAAAGAGAAAAAATAAAAATCTTAATGTAAATTCCTTCAAAATCTTTCTGAGAATGTTTGAAAATACACTTTTGTGTCAAGGCACTTACACTACAGTGTACAATGAGGGCTAAATTATTCCAAATTGCTTACACAGAAACACTGTGTTAAATGGACAGCTATGAAAAAATTCTGTGATGACATGTCTCCCACTATGCAAGTTTGCTATACTTTTTTCTTCCATGGGGAAGAAATGAATCACCTTTCTACACATGCTGTATCCTCCTAGATCTACAATAATCCCAGTAGGGCTTGAAACATCTGAAGCCATCCTCACAAGAAATGTAGTTTTGCACTGGCTTGGACTTTTGGCTCCTCCCACACTTTTGCTTTTGAACTCCTGACTGTCTTACTTGCAGAAATAAGAGGACTTGGCATCTGTTTTGTCTTTTTCAGGGAAAAAAAGAAAAAGAAAAACGCAACAAAATAAAACACAAAGCTAGGTAGTAATTTCAACTTCTGGGCTGATCACATGTGCCAACTTTTTCAGGTGCCTCCCCATGCAGTAGACTGAAATAATTCCTCTTCCATGTGTCTCCAGCCTACAAAGCAGTCATCTGTATATTGTGTAAAAAAAAAAAAAAAAAACACTGCATTGCCTCACAGGAAGGCAAAATAGTCATATGGAAGGGACTTTACAAGCTATTAACTAGGAGAGATGATGTAAATAGGATGTAGGTAACAGATGAACAACGGTCATTTTTTTCTTTAAGCAATTAAAGAAGACAAAATACCTTGTAAGAGATATTTATTTCTTAAAAACAAAATTTTAATTGTGTTCGAAACTCTTTGTGCTTCTCTAATTAGGATGAGTAGAACAAGATATTTTTTTCATTTCTATTCTGTTCAACTTTAAATCCCCACGTTAGTAGCAAATAGTAAAGTCAGACATTATTTTTTATTAGGTAAAAGTTTTTAATGAAAACATCATTTTAATAACACATTTTCATAGGAAGACTTAGCATAGCTGGCATCCCAATGTGGTCCAACACTTACCTGAGAGAAAGTTAGGTTCATGTCCTTGCTTTTTCTGACTCATTTTTCAGCTTTGTAGATATCACCCAATTACTAAGAGTCTCACTGCGATTTTGCCTACATGTGTGCAAACATGCAGAGATAAATCACAGAGGAGTCAGAAAGCTCTGTACACAAAAAGACTGACATACTGAGCTTTTCAAAGACTGTCATTCAAACATCAATATCTCAGTCAGCACATCACAGCATATCTTTTCTGCATTTCATTTGCAATAATATATTAGCAACATGGTTTTAATAATTATTAATTAATAAATAAATTCGGGTTTTGTCAATGTCATGATCTGGAATTACACAATAAGGATAACTGTTCTTAACTTATATATATACATATGTATATCTACACACACATATATATGTGTAGATATAGATATAACTGTAAACAGACCAGAGCAAACTACTCCCCCAGCACCAATGTAAAAACGAAAGAGAACAACCCCCAATTTGTAGATGCCTCCTGGAGCAGTTATATTTATGGACAGTGTCAGAGTCACACCTCAACTGGCTGCGAGGTGAATTCTCAGTCTTTTCCCAGGGAGGCAGAGACAAGGGGTGAACACTCATGTGGACTCTCTCTCTCTCT
>JAOXXN010000395.1:25557643-25586453 GCA_026770055.1 Myrmophylax atrothorax
TGCGAGGTGAATTCTCAGTCTTTTCCCAGGGAGGCAGAGACAAGGGGTGAACACTCATGTGGACTCTCTCTCTCTCTTCCTTGTCCTTTGTTCCAAATGAAGAAGGAAAAGCTGGGAGTGGAGGAATGGTGATAATTCCCAGGAATCTCCTTGGAGTCAAAGTCGGTCCCCAAGAGGAAAAAAAAAAGGTCTGCAGTGTGTCCCGAGGTAGCCGTGACTCTCTCTTCTCTCTCTCTCTCTCTTTCTCTCTCAGGGTGCCCAGAGATGGAGGGGGAAAAGCAAAGAGCAGAGTCAGAAAAGAAACAGCTCTCACCAGCAAGCTGTGGCTCTTTTTCTGCAGCTGCCCAGAGAAAAACCCAAAAGTCAAGCCAGCACACAGGGAGGAAAAAAAACCCAACCTCTCCCCACCCACAGCTGCTGGGGTTCTGTTTTTTCACCTCCGTCCCACCATTTATCTGGAATCTGAAAGTCATTTTGTCCTCAGTCCTGGCACTCCAAGCCCAAACCTGTGTGTTGGTATGGTGAGAAAAATTCTCTGAGGGACTCCTCCCAACACCACCTTCCTGTGTTTGAACCTTTAACACCTAAACTACCAGAATCATTAATAAATTAAATTGCTATTTGGTTTTGCTTCTTTCTTTTTTCTCGAGCTTGGTAACATCTTTTGCAAAAAAGATAGTATCTTTAAATTTCTAACAATTTCCCAAGCTGAAAAACTTGGAAAGTATTGTGTACAGACTTAGTTTTGATTATTCTCATTTAAAGTCCTTAAATACTGGTCTAAAAGAGGCAGAAGCTCAAGTATATTTCCTGAATAAATGGTACAGCACTACAGAATAGAGCTGGAGAAAGAAGGATACGCAGTATTTCCAATGCTTTCATGTGTCTTTAAAGTGCCTTGCTTTCAGAAAAAGATGAGCCAAATATTAATTACCTAAATATTAACAAAGGTCTCATATTTTATCCTACTCCACCAGCAACTTCCTGTCTTTATCCAGAGCTTTCATTCTTGGAAACAAAAAGAGGTACAATAGAATGAAGACAAGCACAGATCATTCCCCTTCACACTGCAAGTCCAGATTTTTCAACAGCTGAAGATTTTATAACAAATTAATACAGAGAAGAAGCCAAGATTTAAAAATATTTCAGCTTTGACTAAGATACATTTCCAAGCCTGTTGATCATGTAATTCTGACTTGTGCACTCAGGTTCTCTAAATATATCCTCAGGAACTTGTTAGAGTCTTTAGAAAGCTTACCCAATAAATTAAGTAATATAATTTTATTATTATATTCAATTTAATAATATTTAACTTGCAGATGGTCTCATAGCAAAAAGGAGTAGTTAAAACACAAAACCAACTCATAGTTCTGAGAATTGAAAGAGCCTGACATTTTTCTTCTTAAGTAAATACCGTATTTTAATTGCAACAGCCCCAAGGTAACCATAAAGTCATGCACTGACAGCTCATGCAGATTTTATGAGGCTGTTTACTCTGTTGTTCACAAAAAAAACTTTGTTTAGCAACTGCTGCTGCTCCTGATGCTTACATCACCTGTAAGTGAGAAAGCATCTTCATGAATAAGGAAAAAAAGTACCTGCAATGAAAAACCTAAGAAAAGGAAATCTGAATATAGAATCAAAATGAGGACTTGTGAAGAGTACAAAAATGGCCCAAGTATTTGTTTTATTGCCTGGCTGTGACAGTCACCTCCCATTTTTAGTGTTATTTTCATTCCATTTAAGAGAAGTCATGGATGCCCCAACCCTGGAAATGTTCAAGGCCAGGTTGAATGGGGCATTGAACCTGATCTAATGGAAAGTGTCCCTGGCTGTGACAGAGGATTGGAACTAGATGATCTTTAACATCACTTCCAATCCAGATCATTCTATGATTCTGTGAATAGGGACATTTTTCTTGACTGGAGACATGGACTGTGGGTAATTAACATCTTTTCATTTTCTAATTACTCCATTTTGAAAAGAATTTAAAGATGGTTTAAAGGTCTTTTTTATTAGTTGTGCGGGTTTCCAGAGCTCTCTGCAGTCTAATGATGTAGGTCTTGGAACATAAGACCACTGCACACCAAGTATATGTATTTTAGTAAATATCATGTTCTACATATTAATATTACTAAGAGATTTGATTTCTAAAGAATATGTGTGTCATCCAATGGATTTTATGAAGGATATAAGCTAATGCAAATCTATGATGCAATTTGCACTCTCTCTGGAAAGCAGTGATACCAAAAATATTTCTGCAAAATATATATATCTATTTTAAGAAACAAGTGTGTTTAGAAAGTATATGGATGCTGCAGCAGAAAACAGCTACTGCAAACCTGAAGTTTTATACTGAGATATTTAGATGCCCAATGTAATGGAAATGTTCCATTTTAAAAAGATTTAAAATACGTAGTTTTAAGTTTCACTATGTGTTTTTCAGACTAAGATTTACTGTCCAATGTTTTATACAAATGGTAATATCTATGCCAGTTTTATCTGATTTTTTGTCCTACTTGCTATTATTTTCTACAGTTTAATGGCAGATAGAGTTAATATTATTTAACAGAATAAGTACTGTCCATACCTTTACACTTCAAAAAACACATTTTCAGCTTTCCTAAACACCTGAAACCACAGTCACTTCTTGCTAGCAAGCTGAAATATTGCAATGAAGGATGTTTTCTAAGGCATAAACCCCCCAATTGCATACCCTCTAGAGTCAATTGAAATTTGAAGCCTTTCTGCTGATTTATGTTTGGTATCATTAACTCACATCCTTTTCTGTTTAATCCCATGATAATCAGTTAACCGGGAAGAATGTGGTAGACCGCAGCTTTATGGAGTAAAGGATATATTGTCCTTCCAATATGAGAATCAAATAAAATACTATGTACATGGATTAATAGATTTTTATCTTTGTTTTTTCTACCATCTTGCCATGATTCAGAAGTATATATAAGTCCATGCTAGGATTTATGCACATTTGTTTTGAATTAAAGCCAGTGAGGCATAAGCAAATTCTTAAGGTTAAAGAGAGATCAACATATAAGTCTTTATTTTTTAGTTACTCTGTTAAAAATAGAAGAAATAAAGAAATTTGCAAAACTTTATAACTTTTGGTACTTTGAATGTCTCAAACTTTAGAACTACTCAGATAAACCTGGAAAAAAATATTCACAAATGGTAGTGCTGAAATCAATCCATATTTGTACTATTATATAATAGACTGAATTAAAAAAAAAAAATTTTGGAAGTATCTAAACATTTAAACCTATTTTGTTCCCCAGTGTAAATCCAGCTTCTTTACTTAGGCCAATTAAATATTTCTTTAATTAAATTATATATTATTGCTTTATAAACCATGTAAGCATTGAGACTTTTGAAGAAGTGACTTGGCAGTCTTCAATATTGCAGAAAAAAAAAGTCCTTCTTGAAACTAATTATTACCTTTCGTGAAATGCACAATCATTAATAAAAAAGCCAGAGGTCTGGTATTTCTTTGTTGTTCCATTAACTTGAAAGAAAATTGCATATTATTATTCATTTGTGACTTCCCAGAGAATAATCACACCAGGGGTGGGAAAGAGGGCATTGTGAAGCAGTAGTTGCAAGCATAAAGTACAGTAGCTCTTTGTCTCAAAAAAAAATAAAAATCCCCTGAAAAAAACACTTTTAAAAAGCTCTGCTTTTAAAAGGCATTAAAGATTTTGTACTGTGCTATAAATGGACATCTGTTCTATAAGCTGTACCTCAACAAGATGACATTGGTTGTCATGTCAAATCTCAACAGGCCACCTTTACTCATGTTCTCCTAAGTTAAGAACTGCCACTGTAGCAGAATGAAACATAACCTTTAATATTTTTTTCTTTGGTCTGGGCTTCAGTGAAATGCAGAAGTGTAAGAAATCCTTGTGTCTCAGTGGATTTAGTTTAAACCAGACTCTCTCCTTTTGAGCTATTGTCAGCTGGGAGTTCTTCCAAGAAGAAAGAGAAGTTATTTTGTGTTCCTGTTTCCGTCTTTGTCAGATGAAGAAAGATAAAATTAGATTAACATATATGCCTGTCTACTTTGTTTCTGTAGAAAGCTAGAAGCACTACTGCAAGTCTTGCATAATATTTAATGCTCCTGTCTCAGATACAAATATCCATAGGTTTTGTATGCATTACATAATGGAGATACACTGTTCCTCAGAGGCATGGCTTTGGGATTGATAGAGCTCAACAACTGTATGTCCCTACTGGGAGTCTCTCAGCTTGAAATCTCAGCTTGGCTCAGAGATCACTTGAAATTGTGCAGAACAAGAAGCTGATAAACTTAGTTTTGCTGTTTCCTTGCCACCACCTCTATTTAGCATAACAGTATGCTAAACACTGTTATTTTTCTTTTCATAGAAGACATTCCAGACTTAAAAATGGAAATGAAAAGGGACAATCTCAACTAACAGATTGTAAAGCACCTGCATCCTGCTTGGTCTGCCGATCTTACTTTTCTGTTCCTTCTCATGAGTATGATTGTTCTATTGCACTACTTGACAGAGGTTTGCATTCAACAAAAATAAGTTGATGATGACTATGGATTAGAACCTGGCTAGAGGCTTATAGCCCTCACCATGCCTTGGTGAGATGCTGCTCTGACAAGAAAATGCTGTGTCTCCCCAAAACACCTGCTTTAAAACCTCATAAATTACAAAAAACTGATCTGTCTTCATTCTTGTCAGATTAGTTTACAAAGGCTACAGAAGTCAAAGGAGAAGTAAGAGAATTGCTCAAGAGAAACTTTTTTTTTAATTGCTTACTTCTGTTTTGTCTTCGAGAATGTCTTTTATAAATAATGGAAACAAAATGGTTTGATGTCACAAAAAAGTTACTCCCGCTCATTGAAGATTGGGTGGCTTCTGTTCATGTTCTTCATTCACTAAATATCCACAAAAAATGTTTTCCCTGATATGGAAATCCTAACTGGATGTCCTGGTCCAGATCTGAATGGTAGAATGGAATCCAGGAGCTGTATCATCTCTGCACTATAGAACAGCTCATCTCTCTCATGCTTACAGTGGTATATCCACCCACAGAGATGTGAGGCATAGTGGCTCAAGGTGTTTTGAAAGCTTTCATGTGCATTATAAACTGGGCAGTTTGTCTTTTTTTGGAACTAAACAGATTTGTTTATTTATTGTTTTTAACCTTTCCTCATGGATTGTTTTCTTGTCCCCATGGAGATTTATAAATGGCATCCACAATTCACATGGTATGAATTGCAGATGTAGTCACCAGCAGTCATAAGGGTTAAAAAGCTCAGAAGTGTTGGGATCTGCTGCTTTGGCAAACAGAGGCTGCATTGTTTTAGAGGACCAGAAGCAGAAGGTTTTGTTGCACTATGGGAAAGTGCTGATCAGTCTTCAAACTGATGTAATACCAGTGCACTAGAGGACTTTGAGTAGTGTAGAAGTCCTGACACTACTGAATCAAAGAGGCTCTTCTGTTCACCCTGTCTTTTCATATGCCTAATTCTTCATTTCAGCACCTACTTACAGATTGGCATTTGAGGTTTAATTGATTTTACTATGCAGCTAGAATATAAGGTCTCCCTTAGTAAAATTTATTCTTTACTGTTCTCAGTAGAAACATTTTTGTTATTTAGTGGGCACTTCTGGGAAGTGAAAACATTGTAATTGTCCCAGAAAAGACACATGCAAACATGTTTCCCTTTACTTAATTTACTGTTGGCATGATGAGACATCTCAATATATTTGCAATGGAGTCAGACTATGCAAAATAAGAAAAAATATCTTAAAGGCAACATAATTCAATGTCACTCTGCTGATGTTAATGGATTCTCATAAATTTACATGAGCTAAGAATCTGTCCCATAAACTGTCACTGTTGGTACTTTGAATATCCAGTAGAGTTGGAAACTGAATGGCCAGTTAGCTTTAAATTCTATTTGAAGACGCCAAGTCATTTTTTCAAACCTAAAAGGTGCTTAAACTGAGACCAAATTTTACTGACCCTGAGAGGATTTTTTTTAATTATCCAGAAGTTTTCATTGTGATAAATACCTGATTCAAAAGGCATGTCGCAGAACATGTCTCAGGAGACAAAATTTGTAATAATATGAATTTATTATGAAATTAGTATTCTTCTCATAGTTCAATGTGAACCTTAAACTAGAAAATAATTTTTGCTATACAATCTTTTGGGTTTTTGTATTTTGTAGTGTGTGCTAAGGAATGTTTCTCAAATAATTTCATTCTTGCAACGTTTGTACAGGAAAAATTTTAGACTTAGAGCTATGTCTTTTAAAACCAACTTCTAAAAAATTAGAGAACAAATGCACTCTTTTTTTGTTTTGACTTTCCATTTTTCTTCCAAGCCATGAAAATCAAAGCGCTAATGATTCTTACTTATGTCTCAAAGAAATTCAAACAAAACTCTACTAATTCTGCATTAAAACTAAACCGTTTTAAAAAACGACAGCACTTCAGTAACACTGATACTGATAAAATACCAACAAAATTGATTCTCAATATGTGATCTACTGAAAGTGTGAGAATTACAGTCATATCATTATTTGTCTCATAAAAATACTAGAAACTTTAATTTTTTCCCTTTTCCAAGAGAAATAACATTTAGAAAAAATGGTTGCACGTGTTGGAAAGTTTCTGATTCTCCTGGCTTTCCCTCTGCTCTGTAGTCTGGGGAATGGGAACAGACACAAAACTGTAGTAAGGGGCTTGATGACTGTTGGTGTAACACTGTACTCAGTTCACATTGGCCAAAGTTTTCAATAAAGCTTTTGGTAATATGTTTTATCTTTGCTACTTGTGCTTCTTGAAGTAGTAGATATATGTAGGGAACAGTGGATGATATATTGCAAGAATTCAATTAACAGAACCACACTAAGATCATTATTTTGTGGGCCAAGAAATAACTGAAACCTTCCTCTTATATAAGAAAATGCTGCCTGTAGGCACAAAATAGTTTGAAGAGTACCATGAATTTGCAGATGATATTGTTTCCTAGCATTAGATCTGTTTGCCCACTGGCCACCATGAGGATATTTAACTCCTTCAGGGTTATGTTTTTTTGACTAGTAAACTTCACAACAGTTTACCATTATTTTTAGTCCAGATAACTCCAATGCATACTTTGTGAAAGCTGATACCTAAGCATGTTGTTGTTACTGTCAGGTGTCAATATTCGGTCAATGACAGCATCGGCAAAAACTACAAAATCAAGTCAGGAAGTTAAAAACTGGCCGCAGATCAGTGCAGATGCAAGGGCATCTTGCAGATTCCTCATGCATGTGATTGCTCTCTCAGAATAATCAGGGATCTGATGTTCGGGATGTCACAGATGTTACATTGACCAACAGTGGATAAATAGCTAAGATAGACAAATGCAATGATGGATAATGATAAAGTAATGCTTCTATTGATACATGACAGTCCATGAACATTTGGTTGGAAAGACTGCATGAATTGTACTTTGAAGGAAGACGGAAGTTAACTTTGTGTCAATCACTTCCAAAATTTGGGTTGGAGAACCTCAGCCTGGTCAAATATATCTCAGGTTGTCTCACAGCATAACACTTTCAGAAAGCAGTACTGTTTCAACACAATAAGGGTAACTGGAGAGGCCAATGGTCATTTAAGCAGGAACAGAACAGCAAAAAACTGAGGTCAAGAGCATATTTAAGGGAATGACTGTCCATGAGGTGTTTTCAATAATATCTGGACCACAATGAATCTGATGATATTCAGTCATGCTTGACAGGCTATGAACTCAGCAAACAGCAGTTGTTACCCTCCACTCACTGTTACTCACTTGCTCTCAGAAACACTGCACCTAACCAACTTGATTCCACAATGATTAAAAGGTGATCAAATCTACTGAAGAATCTAAGCTGTGCAAATAAACACGGAGAAAAGAAGGAAAACAGGCAGAAACAGCAAATTGTGTACAATCAACATAAATGGAGAAACAGAGCAGAAGTGAAGACTGAAGGAGATAATGCAATTTTCTGCGAGATAATGTTCCAGAAAAGAAAGCCCTAACCTCAAAGTCTGTCCTTGGACACAGAACACAAGGATGGGAAAGAATTTGCTCATAGTTAGGAAACTGAAGGAAAGATGTTGATGAGACATAAGAAAGCTTAGGAATTTCTTACAATAATAAAAAACTTAAAAAAAAAATAACCAGGGTTTCTAAGTTACTTACAGTTTGGTTGAAACTATAGATTTCAGAAAGAAAAAAAAATAAAGCAAGCTATGTTTTTTTGTCTAAGCAAGCTGGCATATTTCAATCTTCTATAACAGCAGTGAAAAATCAAGAGCATCAGTTTTCAGAAAAAGCCACATGCATATACATACCCAGGATTACAATATAAAAGATTGCAATGTAATTTAAACATGTTTAGTTGAATCATTCTTCCAAATTAAAGTTGAAGAGTTTGTTAATTTAGGTTTTATTATGTTTGCTTGTTTTTAAATCAGGAGACATGTATTTATTTTGGTATGTTGATATCTATAGTGAGTCTATTTTGCCATAAAAGCTGTCTCTTAATTTTCCTCTTTAATAGTTCACATGACTTTGTGACAGAAAAAAAAAATTGAAATTCAGTATATTCTCTAAGAGTCTGATCCAGTTAAAAAAGACTATTTAAATGCTATCTGCTTTACGAATAACAGTTGCTACTACATAAGGGAATCAGTTATCCATTACTTGTCTGTGAGAAATGTTGATGGGTTCCAGTGTTTTCCAAAGAAGTGGGCAGGGGCAGACAAAGTTAGAGCTTAAACCTGTCATGAGGCTGATTAATGTATCTGTTGCTTACAACTGAGTCATGCAGTCAAGGCCTTCTGCTTAGATTGCTCTACAAGGCCAAACATCACAGCTTAGTAGGGTACCATTACCTAACATTCCCCTTTACTTGTTACTGTAGAGTTACCCTGCTCCTTTTGCAACAGGAGTAAAATTCAGATTAGGGGAGCAGTTCTATTAAGCAGTCTTGAGCACCTACAGAAGAGAAATTACATTTGTTTCTTATAGTACATATAAAAATTTAGGACTGATGTGACTCAATGAAGCTCAAGCAAAGTAAGTGAAAACTTCTTTTTAACAATTAAATCAGTGGTAGGGAAAAAATAATCCATTCAAAGCCCTACGAATTTGTAGTTTACTTTAGGAGAATTTACCAGTTGCACACATAAAACCTTCAATGCAATCCAGCTAAGCAATTCTTGTTTGCTACAAGTACAGCAGCCTTTTATAAACTTCTGAGTGAGCTTGAAGCTATAGATTTGGCATTGTTTCCAGACAACTAAGTATTCCTGGTCTCACTAGTCCTGCACTGCTCAAACCCTGGTTTCTACAAATTAGATTCTGAGTGCAGAATAAAAAAAAATAATAAAAAAAATAAAGAGTAGGAAGGCAAAAAAAGCTGAACAGGCATATAGACTTTAGCACATACAAAATTAAAACAGTTTAAAAATTGTCTTCACTTAGGAGCAATCCAAACTGTTTGAAATAATTGCTGTTCAGCAACAGAGATAAAGATATGCTACATCACATAAATATCTAACGACTTCAACATGAGGAACTAACTATAATCGAGTGTCAGTGTTATTCACAAAGCTCTAGCACTGAAAGCATCTTTTTGAATGTCAAAATACAAGTAAATGTTGAAAAGCTGCATAAAATATTTTCTAATACCATAAAATTATGTCTTCTGAAGCTCTCAAAGTAACACACATAGAGTATGAAAACATTTTTCATGTTTATCTTTAGGGGTTTTATTATCACAAATGAGAGGTTCAATTTCATTTCATATTCAAATGTTGGTGACTGCATAAAGGATGCAAGCCTTTCAAATGTGAAATATAAATATTATCCAGGGGGAAAAATGCAGTATAGTACAATAATATAGAGATGGATATTATCTCAAATATATATGTTGGAAATGGATATATGTAAACCAGTTATATAATAAGACAGTAGAGATTGTGAATTTTATGAAGTAATAGCTAATTTATTTGAGTACATTTGTACTGTCACTGTTTTTTGTTTTTCTTTCTTACAATGACAGGAAAATAAAAAGGAAGGAAGAAAAAGTTTCAGGTCATTTCCTTTCACTAACATCATCATCCATTAAAAAAAAAAAGTACATCATTTTTGATTATTTTTCCAGCTAGATTACACATAAACTTCAAGGAGTTATTCTAATTGGATTATATATTTACACAGGAATAAAGGAGTTGCACTAGCACAAGTACTTTTTCTTCCTTAGAAGTTCCATATGTTCAGGATCTTAATAACAGAAAAAAGTTTTGGGACATAGAAAAAGGTCTGTATTCCTGTTCAGCACAGCTTCTTATTCATCTGTATTTATCTATAGTAAAGCATACTTGTCTGTATGTGCACAAAACATACGGTTTGATCCTCTGATATTGCCAGAATTCCCTCTACTAAAGAAATTCTGACAAAGTCAACCTTACTGTTTAACCAGAATAAGACTGTACAGGAACCACCTGTTATAATTGAATCATGTATGTCCAAATGCATCTCTCAGATTTCTCTGATTATTCCTGCTTCATAGCAAAGAAATGTATTTCTTAGAGCACATCGATATGTTCTGGTGACTTAAACCACCAATATCAGTGCTTGTAAACTGCAGTACTTCTCACTACTGCTACCACAGGAGGGTAAACAGCGCATGAGTAAAGTCTTCCATCTGTAGTTTCAATTTTTTAGATGTTTTATCAGGTAATGTAAACTAGACATGCTTTCAGGTCACTTTAACTCAGCACTGGCGTGGTCATCTTGCTTACAATGGCAGCAGTCAGAAAAGTGCAAAATAAAATGCAAAACATGCATTACTTACATTGTTTGTGTCTCAGCTGTTACCACTGTGCTCTAATCCTCCATGTTTTCAAGTTATTCCTGACTGTACTGTTCTGTTTCCCTCTCAGCCTTACTGCAACATCATTTTATTGTGCAGATGTTAATTTAAATAATACACAGAAGTAACTTGATAAGACTTTAAAGTTTTCATAAGATTAAAAGAATAAACCATCAGGAAAAGCAATATAGACTCCTAGTCTTCTCTGATCTGAAAGGAAACCTTCTGTTTTTTTCTTTTGCAATATGCAGGAATCTGAAGATATCCAGCACTGACTATTAGATATGCAAAAGTAGTCCCTGTTCTTTTACTACTATATTACTCCATATATCTTATATCCATCCCCTAGTATTAAGAAGTAGTTTGGGAAGACTCAGTGAGTTGAGATTCCAAGAGCCTGACCAGTTAATGAAACCTTGTCAGATTTCCCAGCAGCCATATTAAGATTTAGCTTTCATTCCAATATGACACAAAAGCATCAAAGCTGCACTCTGATCTTCATTCATGTAAGTCAGTTAAAGTACATAAATTATATTTTCTCTTTTTGGCTGAGTGGAGACCATGTTCTTTCATTTTAGGAACAATTTGCCCATGATGTATTAAGTACCATATTACATGTCTGTGAAAAGGGATATTGCAAAAAAGAGGGATAGCAAAAGGAAATATGCCTCATAAAAAATAACCCCAAAAAACCAAACAAAAAACCCCTATAAACTATATTGTCTGTGCTCTTCAAGATGATTGTCTTTGAATCCAGTCAAAGACAGTATCATGTAATCAGATTTTACTCAGAATTTGATGTCTCTCCACTCTGAGAAGAAAGAAACAGAGACCAGTTAAAAGAAAAAGGGTGAGATTAAAAGCAAAAATCAGGTATCAGAGGAAAGACTGAGGAAGATTGAACTGCGTAAATCAGAAAATAGAATCTAAACCCTCTAGCTTGGTGGCTCCCTGGGTTTCCTAGGCATTGGTATTTTACATCGTGTTGCTGCTCAGATCTTTGCAGGCAGAGTCCTGACTCTAGTAAAGCTATTTTTGAGATTTAAATATAAGGTGGAGGGATACCTAGGTTACTCAACGGCACTGACCTGTTCCAGTGGCACAAATATCCAAAATGAAGACTTAATGGCTTTATTTTTAATCAATACATGTGACTGCCACCCAGTTTTCCACTATAGTCAACTACAGAGAAAAAAAACTCTCCTCAGAGGAAGAGGATTCAAGCCCATATTTCTCATCTGCCAGTTGAAGGCTCTGTCAGCCAGGTGGCAGGTAAGAGTTTATGCCCATGTCTGTGTGTGTGTAAAGACACATATAAATATTTGGCTTATTCCTCCCTCTCTCCTATTGAGGTGTTATTCATTTGTGATTAAAATATATCCATCATTGCAATATTACTTATAGTGTTTACAAGATCTCCTCGATATGATTTCTTATTTTCTTTTATGCTCCTGACATGTTTCAGCCTACATTTTTATTTATACTAACAAGATCACCAATTTAACATACTTAGAAATTTTAAATAAACAATCCCGGTCATATTTCTCACTTTTGCTATTTTGTCTGCAATATCTAATCCTTATTTAGGTAAGAAAAAACTTTGATAATGTGCTTTCATTAATAGTAACTTTGAAAGCTTTTCAAAGTAAAAAGGTCAGAATAATGACTTACTAGGTTCCATGATCTCATTGATACAAAAAAGTCTGTGAGTATTATACAGATTATTTCAAATACTAAATCCTGGACTATGTATTTCATCAGAGTGTAGGACTTCTACCATATGTGGGCTTCAGTACAGTTGTCCCTGTACCCTCTACATTGCCTTTGTCATTGTGCTAAGCAATAAGATTACCCTGTGACCTGTTTCAGAGTGTGGTTGTCCATTAAATAAATGTGATTCATCCCAGCATCATCATTCTAACAGACTATAATGACCTTAGGTTCCTTCTCAGTTGAAATGAAGACAATTGTTTGACCAAATGGTTTATTCCAGGATTTAATTTCAGTGCTTTAAGAAGCACTGAAAATGCCCTCTAGAAAAGCAAATCCTTTGCATAGACTTGGACAACCATAGTTATTCATCTTCTAGACTAGCGTTAAGATGCAATTAGCACAAAAATTGTAACTCTGGCTACCCTGTCACGACAAGGTATTCTTGACAGGGAATGGGCCATATCCGTGCCATTATACTAGTTCTTCATGGGAAAAGAGTTAATTGTAGTTGTAGATTTCATACAAGACCTAGCAGACTACAGAGGAGATAGTCACACTCAATGTTCTTTAAATCCTAAATTCAGCACACTCTTCCTTCTAACTTCTTTCTGTAAGGACTATGGCTGTGGTTTCCATCCTAGTCTTGCTTTTTTAGCTTTCCTAGAACATATGATAAGATGAATATGTATTCCTTAGCTTTTCTGATAGAAACGAATATGGATTAAAGTATTTCTTTATCAGGTGGAAGCTCAACTCCATTTTGCTAGAGGTGCATATTTTATTAATAGTTATTTAATGTGGGAAGTGGAACATTAATTTTTCTTAGGAAATACACAAATTAGTTATGTTTTACACTTGCAGATGTGCTAAAACTTTCAAGAAGGAAGTAAAACAAAGACACAAAAAAAATTTTGAAAAGAATAACAAGGGCAATAGGCCATTAAGAAACTGAAAAAAATATCATCCACACTGCATTTTTTAGCAGTGCATATTCTTTCCCTCTTAAAACAATAAAACTAAATCCCTAAAAGAACTTAGAACTTAAAAGACAATTTTTCCTTTTGTCTTTTAAGAGATATTTTGGGCTACACCTGGTAGACAGCTTAGCCCTACACATCTGCTAATTCATGTAAAAAGTAAAAGTGAGAAAATTTGTGGATTGTGATAAAGATAGGTAAATATGTGAAGCAAAAGCTGTGAGTGGAGCTGTATCCAGGAAATTAGTGCTACATCAAAAGCAATGGTTACTTGGTAAGATAAATGTCATAAATTTGAATGTCCTCATTTTGTTGGTTTTTGTTTGTTTAGTTGGTTATTTGGAATTTTTTTGTTTTGTTTTTGGTTTTGGGGTTTTTTGATTGGTTGATTGTTTTGGGGGGGGGTTGGGGTGTGTTTTTTTGTTGTTTTGTTGTTGTTGTTGTTATCTTTTTTTTCTGAGCACATCATATGATGTGGAATATTCCTTTGGTCAGTGGGAGTCAGCTATCTTGGCACTGTCATCTCCCAACTTCTTGTGCATCCCCCACCCCACTCAAGCCTACTTGCACTGATCAGCAATACCTGAAACTTTGGGGTGCTATCAACAGAGTCTTGGTCACAAATCAAAAACAGTATAAACACTTATTGCATTTGATTATAATAAAGTTGTCAGTGAGTGTTAAAAATGTTAGAGCTCTACTTGGACCTAAATGGTCTTTTCCAATTCCTGTGTGCTGTAAAGCTCACTCAAAAGAGCTACATGGGGGTACAAGACATCCCAGGAGGGAGGTAAGTATTCTAATTACTCCCCTGCAGCCTATACTTATGAGATCTTTCAAATTCAGTGTCAGATCCAGCTATCAAATTGGAACTAACCTTTAAGTAGCACGCTAACCAATGTTAACGGGCAGGACTTATGAATGGTTTATTATTATCAACTGTATTGTCAAATGAAAAGACTGAAACAGTTAGAAGTTCTTTGTTTATGATTTCACAGAAAGTCTGAGTTGAACGGGCTTTACCCACTTAAGTTAGGGTTTTAACTTCTACAGCTATATGAGTCATCTTATGTTTCTGCAAAGTCAGATGGTAAAATTAGACTCAAAACTCAATTAATCTGACCTTTTTTTTTTCTATACCATTTCTATGTATTTTAGATATTTTCTTTAGGGTGAGATGAACAAAAGTTGTGCTTTCTCACAGTTCATGATAAAACAACTCTAGATGATCTAGATGACAAGCTTGGATGTAGTTTACCACACTTTATCAAAATAATTCAGACACCAGTCAGGTCTCATGACTGATTTTATTTTATTTCTGACATCAACTAACCCTGTAACCTAACCTGCTTTAAATGCTGAAATGTTTTCATGTACACAATGGGGGGGTTTGGGCATCTAAAATTGACAAAGCTCTCAACAGAAGATCTAAAAAAATGAGATTTTTACCTACTTACATTCAAGCATACATCACAAAAGATTTATTTTGTTCCGCAATCAGCAAAGAGACTATTTTTCATCCCTTATCTGGTAAACATTACACAACACTAAGGTGGTATTTTGAACAACATTCTGAATACCTTTGCCAAATAGGAGTATTTGTAGGAGGGCGTATGTATTTATATCTTAGAGTCAGAAGGCCATTAGAAGTTGATAAGTTTCCCATGTTAAATGGCCACAGGTAAACAATGATCTCTAATATTCTGGTGAAATACGAGAAGTGTAATTTGAATTTAATTGGATCACTGCCACCATGTTCTGTGTTTCACCTAAGTAATACAGGGAATCTCCTAGTCATGGTAGATTACCACTGCTAGTGATTAACCAAATGTATTTTTAATGAAATGCTACTATAATAATAATAATAATAATAATAATAATAATAATAATAATAATCCCATCTTATTTATGCAGGGAGAAATTCAATCATTTAAGAACCTCAGCAATGTACTGCTTTGCACCTTGAAGATGATTTGTAAGTCCTTGACAAATATTCTGGGGAGATAAAGGGTATTAAAAGTGGCCAATGATAAGAGATGAGATAGGACACTGAATCCTCAGTTACACAGATTTAGTGGTTATGGACTTTAACAGAAGGGCAGCAGTATTTATTCTAGGAAATTCTGTCTCTGAAAAACAAAAGACACTTCTACAGAAGATAAACTTTTATTTTGCTGTAACTGAAAAGCTGTCTCAGTGTGAAAGCAATAACTTTCTCTGTACAATGAATGTGCTTGCTGACACAAGCACCGAGACATTCCTCTTTACTGTAGATATGGTAAAAGAGAGACATTTCATAGTTTGGGTTGCTTTCTTCCTATATATTTCACCTTTCTCTGAGGTGTCATTAATGTTTTAATAATGTATATGGCATTATTCTACTATTTCACTATTTTTGTATCTACTCTATTCACACCAGATATTTCATTAGTCATGGAACAGCAAACATCTCATGGAAAAACAACAGAAGTGTATAGCAAGGCAAATAGGACAACAGTTAAAAGAAGAAAACAAGATGAGAAATAAGATGGAGACTCCATAATTATCTTTAAGTCTGCTCAAAATATGACTGCATTACCTCTTGGCTTTAGTTGACCCCAAAAGCTTCAGTCTCCTTAGTTATGCCAAGAGGCCTGCAAAGATCCTTACCTTTGGGCTTGGAAGGCTTGGACAAAAATTAACTGACTATACTATTAAAGCTGTACTAGTTTTTGGCATCAGTACACATTGTTTGTTTCCAGAAATACAGCAAGAAGGCTATAATACTGAATATCTAAATTGTAGAGGTTTTTCACATCATCTATGTAAACCACATAATTAAAGATGCAGGAATTATAGATTTGGGAGTGGTGACATCTGCTAAATAAGAATTTTTCTCTATATTTTTTGCGAGAATGTAGGGGGAAGGCTGTATTACATCTCAGGGTTGTTTCATCCTTGCTTCACATATGGTTGTGTTGCTGGTATTCAATTCACATCTAAATTTCACAATGTTTAGAGATTTACTTTCTTTCAAATAAAGCCTGAGAATACAGAGAAACAGATAATAGCTTCAGGGAGTTCAGGAAATGATCTGTCAGTAAGTATTGGCAGAAAACAAACTGGTGTTACAACCGAAAGTGGATGCAGGTCAGCAAAATGATATTCTAGACTGTTTGACTAGTTCTCCACTCACTGTAATGGGGCCTTAAACACACAGATGAAATGCAGACAGCTATTTGGAGATACGCAAAGCTAGGAGTCTGAATCTGCAGCTGGAAGAATTCTTTCAAGGTATTCATCTAACATTCTAACCTCTCTCTGGTAATAGCTGTAATAAGTGCTTAGATATAGAAAAAGTTAAAATATGATGACAGTTCCTGGGGATATTCTTCCTCTCATCCAATGATTAATGGCCATCAATAGATTTTTCTACAAAAGTTTATCTAACCCCTTTCTTAACACATCACCAGTATCTACTGCCTTGGTCTACTCTTACCAGCAGAGTTAGACCAACAAATAATGCTTGTAGAATGGCAGTAATCAACACAGAGACATGTGTATAAATTTTCTAAATTCTTCTTGATATTAAGCCATATGATCAAAAGGGTTTTTTGATAACTGTGCCTTTATCATGTATTTTGCTAGCTTACCTCTTTCAGCTAAAACAGTAATTACTACACTGAGGACACCTTATCATCTGATTATCTCCAGATGATCGTTTTGACTACAGACTAGTTCTCTTGAAGGTTCCCAGCTTCATACAACTACCTTCCAGTCTCAAAAAAAATTACATTTACCTCTCCACAGAAAAAGAGTATTCCTCTTTTCCCACACACACACAGATGCGCATCCTTGATTTTATGATGTTTCCTCCTTATCCATCTGCATACATAGGTAATTCTGCTAGCTATTTTAAATTCAACAGCTATAAAATTAGGTGAGATGGATTTTTTTTTTCTCAGTGCAGTAAAATGATTCCTAGGATTGTTGAGTGACAAATGTGTATATTTACCCATTCCCCAAAACTCTGCAGCCAGAGCTGAATAACAGAAATTTTCAGATTCATGTCGGATTCCTGGGGTTCCATGCAAAAACAAGGCTGTAGCTTTTGAATTCCTCTGCATGTGTAGTCTCATAGTTGATGCAAATCAGTATTTGCAAATGTAAAATATTTGAAGCATGATTTGAAGACAGAAATATTTTGCTTCAGTTCATGCTTATATTGGGTTTTTAGAGAAATTAATTCACTTTTTGGAAATCCACACTACAGTATTATAAAATGAAAAAAAAAAAGAGCAGATTAAACAATATATATCCTAAGTTCTGCCATTTTGAAAGTATGAAAAATTGTAACTACTTTGCTGTATATTTGGCCAAAAATTATACAAAAACAAATCTCTTAGAAAAACAGTTTAGAAACACATATGTACTCTAAACAAGGTGGATAATAAGACATGAAGTGTGTATAATTAAATGTATATATATAGTGTTCGCTTCTTAGTTTAGATCAAATATTACATAATGTTAAACTGCAAACACCATATTAACTACACATAATAAGAACTTATTCAAATGTTATGGCTCTACCTTTGATAAAATTTTATTGGAAAACTGCTTATAAAAATCATAAAAATCTATCATTCTTTGGAATGTAATTTCAAATAACAGCCTACAGTGATTTTTAAAAATTATTTGAAATTGTCTTGTAAAATATAACTGCTCTTTAATGGATAATAATATTTCATTTAAAATTTCCAGCAACACATTGTGGTAGCATTTAAATAAAGAAGAAAAGTTATTTAAATAGTTCCTCCAGTGTTTTAGAATTTTGAAATAATCTTCTGCTTAAATGTGTGAACTATTTTGGCAGAATTTAACTCTTAACTAAGATGAGCCAGCAGTGAAGATGACCAGCCTAGATAACAAGAAAAAACGGGAGATTTTATAACCCTTGGAAGGAGGGGCAGGAAACTCAGGAGGACTACAAGGATGCAATGAGGTTATGCAGGGGGAAATTTGAAGGAACAAAGCACAACTACAACTTTGTCTGGTTAGTGCCATAAAAGACAGTGAAAGTTTTTCTGTAACTGCATCAACAAAAGGGGGGGAGGACTAAGGAGAATCTCCATCTGTTAGTGGATGCAGGAGGAAACATAGTGACAAAGGATGAGGAAGAGGCTGAGGCACTTGATGCCTTCTTTGCTTCAGTCTCTATAGCAAGACCAGATGTTCTTCAGGTACTCCTATATTGTCCTGTCACTGCATGCCTTTGTGAAAAGTCCCTCTTCAGCTTTCTTGTAAGCCCACTTTAGGTATTGGAAGGTTCTATAAGGTCTCCCTGGAGTCTTCTCTTCTCTCTTCAGAAGAACCCCAGTCCTCTCTACCTGTCTTAATAGGAGAGGTGTTCAAGCCCCTTGCTGGCCTCCTCTGGACTTCCTACAAGTCCCTGTCATTCTTATGTTGGAGGTCCCAGAACTGGATGCAGTACACCAGGTGGAGTCTCACCACAGTGGAGTAGAGGGGTAGAAAAGCAAATATAAGTTTATAACTTTACAACATGCCCTGTGTTATTGGTTAAATAAAGATGGAGTATCTGAAGGGCAGACACAATGTCCAAAAAACTCTGATAAAGGAATGTCAAATGCAATAAGGGAAATAATTACTTTGATACACCAAACCACAGTTTCTGTTATTTATTTCTACTGTCCATTTGTCCCTGAATTTGTGTTTGTGTAAAGAAGTGTGAGACAAATAGTTTCTAAAAATTCCAAATTAAATAAATCACTATTATATTAACCCTAGAGGGAGGGCTACAGATGCTGGAGGAAGCTTAATCTGAATCAATAGCCACAGAGAAAGATTCACTTACTTATTTTACACTGAAAAGTGGCTTGCAGTTTCTCATATGTCCCACAGAAACTGTGGGTGGCTGATAAGTATCAGGAAATTCTCTCAGCTTGAACTGCTTGTCAGTGTTTTGTGAAAGGAAAAGGATATCAGCGTTGCAAAGAGTTTTGTCTGCACTTTTCAAAGCTAATTAAACACAGAAACTTTCTATATCATCTATCAACTGGGTTTTATTTACTTATTGCAGCAAATAACCACGTCACATATCAAAGACAACAAATGATAAGAAAAAACTCAGCATTCTGTGTACTAAATCTGAAATGCACATTAATGATCACCAGCAAGTTTGACAAAATGCCATGGCATAATTATTTCCTAATTAGCTACTGTAGTCAAACATGCAGGATTTACTGCTACTTACATGACTTTTCATTGTGGAACTCAAAAAAGGAAATGATAATGGCTTCACGCTGCAAAGACAATTCTTTTTGCTTTTGGTTCATCTGCTTATATAGTTTCAAAATAAAACATTGTATGCTGAAGTACCTCATGTTTAGTGTCATCTTTTATTTCATTTTGAAATCTCTCTAGAGTATGAAATGCAAAATGACAAAGACACTGAATTGAATAATAAGTGCATGTCACAATTGTGTGTTACTATGTGCTAGCCAAGATCCTAATGCCAAGTCTTTATTGTAAATCACACTGATGTATAATTAGTATGAACAGTTAAGCTTTCATATTCACAGAGTCTTTGGAAATAAATCACTGTATCATTCTGTATTAGTATCAAACATGTGCAATGGAAAAGTATTTCAGCCTAGAAATACTGTAAACTTTGATAACTTTGAATTTGCACAGATTTCTTTTATATTTAAAACTAAAGATGAGAAATATTATTTAGTTCTCTTGTTCTTTTATTTAAAAAAAGTTTGTATAAATCTTTGTTAAAAGAGAAAATTTTCTGGAGGTTTTTTTGGACTCAAAATGGAATGATCCAAAAAGCTGTATTTTTCTGCTTGCAGAACAAGCAGAACTCAACTGATTGGTATGGGTCAATCTAAAGATAAAAGGCTGGCATTTTGGAAAGTGTGTGTGTTCCCAAACTGAGAGAGCACACAAATATGTTGAGAGAATAATGCGCACCAATTCTATTGTAACTTTTTGATAGAGATCAGGAAAGCATTTTACTAACAAGGGGGCTTCAGATTTCTTCTAACATGGAAGGAAGAAACATTGGAGGTGATTCCACTGCACTGGTGTAACTTCATTTTCTGCAGTATATGGCTCACGTTTAGTAACCTACTGGTTAGGATAAGTGAAGTGATGTATCCAAAGAACCAAGGTAATTTAAAAGTAAACAGACTGCAATTATATGTATTTGATTTTGTTGGGGTTTTGTTTTGTGTTTGTTTTTTTTTAATTGTAACATCCTGTCCTTACAGAAAAGGCCAAGAGATTTTTAATATCCCAAGAATGACAAGAACTCTAGTGGGCTTCTGTACACTGTCATGTCCAGCCAAACTATAGATTGTAAAATCTGCATACTCACGCAGCACAACCATGTCAGCTCCTAATAACCCCACGCAGCCGTTCTTGTATATTTTCTGCTAAATACTGATACGATCCTACTTAATTTAGCTTAATAAGATCACATGACAATTTAATGCTTAAATACCTATACATTTACATATGTAATGTAGGCCAGACCCTGTTATGTTACATGAAGATTGTGGGTGAGGAAATTTAACTGTTTGCACTCTACCATGTAAATTTATATTATCAAGCAATTGGAAATTTAACTTATTTTAACAATATTATTGAGACAATGTAATTTAAAGTTTTGCTTTGACTCAAAAAGCAATTGTATAAAATAGGATCTGGTGGGTTGAAGATCCAAAAATGTTAATTTTCATCTTTTTCATTGCATTTATTCATGTATACATGTAGTATCTTCCTCTTTCATTTTCCACTTCTCAAAACTTGAATTTTCAGAAAACCATTGCTGAGACTTAAAGTTGCATACTACAGAGACCTTGTCAAATAGATAAAAATGTATATTAAAAAAAAACAACAACAAAAGAAAACAAAACAAAAGAAAGGAAATTCCAATTAATAACGTCACATATGTAGGTAAATATGAACACTTGTCTCCACCTTGGCACAGAAACCTGGAGTCAGAAGGGAACTGAAGAGCGTGGAAACACTTCTCTGATTTTACAAGTTGGAAGCAGTTTCCTTATTACAGAACTGGCTGTTTTACCAGCATATTCTGAAGACAAACAGTGTGACTCAGGTCAGGCATTCCTCATTCAGCAACAATGAAAACAAGTCAAGGAGAAGACTTAGAGAACTCATACAGAAGAAATGCCATCATCCCCACCTCTGTAACTGAGTGATCCATAGGTCTGAGTTCAGTGACCGATTGCATACATCTCTGTATTCAAGGATGCATTGTACTTCTAAGTGTGGTCCATAGGCTTTGAAATCTTACTCTGAAATTTTAGCAGAAGTAAAGAGGGGCTTCAGATAGAAGACACAAGCTGCCGACACATTCAGTGGAGAAAAATCAACTCCTATGGGCAGCTCAAAACTTTTTGGTACTGAGATCCACCTGAGAGTGACTCTTTCTTATGTCTGCTTTGTGAGCTTTCCCTCCAATGTTTGTTTAATGGCCTTAATCTCAGAGAGAGTTGCTAGCCATAGCTTTCACCGAGAGAAGGGGATGCACCTGTCAGTGCTGGATGGCACTTGACATTGTAGAGAACATGTTGTTTTTGTACAGTTTGTGCACAGTACAGTAAGAGCTTTTATAGAAATCAATAATTTAGGGCAAAATTTTACCCATATGTGCATATGTATTACTTCCATTGAAATCAAGGTAGACATCTGCACATGTATCAATGAACAGAACTGGGTCTGTTATTTCCTTCATATGTCTTTATTCAATAGTGAATTTTTCATCTACTGAATCCAGACTGAACAATATGTTACAACAATTATATTGTACCTACCTTTTCTACAGTGTTTTCATCAGCACATCCTAAAGTCCTTAAAGTTGGTGGGTTTTTATCTTCCACCATGTCCTTATTTCTATACAACTTTGTCAGAGCTTCTATCCATAACCAAATCTGTACATGAAGTTTCCCGTAATTCAGAATTTTTATGAATATTAGCTAATTTTAGGAATACTTCTTTCAAAGGGCATAAACTGGTTCCACCTGGGTGTTGATGTCCCTGAGGTGAAATCATTTTCTCACTATGTAATCTCTAGGAATTGATGAAATACTTACCTGTAGAGATATTAATTTACCACCCTTAAATACCCCTTGCAAAAGAGCAGAGTGATTTTAAACCTTAATATTCTTCATACACTGAAAGTAAGTACCAACTTACAAACAGACAGTCACACTTCTATCCAAAGAAGATAGACATTTGTCCATCAATATTAGCTCTGGACAAAAACTAGACATGATGCAAAAGAAGAAGCAGTCTGCCCTCAGAAGATAAACTTTCCATAAGAGAGCCTTTGAGGACTGATTTCTAGAAGGGCAGACCAGAATTCAATTATGAAAACATATAATTTGAAAGATCTTCAATATGTGTCTGTCTAGAATTTAACTGCCTAGGCAAATCTTGAGGCTGAGGATGCGTGTATGGACAATGTAGAAACAACTAAGCAGAGCTATCTCAATGGATTTTTGAATGGGCAGAAATATCACTAAAAGGAGAGGAAAAAGGGATTGCAGACTTTTCTCTGGAGACGCTCTCTTTTCAGAGTGATTACACACCATCTATAAATCTATCATTTAGGTGCCTATACTTAAGTAAATTCCACCTTCAGTGTCTCAAAATTTTGAAATGTATGCCCTAACACTTCCCCAAAACATCCATTAAAAATGTCACTCTATTGATTAATAATGAAGCCTTTGAAGTCAGTATTCTAGAGCACTGAACCCACAACTTTAATTATAAAATTGTATTCTTGAAAGGATATTGGTTTATTAAAGCAAAACCCAGTGAGTCAGTGTTGAATTGTTTTGAATACTCTAAATGTTGCATGAACTCAGAACTTTTAAGATCATCTTCTTAAATACCTCTGAGGGAAACTACAAAAACCAAACTTCCTATTGTGTGCTGGTCACCATCCTGGGCATTCTAACCTCTGTAAACTGTAGAGAATATTTGCTATTGAAAGTCTTTGCCTTTTCCACAGCAGGATAGTACATTTTCCTGTTTATAAACTCAAACAATTCTACATAGTTACCATAACCTGCCTACACAAGTGAAAGCTTATTTCTTTGTGCACAGATTGTGTGGCTCATTCCTTGATCCACTGAAAAGGACATTGTAAACAACATTTTAACACCCACATCCCAGTTCATATTGAACAGATGTAATGTATGACTAGCCCATTCAAAGAAGAAAAATGTCAGTCATGTCTGTAATCTCCCACATATGGCAACAAGAATCACCATTAAAGAGGAAAGGTAAGAAAGCTGTTATTACAGGTCTTACTTTAGTTTTGCCAACTGTAAACAACTGGCCCTGCTCTTATATCTGCTCCTTTCTATGCTTCCTGCTTCTACCTGTATTACAAAGACAGCACTGTGATCAACATACTGATTTTGACTACAGGAGACCTGAGCTCAAGGCACACAAGGTGCAAACTGTGCCTTTCACTAAGCTGTGCTGTGAACACGAAAGATTTATATAGAATACTCTTCACAGCACCAGTCTCAGGTAACTCCAGAAGAGAAAATCAAAAGTGAATTGAAAGAAGAAGTGAGATGAAGGTTACAGGATCAGACAAAGCAATAATCTCTACTGCTTAGCATTTAGAAGAGAGGGGGAAAATTAAAGAATTGTTTTGTGATGCTTGAGTACCAATATCAAGGATTGGTAATCAGGGATAGCTTCAGTTTTAACTAACCTTTTAAATTTTTTGCACTAAAGAATCATAGGAAAAGTGTCACTTGATTTCTCATTCTCAATAGCAAATCTCTATGGACTTAAGAAATGGCAGTGTCTAAATGAAATTATTTTTCATATTCAGAAGCTGAGGTAATTATTGGAAGCTTAACTTGCTTACTGACCTTGAGCTTGGCCGTTTCCAGGCCTCACTATTTCTGTATTACTGACTTCTTGAAGGAATAATGCACATTAACTAATTCATTTTAATACTCTTCATGTCAGCAAATTATCAGAGTATGTTTTAGTCCCTTTTAGTTCCCTTGAACTGAAGAAAATAAAAGCTAGGGCAGTCCACCTATTGGTAAGTACTAAGAAAGAAAATCTTAAAACACACCTGGTCCTGAAGCATTATAAATTAACTGCAAAAAGGTAGTTGTAAAACTTAGAAGAAAAATGAAATAAAATCATACTATTATGTAAGATTTTCTAGCCCTGAGAGACCTGGTTCTTCACAAAATAATTTACATTTTGATATCAAAGCATTTTGGTCTCAACTTACTTTTAATAGATGGGTTTAGTGACTGTATTTGTGATGGCAGAAACCTTAGAGAACACATTGCACCAATGCTGTAGCTCATGAAGAAACAGACGCAATGTAGTGTATCATGACAGGCTGAAATGGAATTCCAGCCATGTGAAGGTAAATTTTCCAGCTGTGCTAGCACAGATTGGAATAACTCACTCATGACTGCTGCAGCAGAAAGTGTCAGTCTATATCTCAAGCTGTAGCTATCAAGCACTTTGTACCACTGCCTGCAGCAGACAGGGAAAAATTCAGAAGTAACAAGGTGAGATTAATGCATTTCTGGGAAGTAACTTAGAGTTTTATAATATTTTGTGCAATGTTTACTTTTATATATTCCAATACTTTTTGCTCTGAATTTATGAACATTCAGATTTTTTTTTAAAAATGGGTATACTACTTATTGCCATGCTGTTCTTTTTTCCTTCAGTGTGGCTGCTGTTTTACAAGTATTCAACATGCTAGTGAAGACTATGCTACTATCACGACCAATTAACAAAGTTAATTATGTTCACACATAACTGTAGAATGGAAACAGAACTGTATGAAAATTATATACATGAGAGGACGATGTAGGGTGATTGCAGGACTTGGGATAGCAAAAAGTGGACTCAAAAAGATCAGTCACTAAATGAATAATGCATTATATTTTCATTTTGAAAAAGAACAGGTGAATTTTAGGCAAGTGAACTTGTAGAAACAACAACACTGATTTTGACTAAGCACATTCTTTTTCCTATTCAACAGTTCAGAAGTCCTACTGAGTCTCTCAGGTCTTATTTCTGTGATTAAAATTCATCAGGCATCCAGCTTTGTCTTGTGCTTACAAGAAATGGGATTTCTAAATAGGTTTCCTATCTAATGAAGTCTTAGAGCAGTTTGGACTCCATGATCAGACAAATACAAGTCTTAAATTGTGCAAAAGCATCAACAGAAGATACATATTATCATCACTGAGTTTAGATAATGCTTCTGTCTTTGCTTTCTTTATTCCTCGCCTCATGACATGTTACAATACACAGAATATGAGGCATTATGCTGAAAAGTAAAATTCAGCATAAAAATAAATAAGAGAACTGGAGAAAGCAAGTACCATGAATGTCAAAATTCTAGTGGTTCCTACAACATATAAATAAGAAGTTCCTTATTAGAGTACACATCCTATTATTTGATCAAGGATATTGACTCCTTCTGAAGTAGTGGTTCATTATTTCTCCAACTCTCTCAGTACAAGTTCATTCCTGACTAGACTTTCTAAACTAATTTCCCTTGTAGTATTCTAGATTTAAGGTAATCTCAGAAATTACTACCTTAATTTTATTGTTGTCTGGTCCCACCATCACTGATTTCAGCCATAAAAAATCATCATATAAAGTGATATTTAATTAAAATGGTGGGAAAGTAGCTGGAATATAGATATTTTCTCATTAAAATATCTTTCATTTTATATGGAAATTTAGTAGTTTCTATACCTGTAGAAGAGAAAATATATCAGGAAAAGATCTGTAAGTATCATCTATATATTTTCTTGGTTGTATATTTACACTTATAAATCAAATCAGAACCTTTTATCAAATGTGAAGACAAAGAAAAATCTTCCTCTTCTCTTATGCAAGAAATACATGAAACACAGAAAAAATAGACCCTCAGTGCCTCACAGCCGCTCTCACTTCTCTCCTTATTACATACACACATGGGTGCTTTATGTGACTCAATGAAAACTTACGGTACCTTGGTGTTCAGTATCTTTCAGTTTGCCTGAAAACAAAGGAAAATGCCTCTTCAGGTGTTACTGTTCCTTCTGTTCTCTCATCCTTTTTCCTGCACAATTTTCACAGACCACTAATCTCATAATTTCAGACTTCTGTCTGGTCTCACAGTGACTTTCTGTAGGAGTTTAAATCCTCTCAGAAAAATGTGCAGCACCTCAAAGATAACACGGCTTCCTGAGCTGATCAACCTTTTCAAGGCCCCTAGAATGAACGACCACTAAACCTCTAAAAAGCTGGAGTCCATACCTATCTTTGCAGTAGCACATAAAGTCACTGAACTGTGTCTGTTTAAACAACATTTGTTTCAGTGAAAATCTTCATTAGCTGTTTGGCAAATTCACTCAACTTCTGCCAGCTGCAGGACTGGATAGAAAATGTACTCTAATTGGACTTTGAGGTAGCAAATTTGACACTATACAGAAAAAGAACATGTGAAAATTTGCAGCTGGGGTTTAGGTTTGTTTTGGTTTGCTTAATTTTGATACTTCTTTCACCACAGATGTAAAAATCTTATGAATCTTGGAAACATATGAAAATTATTTATTCCAGACCCAACCGGCTTTTCAGCAGCTGCAGAAAAGTCAAACTGGATGGAAAAGGAGATACCCATTTTAGTATTTCTCTATTTAAATCTGACTCAAGCATCCATGACAAATATTAGGCTCCATTCAGAGACGATTTATAAAAAGCATAAGGGAAATTAAACTGCCAGAAAGAAGGTGCATGTCTGCAGAACTCACAGCAGTGATTTAAGAGTGATTTACAGCATCTGGTGACAGCAAATGTGAATAACCATGTCCTGTCTCACTATTTTGTCCTGCTATGCGTTATCATGCAGCATGAAAATAAAAAGTACAGAGATGGAAACAATTCTCCAAAGCCTGGCAAGTTAATTGATATGTTCACTGTGCACCCTGGTCAAAGCAGACTAGCAGTCTTGGAAGAGAAAACATTAGGAAACCTAATGCTGGAGTATAGGTTCCTGACGAGATGCTGCAAACCCACCACCTAAAGTAAAAAACCAAACAATCAAAAAAACCCCATATGTGGCTGTAGAGAAACTTCCATGTCCAGAAAATGAGCTTAATGCAAATATATATTCTTGGTCAAAAAACATATAAAATTTTTATGATAACAAGAAGGAAATATTCTATTTATGAGAGTCCCAGATGCCACAGATTTCTAGAAATTAAACACATTTTTATAAACTCCTGATAATCCTTTCTGCTCTATTTTATGCATTTTCAAGTCTCTCATGGCCTTCCTGAAATGGAAGTGATGAGATCAGAGTGGAAGATTAAGTATATTGGTGCACTGTAATTAGTAATGGCACAGTAATGTTTTCTAGCTTAGTTTTTGACTTTGGTTTATTATGACAAAATTGAACAGTCTTTGAGTGCATTTCAGGGAGTTCCCGCAGTGATGCCAGGATCTCTTACATTGAAATAACTCTTTGGAGAATAACACTAAGTATACAGAGTAATCTGGAAATCATTACTTTTTACCTGGCTCACTTGGTCCAGTTTGGGCCTTGTCAGTAGTACATATGACACAGTGTGAAGTGAGTTCAGCAAAAGGCTACCAAGATGACTAAGGCACTGAAACATATGGCATATAAGGAAAGGCTGAGATGATTGGTTTTATTGAGTCAAGAAAAGAAGATGAAAGAACATCTGGTTAGTGTATATATCTGATGTGAAAACATTGAGAAGATGAAAACAGACTCTTCTTCAAGATTTTTGGTTACAGGACAAAAGACTATGAACATAATATCTACTAGAGGAAATTCCAGGCAACTGTTAGGAAATAATTTGAAATTATTAGAATAGGTTCCTCAGAGAGGTTGCTCTAAACATGACTGAACACAACACTGAGAAATGTCATCTAATTGGTCTTGCTTTGAGCAGGTGAGTGGACAAAATAACTCTCACAAATCCCTTCCAATCAAAACTGTTTTATGAGTCTTTGATTCAGGAAATACTAATACTCTGTTCAGCTATCCTGCAATGCTAGGAAATACAACTTTGCCTATTCATTTGACTGAAGAATGAATTTCAGTGAAATGGAGATGGGCTCACCTTTCTCATGTCCAAAAGAGAATTACCACTGCATGCAC
>JAOXXN010000395.1:25590936-25603525 GCA_026770055.1 Myrmophylax atrothorax
CAGGTCTGTAGACAGAGAAACAGACCAACATTCCAAGCAATCAACTGAAAAAGTGTTAACATTGCAGTCAAGTATTTGGATGGAACATGCCTTTGGGATCCTGCTCTGTCCTGTTATGCATAATACATGAACACATCAATTCTTTTTTCTGTTGTTTTCAGTCAGGTGAGTTCACAAGCTCATTTTCAGATGGAACAGGTGGGTGTACAAACACTGTGTAAACAACACATTCTTGGCAAGGGTGCACATTACCATTATCTCTTCTAGACACCAGAGAGAGAGAAAAACCAACTCCTGCTTCTCTTAGCGCCAGACACCTGTTCATTTTTCTTCCATTGCATCTGCTTCACCTTCTGCTGCTCTATCAACTGGTCTTGGGCTGTGTGATAACTCTCTTCAGCAGAAACTATTCCACACGGTCAGGAATTTCTCTGGGTTTCTGATCAAATGTATCTGTGTCCTCAGAATGATCTTCAGCTAAGGTGTCACCATAAGAAGATGTACAAGGAGAAGAGTCTTGCTCACTTTCTAGAAGCAACACTGTTCATCATGTGGTAAGAAATGAGAACCCTAAGCCAGACAGAGAGCTGAGAGTTCATTCCACCAATAGCAAAAGATTTCATGGAATATTTAAAATTCCATGTAGAGAAAAGATTCTAATTGCACAAGAAGGAGAAGACCCATAGGACAGCTAGAGTAAAGTAACTGATCTCCCTTATCACTTGCTTGTTGATGCAGGTAACATGTACACATCAGTGGCAGGAAGCTCTGTGGTTTTGTATTCCTATATATTCTCTTAAACAAAACAGTTCTATTTCTAACTTAGCAGTCTGGTGGCAGAATCCTGAATCCTATCTTAGTTAGGATGATTCCAAAAATCTCAAATTTTGAGCAGGCAACAACTTGATGAGATGATGTTGGACTTGGGAAAAAGGAAGTTCATGTTTTCCTTTTGTCCTTTACAAAAAACACAACATTACATAGTTATGTACTCACATTCAGGAAAACATCAAGTTGGCATTTTTGCATGCTTTTAAAGTGGTTGCTTAAAGTACTTCAGTGATATTGACACAAACATTAAATCAATAGCTCTACTTCAGGTTTGCCAATATTTAATATTTCCCAAGCTACACAACACAGATATAGAGATTATTTTGTTAATCACTGAGTTGTTTTGATTTTTTTAAAACAATGTTAATCAATTTCTATTTGTATCTGATGGACAATTATTTCTTGATTTAAGGAAAAAGAACTCCATTTTAAGAAGGACTAATCATGTAATTTCTGAGATAACTACCATTCACAGGATTTAAGAATATCTGTTACATCATTAGGGCACTTAAAAAATGAGTAGAAAGCTGGGGATAAATGTGTTCCCATTCAAACCCTGCTTTACATCAGCCTACAAGCAACCTAGTGAGTTCAGTAAAATGCCCAGTCAAAAATGGCACTACTTAATAAAGATATAAAAATTAAGTTTCTCTGCTTGTTCCATTATGAACAAAATGTGTTTCTATTTCCATGAAAGCTTACATGTTTTGATATGCTTTATACTGTTTTAAAACAGTTGTTAACAAATTATTGCATCAGCTTTCTTGAGGAAAGAACTTTCATGTAATTTGTAGTGGATAAAATGGAAATTTTATCATGTTTGCTCTTTTTTTTCAATGCAGTGAAACAGTCTTTAAAAAATAGTGATTTTTAATTTTCCTTTCTCCTGGGTTCTTATGGATGTACAGCTGTTGGACTGACAGCTTTTTTAGTTAAACTAGCTGTTGCTTCATGTTTTGTTTTTTATAAATAAACACAAATTTTTCAGCTTATTTTTTTCTTATTTAAATTTTCCTAATTATATTCAAGCCTGCTATAGAAAAAAATCAACCCCCAAAAACCAACCAACCAAAATCCCTCAAAACCAACCAACCAACAAAAAAAAAACCAACAAAACCAACTAAAAGCCAATACAAAAACACTACAGAAGCACTAGTAAAAGGCAACAATCCCTTTCAGAGTAAACAAACTCATTCTATCTTATGTCTTGAGAACCAGTTGCTATTCCATCTGTAAGTGTTCCCTCTACATAGTAAGAGCCACTGCAGTGCCAAGTAAGGACGCTGGGCATTGTAGCCAAAGACGCAAGATTCACTGTTAACTTTCCTTCCATCCCTTTGCTTTTCTCTCATTTTTCGTACCTTCACTCTACAGATGACACAGACAAAAGGAGGGGAACCTTACTGTTAGTCATGAGGAATCAAGTACAAGTGCCAGGGAAGGTGGGCATAGCAGGGCAG
The DNA here is from genome assembly GCA_026770055.1 of Myrmophylax atrothorax. Taxonomy (NCBI): domain Eukaryota; kingdom Metazoa; phylum Chordata; class Aves; order Passeriformes; family Thamnophilidae; genus Myrmophylax; species Myrmophylax atrothorax. The sequence continues at coordinate 25,593,228 of JAOXXN010000395.1, forward strand.
GAACTCGATTCATTACATGAATATAAAATGAGGAGTACAAATTGTACAATAGGGCAAAACAAAGCAAGCAAATGAAAAGAAACCAAAAAATAGCCCAAATTCTTCTCTGCCTCATTTTTCTCACATGTAAACAATTTTTCTTTCCATTCTTGTATGCATATCTAACAGGAAAAAATGAGTTTCTGAAGGTAAAATCCATAGTACTTGTGAGGCATTGGCTGAATTATGAGCTATGAATGTAATAACAATAATTAAGCTCATAAAGATCCAATTCTGGGCAGGTACAATGTTCATGAAGTGAACAAGCCTTACAGAATGTCTATAAGTGATGCATTAGGTCTTAGGTAAATATTTAAAGATAAAGAAATTGATCTAAACTTGCAGAGCAGCCTTAATTTTGACATTTCTAGAGTTTCTGAGTTTTGAATTTTTAAACTTCATAATTTTCTTTTAGTAAAGTTTGGTTTTCTGTAAAATACTTAGCTCTAGAATTTCAGGAAATTATTTCACTAACATTGCTTTATCTAAGTGGTGGAACAACAAGACAGTAAAAAATCCTAGACAATAAAAAGATATAAAGCTCGGCCTTCTTTACAGCAATGTTTATGTTGAAAGGAACATAATTTAAAGTTTTCAATAAAATAAGAGAAAACCCCTTGATAATATCTATCAAAATAAAAAATACAATTGAAAAAGAGATTCATAGCTCCAATTTGATGATATTCAAAACTGACATAATCAGTGTTAGTTCTGCTTTAAGCCAGAGCCTAAATCAAATTAAGTATATTATTCTTTTTGACTGTGAAATAGATTTTTCCATACCAAGCAACTGTATCCAGTCACTATTTCTAAATATACTTAGGTAGTGAAGATCAACCTTTAAACACCTCTATTACACACTTAAAATGTCCTTTTGATTGACATTTCTGTAAGTCTTAAAGATACATATTTCGATGTTTTCTACTTCATAATTAGTTCATAGTTATGAAGAGTATCATTAGCAGAGCAGGCTGACATTATATTTCTCCACTATAACGTAATGGATTTACACTGATTTTCTTTCCTTTCCATGGACCACCACAGACTCTTTTAACAAAGAGAGGGGTTGAAAATAAACAGACTTGCAGAGCAAAACACTTGGTGTTAAGGACTCAGTATCCATGCCGAACACATTTTAGAGGATTCTAGTTCAGGCTACCTGTAGTCTGATCCTGTAAACTGAATGCTCCTTAGCAGTTGCACTGCTTTTACTACAGTCTGAGATGAGACCTTTCCATTTCTTTTATTCCAAAAACGAACCCAGTTCATGTACTTAGAGACTGCTCATGGGTGCGATAAAAAGCACAATGAGCAGAGATGATCAGGACATTCATTTCAGAAGGGCACCCATACTCTGAATTAATGCACTAACATCAATGGAACCAGAAGCTATGCAAGCAGTGTTAGTGTTAGTATGAACTAAGCCCAAGTAACAGCCCCTACAATCAGTGAACTTTATTAGCCTACGTTCTGGCTCAACACTACGCTAATCACATACTCCTGGCTTCTGACCAGCACAAAGTGCAGGCAGAGGTCACTTGCCTCTGCCTACAAAGCACCACATACACATTACCTAAATATGCATTTGTCCTTTATAAGGTACAATTATGTTTATTGCATTACTGAATGAAAATTTTGCTAGAGTTTAATGTTGCCTGGAGGATGGTGCATCAGTTTTACAGCAACTATAGAATGTTTAAATGTATTTGCTGTTTTGCATTAAAATCAAATTTTTTTTGAACATCTGTTTTCAGTTTGAGGAGATGAAAGATCTTAATGATACAGATCATCTGTGCATGTTAAAACAAGAATGTGGATGTCAAAGGTGCCTGTTGCCCTCTGTGGAGAGCTGCCTTGTTGATTAGGTGGACATTTCTTTAACCTGACCCTTCTACCTTTCAACCCCATACACTAAACAGGTAGTAGTTTATGGGATTTGCTATTTTTCTCCATACCCCAAAATTTTATCAAAAAGCTCTTGAAATGTGAAATAGCAGTGAAAATCATAGCAGATTTAATGAAATTGATTGGTTTAAATTGCCCCACTTTTAAAAGAAGCCAACTTTAATCGGCAACCTACTGCATTGGTGCACTGTCTAAAACTATCTCCAAAAAGCTGAGTACAGTACTGCTCTGTCTTCATTAACAGAGAACATATGTTGGCAGCCAATTTTTTGTAGCTCCCTTGAGTGGTTCTGTAAGTCAGATTTCACTGATAATTGCTTTAATAAAATCTATTTTAACATAAAGGGCTTGATTTCAGAAGTGGCCTACATTTTTCTGTGTTCTGCTTTATGAAGGCAAATATCTGTACAGACATTCTCTGCACTAATGGGACTGCCCTCCTGGTTAAACAGATGCATAAGTGCTTTTTTGGGTCAAGGTACAAAGTCTAGGCATGCAGGTAAAAGACTTTAAAACATGTTTAAATTCTTTATGTGCACAAGAGAGGGAATGACAACTGGAATTTTCAGAAAATAACTGCAAACGTGCCCATCAGTGTACAGGGACTAAGCATATACCTATAGATAGAGTCTACACTTCAACTCTGGCATAACTTCTCACACTGTATATTCACCATCTGCAGCAGTCCAGTAGCTGACAAAAAAAAAATTAAATTAACTCTGACTGAGCTTCTGATTTGCCAGTAACTCAAGAATTAACTCTCCCCGCACACACTGTTCACCTCTGTGGCATGCTGAGCTCTCACTGGATACACTGTGAGAAGATAAATAAAGAATTTTAAGTGTCTGTGACTGCTGAGCCTGGTGAATAAATAAACTTTTAATCTTTCTTTCTGTTGGTTTCTAAAAAAGAAAAAAAAGCTTTAAACACAGACATAAAACAACAGTTGTAAAATCCATTATCCAAATGTGAGTATAATTTCTGCCTAGAAGACAAGAGGGAGTCTTATCAGCAAATTGAAATCTCTCTGTCAGCTGACCTCTTCTCTAGTGGACCAAAGTTTTCTTTTGCCCTTTCTTTTCCCCATCATGACCTGTCAGAGAGAAGACAGCCTTCCCATCATAGCCTGCCATTAACAGGAGGAGAGAAATAGTTTCAGTCTTGCAGGTGCAGAAGTCCCTTCCAGAAAAGTTATTATGAGATGAAGGTTTATTTCGCTTAAGAAAACCTTCCTGTCTGGAAAAAAACATCTTTCCTGGAAACACTTTCAGATGTTTTCTCCTCCTGCATTCCAGAATGGCTATCTCTAATGTGAGAAAAGCTAAGTTCTTGCGGACATGTTTGAAGGCCCCCACAGCAGTGCAGTGGGGAATGATAAAAGCCCTAAGAAGAGCAGGGAGCGTTTCTTTTCTTAGGCCCAGTGCAGTTTTTTTACCAAGATGTTAAGAGTTCTTGACTTTGGAAATAAATTGTCCTAAATCCCTCCACTGCCTCGTATTCTGGGGGTACCTGCATGCATATAACACTTACGAATCCTCTGTCTAAACCTTTGCCATAACATGATACAACAAGAAAACTGCATGAAGTAAATTGCTCCTGAGAATATTACAGAAGAAAAAAAGAGACCTATCACACTACCCTTAGTGAAGTTGAACAGTTCGTGCTCTAATGACTGTCCTTGTCCTTGTAGAGAGCCTGAGGTAAAGAAGAGGTCGTGGGAGGATGAATCTGGCCAGAAAGGAGGAATCAAGATTGTTACTAACCTGTATTTTCTTTTTGTGATTCAACATACTGTGGGAGCTTTATTGCCTTTTGGTGAGGCAATCATAAAGGAACACCCAATGCATTCTCTCTAATCTTCTGGCCATTGCCTGGGGAAGTGATTTACAGTACACAAGCCACATGAAGAGAATGAAGATCTTGATGGAAGGGAATCTTCCTTCCTGATACAAATGAAATATATTTTACAAATCTCTTTCCTCCAAAAGTGGTTTAAAGTTACATACACTAAATAGAAACAGGTTTGTTTCAGAAGACTGGTTTCTGTTAATTGCTGAGGCTTTATTTTTCATGGTTAAAAAGTATAAATAGCTCATTTATGTTACTGCTTGCTTCCCCCCTCCCCATTGCTCACAGATCACTGCCTTACCTCTTTTCCTACTCTCTTCTCTCTTGATGTACACTTTCCTAGCAAAATAGGGCAAAATATCCTGTTCTATGCCAAGCAACCCCTTTGGTGAGCATATTGTAGATCTGCAATTTGTTCAGAAGTGGTGGATTGCTGAGTCCCTTTCAAGGAGGCTGCGTGAAAATCTTCCCAAATGAGCCTATGCCATTAGTAACAAGGGCCCTAAGGGAGCCATTGTAGTGACTGAATGTATATTATGGATCTCTCTATGTAATTTAATTCTGGAACTGGGACTGTTGGGTAGCATATGAAGAGCTGAAGAACTGCCCAGCCACCCCCGCCTCTCTTGCTCACACTCACACAGGGAGGGAAATCAATGGGAAAAATGTCCTTGCAATACCGAATACATATGCACGTTGGCATTTATGAAAACTTGTGCTCCCAGTGGGAATGAAGAACGTGGCTTAGAGGAAATTAGTACAGTCTGGCACTGGTGCAGTCTCCCATCCTGCAACAGAGGTCATGATTGACAGAGCTCTCATAAACAGAGAAGTCAAGAAGGAGGAGGTTTTTCAAATTACATGTAAGATGACTGAAATGACATTTAAAATTCCAGTTTAAGCAAGAATGGGTTTTCTGAACTATTTCCCTTCATAACACATCTTTGCACCTTTGCTGCATTTCCAGGACATTTATTATAAGCCTTATCCCGTGGCTCATTTAAGGAAATATGAGGAAGTGAAATATTTAATATATATCATGGATTTGCATACGTAAGAACAGTTATCTACAAAGTACTGAACTGCAAAACAAATTTACATTAATATTGGATTAAATCTTTTCAGAATGTTTTTATATGTAAATATAACTGCCATATCAAGCCAAGAGCAGAACTGCAAGACAAAAGAGAAAATCATATCCCATATAACTATAAAACTGCTCTGCAGAACTTCTCACTGTTGAAAATGAAAGCTCCCTAAAATATGAAATTATAGCAGAAGAAAATAAAAACTATAAGAACAAATGAGATTAATTCCTGCAAATATGTCAGATATTCTGCGTGAGGAATTTAATCTCTCCTGGACTGACAACATTTTTTGTTTGTGGTAATTACAGTCACAGCTAATGAAAACAATTTTGATTTGTGGTAGAGATCAGTTACTTCATTCATAAGAACAAAAAGAATGCTGCATTTGCATAGAACACAATGAATCAATGTCAAATTCGCAGGGCATATGTTGCAGCTTTCATAGCAGTTATGCTTCAAAAGGTGATTTTTCTACCAGGTGTGCATTTAGCACTCTAATGTATCTCTCTCTGAGTACAGGCTTCTCTTGACTTGTCCCACTGGAGAAACACTTGCTTAGGGGATGCAGAGCAGAACTATAGCAATATGGAAGCTAACAAATTTGTTTGGAATAAATTACATATTATTAGACCTATTTTTAAAAAAAATGTGATGAATACCCCTTGATAAAACAGCTGATGGAAGACATTTTTTTTCAAATTAGGAGTCTGTTTCATGCTGAAAGACCATAGAAGCTAGAGACTAAGAGGAGTTAAACTTATTTTGCTCATTCCTTTCCCCTTGCAAAATAAATGTGTGTCATGAATGATGTCAGACAGTTCAGATTTATGTACTTTGGTAATACGTTTATTTGAAGGAAAGAACGCATGTAAGCTCTGTTTGCCAAATTTGAATGTAGCCCAAAAGAACATCTTCAGAGCCACCATGGATCTGGCTGATCTTCACAACATTTGGTCTGGTCCCTCAATCCCTGTGATGTAATCTGGACTGTAAAATCCTCCAGAATTTCTTTCCTGACCTTCTTTCTCTTATTCTTGATGCAGCTGGCATATTCTACTGCACAGCTGCCTTTGCTCTGATTCCCCATAGCAAGCTGACACTTGCAGAGTGTAAAGAAAACAGAGAAAAGTCACTGAAGTGCAATGGGCATGACAGTTTCAGAAGAAACAGCCAAAGAGCATGATTGGAGACGTTCTTGCCATCTACATCAGGCAAGAACTTTGGATGCAAAGGCAAGGGGCAGACAGAAGCTGTCACCTTATATACAGACATTTGAGATTAGTAACTCATTTGCTTGCTGTTTTCAGTTTAAAAGCTCTTCATGTCAAGTTTTGACAGTACTTTTGAAAGTACAAACCACTTCTGTATTTCAGCCTTTTTATCCTCCTCACTAGAGTGAATAGAAAGATCTGATCCTTATAAAATAGACACCAGGCAATGCAATCCACTTAAGATATGTAAGAAGTGACTTCCCACTAAGACAATATAAAACTCTCTCATAGTTGGATGGAAGGACTATTTGTTTTACCATATATCTTATGACCAGGATCAAGGACGCTGCCTGGTATTAAGTCTAATCACTAACAACAGACATAGCATAAACTGGATATATTACAAATAGTATCTGTAAACAACTCACTTTTTATTTGTCAATATTCCAAGATTCATATATCCAATCCTATTTAATTATAAACATTTCTAATTTATGTCTTAATTAAAGCACAATTATCTTATTGCAACATTTGGAATAGTGTATTAATAATAACTAGCAGATGTTATAATTATTCATTTATTATTATTCTTGTTTTGGCTGTACTATACACATTTTTCCTAAGGATTTCTACAGGTTACTTTATTGATTAGTGTTTTAATATTAACTTTGTGACCAGAGGCACAGATTAAGATATGAGATTTCTCATGATAAAAACAGTTTGATCATGTGTGAAAACGTAATTTTTTTTCTTAAAAGGAATGATGTATAGACATAGGTACATATGTCTGGGAGAAAGAAAAGTAAGGGAGAAAAGGGCAATATTTGCACAGCTTTTATGTGCATTTTTTTCAGATAATTGTATTTTTCAGATCATAAAGTAACTATCAACTCTTTACTCTGTTCCTCTGAGCAATATTTATTAGCTGATTTTTTTTTCTCATGGGTGTTTTTTTGAGAGATTAATCATCCCCTCTCCAAATAACAGAAGAACTTCTGCTTAATTTCTCATGTAATTTATCTAGTTACATCTTTCTAAGATAAATTCAGTTCTGAGAAGAATAGCATTTGGTACACTGAATTAGTTCTACGAACAACACACTGGGAAGTGTAGACATATTATTAACCAAGAATTTACATCTTTTTTCCCCCCCCAACTGTTTGGCAGCTGACTTATTACATTTTGTTACAGGTAAATGGAGGATCTGCTAGAAAGTTTTGAACTTGCACCTTCAGCTATCATTTATCTATTGAAAGAAAATTTGGGGCAGATATGTGTATTTGCCAGTTCATAATTTCTCTGAGGCAGGAAATAATCAACTAGGGGTGCAAAAAAAGAGAAGAAAGGTCTGAAAGTAGTAGCTCTGAAAAACTGTGCTGTAGCTGAACTTGTGCATAACAAGTTATTGATGTAATAGTTCAGAAGCTCATGGAAAAAGGTTGGGCAGAAGTAAAATTATGGACTGGAATGAAATTCCATAGAAACTGATCCAATAAAAAACCCAAAACCATCTCTGTGTGTTAAATTGAGAGAGTTGAACAACTCTATACTTAGCAAAACATCAAGAAATAAGAATGAAATCCAAAATATAAGGTTGATGGTAGAAGAGTATTGATGGTGTCATTCTAAATTGGACAGAAAGTGAGCATTTGGGCAAAGTGCTAAGTGAAAAGTGATTTGAAGCTGTGAAGAGGAAACTGCTCCCTTTTAAACCCAATCCAGTCTGGACTTAAAAGGATCTTTCTAAATAAACAGACCATCCCCAGAATGGCTGACATATTAACTTACTATAACAAGAAGACATACAAGGACATGAAAGTGTCATGAAGTTAGATTTGTACTCTGTCAGGTTATTTTGCTTATCTCCTACTACAGTATACTAGTAGGAATTACAGTAAAAATTGTCATTATTAGATACGAGAACACCTCAAGTTAAAGCATATCACAATACTTCACTTCTGTTCATCTCAAGGAAAGATTATCTCGGTGCTCATTCAACATTACACTAAGAAATAAGATAACCTAAAAGTCCTAAACTGTGTTCCTTTTACATCATTTAATAAAAGCATCTGCTATTGAATAAATACTGTAACTTAATTTGCATTTGAACTGTCTGGGCAAAATCTGTGAAAGGCCTATCTATTCCATCTCATCGCCAGTTAAGATAGCACTTGTATGCTAATGACCAAGCCCTGCAGATTTGCTTGGCAATATTCAGTCACATTTTGGTAAAGGACTGTTCCATTGATTTTCTTGCCTTCTGCTTTCCTCCTTTCCTTTTATGTGGCTGATTTCTGAAAGTTTTGGACAGTCTGCTAAATTCTTTTTCCTGCATTCTTCCACTTGCAAATAAACTAGTGTATCTTTCCTGGATTTATCTTTTTTTTTATTATTTTTTATTTTAAGAGGAGGGAGTAGTTCTCTTTCCAGTCTTTTGCCCAAAATATATTTACCCATTCTTTAAATTCTTTTGCAGAAAAATTTATAAGAACATAGGTATAACCACTTTGAATCAGAACAAAGGCTAACCTACTATCCTATACCTGTCAGTGGCCAATTGCAAAGAAACATGAGAACTTAGTGAAGAAACAGTGTCTACAGTTTATCTTTTCAGCTTCCAGAAATGAATGTTTCAGGAATTTCTGAGGAGTGATCATATGGATATTTTAGCCCATGACAAGTATTACTTTTATCTACTAACTTCTGTAACCATTCTTTTAATCTAATTGAATCTTATCAATGAGTTCCATAGCTTAACTGTCTGATGTGGTTTACTTTAAATCTACTAAGAAGTCCATCTGATGCCCTCTATTTCTTAAATTGGTCCCCTTCTTAATCTTTTCCATGGTTCTTTTTATATTACAACCTGCTTCATATTCCCCTCAGCTGTCTGTTGTTCAAACTAAAAATGATAGATCAGTTAACCTCTCCTTTGATGGAGAGAGATTAAATCAATCTCATCACTTGATTACCTTTGTTGACTTTCCTTTCACCTTTTGCAGTTCTGTCACTTTTTTTGAATTGGGGGAATCGTATTATCGCTATGTTGAGAATCTTTGAATGCTTATGAGACAGGTATGTTTTTAATTTTGTTCTCCAACCTTTTCCTATTAATCCACAATGCACTGTCCTTTCTTTTTAACTGCTAACAAGCAGTGAGAGGAATACAAGGTATTTATTTGGCGTGTAAATCAGTAAGAACAGTATATTGTGTAGACAAAAATGAAATTTTTTTTTCCACATGCACTCTTTACCAGAAATTAATTTTTAAGTTCAATTTTATTGCCTGATATTCTTCATGGTAGAAGTTGTAAGAAATTACCTGTTCAGGGTTCTTGAACAAAGATCTAAAGTTGCAGTCATTAAAAATATCTAGACTGACAGAACACATGATGTAAAAGACCCCTTTATATCTGGACCAGATCTTCACATAAAAGGTACAGAAATCACTGGAATTCTAAATTACTTGGAATCAGGCCCTTATATTTTAATAAGAAAATCAGGTATTTGACCATGACCACACTAAGAGAAGCTGAGGCTGACTCACCTCATCCTGTAGTATTCCAGTTCTTCAAGACAGATTTGACATACAGGTAAATCGGACTATGAGAGGGAACACAAAAATGATAGAAATATTGCAGTATTTGTGAACTTAAGTCATGACTACTGTATACTTTTATATACATAAGGAATAGCTACTGAACTACTGACAGAAATGGCTGCAACTCAACAGTACTAAAAAAATTGCTGTACTAAGGAACATATGATTGGCATTAATTTTTAAAAATTAGATTCTAGTTGGTGCCTTTATGCTAGCATCACTGCCACTGATTGATTTGAAATAACCCAACAACCTAAAATACCGTTCTTTCATTTAGTTTCCAAGTAATTTGTTTCTTGCTCAAACTTCCACACTGCAGTGCCAGATTTTTCCATAGGTTTCTGAATCTCACAATAGTTTCCTAATTCTCATCTAATCTTTCCTACAGGTCTCCCAGGTGTTGATTCGTTATTTATCTTCCTTTTCACTGAAGCAGTGCCACTGGGAACTGTCACACCCACCAATAAATCTAGCTTTAATTGTGAAATGTTAAGAACACTGGAACATAACTTCTTGCCTAGAAAGACTCTTGGTCTTCCCTTTTCACTTTTTCTTTTCCCCACTACTCTTTTTTCTAACTTCTCTCCCTTTGGGAAAATTACTGAC
>JAOXXN010000395.1:25631055-25648282 GCA_026770055.1 Myrmophylax atrothorax
ACGTATGGTATTCTACCTTCAAAGCTTTCCTGTCTTCTGGAGATACTCAGAGATAAAGAAGATGACTTCATATTACTGACAAAATTTTAAAGGGGATTCTGAAAATATCACTATATTTTTAATTGTTTTATTTAGTTGATTTTTTTAAATAGTAACAAAACACTATACTGGTACACAGGTACTCTGATCTACTGAAGCTTAAAAGGCAAGGGAGACAAAAATAAAAAAAACTGGTTGGGATGAATGTGAAAGAAAAGGTTGAAGTCAAAATTATAAGGTACAAGGAAGAGAAGGAGTTGTATTTAACAAATGACAGAAGTGTCATGAAAAGTATCACTTTATAAGATGTCTAATGGCTGGAGGAGTTATAGGAAGAGTTTATATTGTACTGAACCAGGAGAACTGAAATATATAATGCTTCACTGCTTCACAGTTTGCTGAAATGTAAAGATCTGACTGGTTAATAACAGCATAGTCCTCGAAACCTAGAATAAATTGCAATATGTTTGATGACTTGAGATTTGCCAGATTTTAAGCAGCTGGCATTGAGAAGTTTAGAATGATGTCTGAAGGTGTCCCAGGACATTTAACAATTATTTCAAAGAATCATAAAATATCTCAAGTTGAAAGGGACCCATAGGGATCACTGATTTCAGGTCTCAGCTCCTTGTAGGACTACCTGAAACAAAATGGTCTTGTTAAGTCTTGCCTTTGAGACCTTTCAAAATTTTGGTCACCATCTTCTGGGCACCTTCTAATAGTTTGATGTCCTTATATTGAAGTGCCCAGAACTGCACACAATATTCAAGGGGAGGCTGCACCACTGTAGCGTAGAGTGAGATAATCATCTCCTTCAATGGGCAAGTGATGCTGTCCTTGATGCATGCCAGGGCATGGCTGGCACTTTAGTATTCCAGGGTGCAATGCTTACTCAGATCCCACTCACCATTGACCGAAATCCCCAGATTCCTTTCTGTGGGGCTATTCTCCAGCCTCTCATCCCCTCGTATGTACGCAACTCAGTTACCTCACCTGAGGTGGAAGAATCTAGCACTTACTGTTAAATTTTTAACACTGGTGAAATACAACTGACACTATAACAGTGTAAGGAACAGTCAAACATTTAGTCTTTTGTTAAAAGCAACCAAAATGGTACCAGAAAATTTTAAACAGCCTAAGAGTAACTCTTTCAAAATAAATCATGATTAACTCATGATATAAAGTACCATGAATGTAAAGAAAACAAAAGACATGAGTAACAGCCAATATAGAATTGTTAGGAAGTCATGGTGATTAAATTTGACTAAATTTCTTTTTCCTGTAAAAATCATGAAGCAGTTGTTATATTTCTTGATTTTTAATAAGACCTATTTTACTTAGATTTCACTACTTTTATATCATTCTTATAGCTAAGTGGACAAGACAGCCTAGATAAATCTTTTCCTAGATGGAGAAGAAACATTTTAGGAAATGGTACTCAGAGAATAAAAGATGCATTGGGACATAGACTTGAAAGAGTCACTCAGTAGTTTTCTGCAAGGATATGTCCTACATTTGATGTTATTCAATTGTTAAATCTATAGTATGTGCACATTACCTCATTATGATCACTACTAGAAGACAGCATTAAGCTGTGAGTAACAAATGTTGTGTTTGAGAACAGAACTGGATTTAGAATTTAACAAAAATAAGATGAACCTGAACAAAACAAGTCAGAAATTTTATTAGCAAAATATAACCTGGTTAAACGCCTTGACTACAGGATGTAGTATAAGAAATCACAGGCTGCGCATGAGTCAAACCATATCACAGTGCTGTGAAGAAGCAGATGTGGCACTGTGATACATATAAGGTATTTGTAACTCTTTAAAACCAGAATTTTCATATTTGAGTGTCAAAGTTAAGTTTCCCAATCTGCCAGACTGAAAGCAAGAGCTAATGCTATTTGCCAGCATACAGTATATTTTATGACAAACATATCACACTTACTACAAATATACAGCTGATTTGCAGATAAACAATGTCGTGAATAGTGTGTATCTCAGTAGCTGCCAAGTACAAGCTGTATCCATGGTCTTCTGATTTCTAACAGCCTGTTCTGTAAGACACTGAAAACAATCCTTGAACTGTAAGGGCTCAGCTGGAATACTTACATTCAAATTTTGCCAGTAATTCTCATAATCAATTGAAGAGAACCAAAAGAATTAGTGGAGGAACAGAAATATTCACAATGTCAGAAAGCATCGTGTAAAAGGAAAATGTTAGGGACTTAGTTTATTCAAGGGAGAACAATACTGATGGGAGACAATAGTCTTCAAATAAGTGAAAGATTTTTGCAAAGACATTGTTCACTATGCATAGAACAAGACTTAATGGGCTTAAATGTTATCAAGGGAGATTTAAGTTATACATTGAGAAAAAAAAGATCTTAATGAAGAGAAAAGATAAGCATTAAAATAGGTTGCCTAGGGAGATTTTAGAATCTCTATCATTAGTCAAATAATTATTGGGAATAATTTAAACATAGTTGATCCTACCCTGCAGCAAGTTAACAGGCAAAATGCTCTCTCTATGTCCCATGTCATATTTCCTAGAAATCTGTTTCTTGCTACACTCCACAATACGTACAATATGTATATTGCAAGATGTCCATCATACCATCACTCCTGAAATTCCACCCTTCTCCCAGTATTATTTATCCTTTGCACCACAAAGCTTAGCAAAAAATTAAATTCATTAGTAAAAAAGAAAAAAGTATACAGTAAGGAAAAGAAAAAAAAAGATAAAGAGCAGCACAGTCCATCAAAAAGGACAAATCACAAGTACTTCCACAAATTAGAAATCTTTAGATTCATTTCTGGACAAAATATGAAATCATAGTACAGGGAAGAGCACACAGTTGGAGCACCAATTTGCTGTAGCTCTCTATTATCTGTTACTATGCAGGGTACATTATCTTTATGCAACTTTAAGAAGACTGATTCTACCCTAATCCTCAGTCAAAAGATTTAGTGAACTGCATTCTTCATAGCTTCCTGAGTTTATCACACTTTTAGTATGACAATTCCTAATATGCTAATGAAACCAGGCATGATATCTTGTAATGCTCATGCAAGAAACCAAAGAACTGCTATAATAAAAATTACCCCCCCACATTTTTAAGAATAGTGTTTTAAAAGAGTATTATTTTTTCATCATAAATAATTCATGTATGCCTCATGTTACTAAAGAGGATCACAGGAATCATCATCCTTCTTTTCTACTCACTGAAAATTCTCCTTCTTTCCTTTTTAAAAATGAAATCTTTAAAAACATATTCATCAAAATTTTCTTGAACAGATGAGAAAATGGCTCATGCATTCAAGCTCTTTCTGTATAGAATACAGAAAAAAATCCTGCATCAAAAGAAAAACATATCTCTTGTAAGATGAAATACCAAGTAGTATGCATCAAAACCATGTTTATATTAGTAAGTGCACATTTCCTTTGTTTTAAGATACTCTTTTCTAGAGATTCCTCTTTGAAAACCATTTCGTTTGTACTTATGGCTAGGGTAACATTTATGTAAATAGATTATTTTCTTGTCTATGCTTTCAGATTTTTTTGTATAAGAAGAGTATTTTTACCACAAGCTTCACCAATATCAAGATTTCACAATTCATAAGAGGTTTGTAACATTTTTTCTGTTTTGCACTGGCATCTCAAAAGTTCACACCTAGGTATAAAGGTTTGAGGGATTAATTTGATAAACCTTTTTTTTTTGGAAGATGCTCTGAAACTTTACAGAAGAAAGAAAGAAGAAATTGTAGAAAGAATTTGATTAGTGAGAGGGAACCAAGATGGGGATGAAAAACTGTCCCGTTTGAACATTTTCTAATGTTTCAATTTTTCAATTTAAATTTTTATTTTGAAGATTTTATTGTAAGCTTGTCAACCTTTTTAAATGCAAAAAGGCAAAAAAGCTTCCATTAGTTCCCAGCCAAAAATCAATAAAAAGAATATAAGGAAATGTAAACAAGGTATAATTACACTGCATACTGCTGTTCTGAACATTACTTTGATCTATACTTCAACTATGTTTTTTGGGATGGACATAACAATGCTTAATAAGGCAATGGTGAAAATATCTGGTATATGAAACATTGTATTAAAACCTTGTAGGTTTTAGAATCACATTATGAGACAGCATATTTGCTCCGATCTTTTCTAGCTGTTAACATGGGATATTGTATATAGATAAAAAAATAAAGAGACTAGACAACTTCACTGAAATGTAAGAGAACATGCAGGTTGGGGGGAGGGCTGCCTTCAGAGGTGTTTATGAGAACAGAGTTTTTATAAATTAGTCATTTATCACAGAAATTATAGTGAGCTAAGAGTAAGGATTACTTAGATTGCAAACATGCAAATAGGAAAGCCTTTTAAATTCTGTAATAATTCACACTAAGTATTAGTATATTGTTTTGAAAAGATTAATCATAAAATTAAGAATTTTTTAATGTATCTTTTCACTTTGACACATTTTCTGTCAGTCTATTAAATATTGCTTTTTTTCCATAGCGTAAGTAAGATTTTTATTCTATTATGAAAAACTGTAAATTCTAGCCATGAGTAACTTCTTTGTAGAGGTCTATCTAATTTCTCTGTAAAATATCATAAATATCTTTGATGTTAATGAAAGTATAAATATTCATAACAATAAATAGCTGACAAAGTCAGGTCCTGATCTAAAGGTCATTGTAGGTGGTTGGATAGAAAAATGAATGCATGGAGAAAGGCCTGTAACTCAAAGGACAAAAATATAGGAAAAGTTTCATGAACTTGAAATTAACATCAAATACTAACACTGAAGAGGTAAACATTGCAAGAGAGACTGGTAGATTGAGTTTTGGGGAATCTGGGCAATGCTTCCAGATTGGCACTGACCAGAGGTCCTCCTTTATTTTTAGGTCCACCAGTTTATAAGTGAATGAGTTACCATCCCTTTACACTGAACACACCACCATTTTTCTACTGACAGTTTTATGCATAAATAAACCTGAGGTTATCTTTTCTTTAATCTCGGCCTTGTCTCAGTTGCCTAGATTTGACTCAATGAATCAGGAATATTTTCCTGCACACTTTTCTTGAAAAAGATTAGGCTCCAATGACTAATTCAACTTTGAAGGGTAATCACCATGGTAGGGATCATGGTAATTCTTTGCAGAAGAAAATTGTTCTCTCTAGTGTACTTTGGTAGTTAAACCATATAAGTTCTATGGTCTTAATAAAGACCATGATCTTAAAAGGATGATTCAGTGGTTGAGAGAGAGACACAGTTCAAGGACTTGGCACCTTGGGCAACATTTTTTTCTATCTTTTTTTTTCATATTATATGTCATGATAGTTTTCCTAATATGGGGAACAGAGAGGATAGAAAGATATCACTGTTATCTCCAAAACTGCTGGGTTTGGGTCAGTGAAGGGGAAGGAATAATTTGTATTTACAAGTTTTCATTAGCTCTGGACCTATGTGTGCATGTCTTGGTATATGCAATCATATCGAACTTTAAAAGCCCATTATTATGTTCTTTTCTTTACTTGAAATAAACTTCATTCAACAGAGGAATTGTGTTTCTCTAATGGAAAGGTTACACTTACAGGTTACCTGACTTAGTTTCTGAAAAGGTATTCCTTCTCTTAGCTCACTGAATACTGTTTCTTTCTCTGTAGCATGCTCCTTTCACTCAAGCATAGATTGCTTTTCAGTAATGTGCCACAAAAGGCTCATTATGACTGAAGAGTGAGAGTTTTCATTTTACAGTCCCGTACTATGGCACACTTTTCCCATTCCCATCTGCTCATGTACATCTGATAAATTAATATCTCTACCAGGGAAAAGTTATTTACTTGATCTTTTGGTTAAGTAATCATTGTCTCATTGAATAGTTTCCACTGTTTTCTCTCATAGACAGTATTTCTCATGAAGTCTGGAGTTGCTGTTAATTACAGAAGTGCTTTCAGGTGTGTACAGAAACTAAAGCTCTGTTTAGAAAACAGTGACTGCTTTAATTACCACTGTGAGAGTACTCTCTATAGAGTTTAAAAGGAGGTCCTAGAGAAGACCTTTATCCCCACAGTCTTAGTAGTGTTGATATCACTTTTTAACAAGATAATCAAGTTGGAAAAGCTTTTTTGATCTGACCTAAAAAGAACTCCAGTGTACAAAGAAGTGTGCATTTAATCAGCTTGCAGTATTTCTTCTGTCAGGATGGAATCCTACTGGCAAGAAAAAACTTGATTACAAAGACAGCCTGTAGTTCATATAAGGTACTAAAGAGCACTAAGGAGTATGGCACTTGCAGCACAAATCCTGGACTCTCAGAAGTTATATGGAAAATAAAACACTTCTGATAGCAGTGTAGTGTGATCACATGTCTTTCAGAACTATTATGTCTGCCACCAATGAACCCCTGAAAACAGAGAACTTGAAGAAATATTCTGTCCCACTCCTGGATCAACTTTATTTTTTTTTTAATTAGATTATTTAGGTGGGGAGGTTTTCTTCACTTCTATAGTAATCCTTTCATTCATAATATGAATCTATTAGACACTCCCCAAAAGCTTTTTCACTATTCTTCCAGAGGTTTAACAGAATTAGTGAAGTAAAAGCGAATCTCAGAGGTAGAAATTCAGGCTGTGTCATCTTTTGACTGGAATATGTTAAATTAATGTTTCATGCTTCTGATGAGAAAGAATGAAAATACATTGATAGCCAATTTCACTCTAAAAATACCAGATTAAAGGTTAATACCTAGTGTTTTCAAAATTAATCCAAAAGATAACATACCTAAGCAGTGAACTGAAAATCAGAAAAGCATTATAGATTCACTTTATGCAAACTCTAGTAAGATACTATGTCTGCAAATTAATGAATGTTTAACCAAGCTGAGTTACAGTGACTCTTATGTAACTCAAAACGACAGTCAGATTTCTACCAAATTAATTCATTAGGGTCAGTGAATGAATAGCTAATTAATTTTGAATTGAGGATCCCTTACAATAATAGTAATCCATAAGGAAATATCCAAGTCTTTTGGAGATTTTACTCAAAATGCCAATGAAATAATAATAATAAAAAAGACCAAGAAGGCTAAGCAGACAAAGTGTATTCTCAATTCCTTGGATGCAATGCTAGCTATAAGAAAAGGAAGGAGAGAGTCTCTTGAATTGATACATAAGCACAGAATAGACATTTCTTTATCAAAAGTGAAAAGGGGAAGAAAGGGAGCAGCTGATCCATTTTGATTACAAGATATGAAGAAGTATCAAATCAGCTGTAAGCCTTGGCTTTAGCAAAGATTTAATATAAGTAAAAGATCTGTGACCTGGCTCTCAAAGGTGAGTTTAATACTGGGAATCCAGCAAGATTATGCATTAAGGAGCTCTCTATCTATTGGTTTAGATTGGCTGACAAAGATGGAGATAAAGAATTCCATTTCTTTCTTCAGTACTACTATCAGGACTAAAAATCAGAACTTCCCTGATAGGCTCACTCATGGAAATACAGGACAGACTAAACTCACACTAAATGCCTAAGACAAAGGAAAACTATCCTCCCCAGAAAAACAACCAAAACAATGAAAACATAAAAATTACATTAATATTGATATGAGCTTGCACAATGGAAAAACCAGAAAATAAGCCATTAAGCTTTTCATTCCTGTCTGTGCATTAACCTCACATGCTCACAATTAGGTCTTCCTTCAGTGAAAAGTGCTAATATTGGTATTATCCAATTCAATTCATGGCTGAGTGGAAACAGTAGTGATGAAAGTCTTTACAGGCAGAAGATACCTATTTTTTAGAAGTAAAAAAAATTACTACATCATGTTAAATGCAGCAGTTTAAAATTTAGAATCAAAATATTTTGTTTAAAGGCAAAATAAACACAACATCCCAGTACAACATATTAATGTTTCTCAAAGTTAGAGCATGATTTTCCAGTTTACAGGTATAAGACTTTTTACCAATCCAAAATTAATGAATATTTTTAAGGTTTTTGTTGTTTTGTTTTGTTTTGTTTTTCTGTAGGAGCTTAGTAATTGAAAGAACCTAACAAGTAGTAGCCACTTGATCATAAGTGACAAAATATAAAACTAGATAGACTGTTTTCTTCCATTGTTTCAGATTGTGGCAGAATTAGAACATCATTGCTCTTTTTATTATAAACTTTCTCTTACTCTTTGGCTAAAGTTTACTCAGGTTTCCTTGTACCCAGTTACTATTGCACCTGCACTATTATCAGATTATAGTCTGATAGCGGGAGCAGGGAAAAGAGCAGGGATTAGTAAAAAAATGCATTCAGTATTTTAAAAAGTATTTAGAATAAAGATTAAATATTCTATAGATGTATGCCAATCAGGAAGAGTAAAAGGACCATATGAAGAGCTGAAAGAAAATCTTAAGGAAGTGAAAGTGCCCCTAATGATTAGCTAAGTGACATCTAATTTACACTACCATGAGCTGCTTTTCACAAACTAGATGGTTGGTTTTTAAAGTCTCAATTTAATTTTTTATTTTATTAGAACAAATAACTACAGCTTCCACCATAACTTTCTATGTCTGTGGAATTAAAAGTCTCATAACATACATTGTTTACTTCCTGAAAAGCTCAAAAAATATTGGGAGACCCAACAACAGTGCTTATCCATTGTGGGAGTCTCAGATGACTCTGCTGATGGCCATGGCATTTCTTGGGCTGCAATTCATTACATTGTCACAATGCTTCAATAAATCAAAAGAAACAGGTAGACCCCAAAGGGTAGAGGAGGTTCTTTTGAATACTGTTCCAGTTGTACTCTATACGTTAGAGCCAAAGGTCAGGTTTTCTGGTCCCCCTACTCAAATGGTAAAACTTATGGTGCCATTGGAAATGATGAATGAAAAGTTATAAGTTGTGGGAATGCAGCAAGACAACACACAAATAGACTTAGAGGTCACAGGGGAAAGTACTTTGAGATGCTTTAGCTCTAGAAAAGACTCAGCTGAGAATAGAGGCAACTTTGTGACTCACTGTATAAAACACAAAATCCAACGGAGTTCCTGGACTCTAGGATTGATTCAGCTGTTTGGAATTCTGTGCCCTGTGCTGAAGTGAGGGGTGCTGCAGCCAGTCAGGGGCTCCAGGGGGTGTGGTGTTAGCAATTTACCAGGCAGACCTTGTTGACTGACAGGTTCCTCATGGAGCATTCATGCCTTGTGGGGCTGACCCCAGTGGCCATCCTGGCTGATCATGTGGGCACTGTGTGGTAGGCCTGGCCCCCTTCCCAACAGACACACACAGAGACAAAATGGTTGATTTGACCCATCAATCAGTGAGATGTATATCTGGTCTGGGACCAAAATCAAAACCTGTTTCTGGAGAAGCTGAATGGAGCTTGTAGAACTTCGTATATTTTGATCGTATTGAAATTTACTATGGTTCATTCTGCAGTCTTAGATCAGCCTCCAAGAAAATTCAGTGCCATGAAAGTAAACTGAGGGGGAACCTCATTACAATCTTCAGCATTCTTACAAGAGGAAGTGCAGGGGCAGGTACAGATCATCAGTCTCATGGTCAGTGACAGGACTTGAGGAAAACAGCACAAAGCTGAGTCAGGTCAGATTTAGGTTCAATATCAGGAAAAAGTTCTTCCCCTAGAGGGGTTCATTCTTTACAGTCCTATCAGGCATATTTCAGCAAAAAAAAAGATAATAGAATTTCCTAACTATAGGCTTGTGAGATATAATCCTGTGTTTGGAAACAACTGACCTATTACAGAACGTTTAAAAAGACGAAAAAATAAGCCTGAGGCAAACACCTGCCACAACAAATTTCAACACATAAGATTAAAACTTGATAAAGATATAAGCAACTTGATACAAGATTGTGTAATGGGAAGTGTCAGTCAAGTTTAATTATATGTGCTGCTGTCAGTTCCACGTATAATGAACAATATTCCACTGTGTTGTTCAGCTACATATTCTTTCCCCAAATTTATCTAGAATGAGTCATATAGAAATAATCATGCATTAATATTCACAAAGCAGAGGGTTGATGTCTCTATATTTCCCCAAATTATAAGACACAATTTTGGTAGCCAATGAATACTTGTTCAGCAGTCTCTACTGGCTTTAGCTATTCCCATTTGACCCTTAGGACTGGTCTGAAATGTATAAAACCTTTAATGAAGGAATTAAAATACTTTTGTGAACTTTCCTTGAGGGCATGAAGCAGCACCCTACATGTACATCTTGTGTTAGACAGAAGCTGCTGTATATTACCTAGAACAAATAATAATAATTTAAAAAAAATAATAAATTTCAGATAGTTATCTGAACCTTGCATTTAAGAGAGGTGCAGGACTTTGTGATTCCTGTTGTTGAACCTCATGATGTTTCTCTTTCCTCATCTCTTCAGCCTGTCTTACACGCACGCAAGCAAATGAAACAAGGAAGTAATTCACTGCTTTCCATGGGCAGGCAGGAGTTCAGCCATATCCAGGAGAGCAGGGCCTCATCACATGCAACAGTGAAGTTTGCCATAACTGCAAACATTGCCCCCTTCCTCCCTCTTCCCTCAGCTTTATATCCAGTCCATGATGTCATATGGTCTGGAATATCCCTTCGGTCAGTTGGGGATTACCTGTCCTAGCTGTGTCTCCTCACAACCTCCCACATACCCCCAGTCTCCTCACCAGTCTGTCAGTGTAAAAAGCAGACAAGGCCTTCACTCTGTGTAAGAACTGCTCAGCAATGACAGAAACATCTCTATCTTATCAACCTTGTGTTCAGCACAGATCAAAAACACAGCCCCATATCAGCCACTGTGAAGAAAATTACCTCTACCCCAGCCAAACCCCACACATTCTACCATGAGTAGACTCCTGTACATATCCTCTCTTTAATTACTTGGAGACACTGGTGCACTGGAGAAATGGACTTCCCTCCACTGAGTTAGCCTGACCTATATACGTATTTGCCACTTGCCAAATCATTCATTATTAGTTTGACTGATGTCCAGTATTTTTTCTTCTATATCATTAAAAACTGTAATGCTTAAGGTAATAGTCAGCTCTCTTTTGCAAAGGATTAAGGAATTACATAGGATCTAAGCTACCGCACTATTACTATATTTAATATCTTTCTCCATATTTTGTTCAAGGCTGAATCTAGAACTGTAATTTGTGATTTTAAAAAAAATTCTTTGGAATATACTAACATGCTATGTTTTGAAACTTGCAATTAGATGCTTCTGTGCATATCATCTGTTTCTCCATCATTGCTTTTAGTCAAAATTATGTTGATTTTCTCTGTATACATTTGTCTGGAAACTCTAATTATGCTTTACCATATTACCTTTGGGGAAGGCATAAATCATCTGCATCATATTCTGTGTTGGAATTATGCCACTAACTTGGTTATTTAAGAGGACTCAGGACAGCTGTTACTTCAATGCCTCTTAAAACACATAACTAAAATGTAATAAATTTTGAGTTTCTAGTAATTTTTGTGACATCATCACAAATTGTAACGATGTGATTATACATCATATACTAGAGTCATAATTACATTCTAATTATACAAGGAGAAGTATTTATACTAAAACAGGCAATTAGAAGTAATTACACTAATGATGTAAATGTGCAAGAATTAACTGAAATTGATTTGAAAAGGAACTAGGGAAATGTATACAAATAAAACACATTTGATGCCTAAAAAAGCAAACCTCTTTGTTAAATGTTGAGGTTTAATCATGTATTGGGAACATCATGCAAGGAAATGCCTTAAGGTCGTTTTTCCTCCCAGAGCTCCAACTAAATGTTGCAATTCTCTGCCCCTTAAGGAGACTGAGAAATTGCTGGTTTTTTCTGCAGATCTTTTTAGGCAGATGGAGAGGGAATCTCTTAGAAATGAAGTATCTGTGGTTGTCTATGTGGCTAGTTATAATAGTACAACTAGATGACACTCATGCTTTTCATGAATCCCTGTCTTATGTTCTTCCTTCTTTGTTTAACCCAAGACACTACATAAATCTAAATTATTGTGGCAGAAATTAAAATTGTTGAAATTTTTGGTCTGTGTTTTAGCCAGCCATCTGGACAAAGTTTATATTATTTCCTACCTTGTTGCTAGTAACAAGAAGAGATAAAATAGAAACTTCGCCCTTGAAGACCAGGCTAACTATAAACTAAAAATAATTGGCTAGTTGCATTTAGAGGTCGTTTGAAAGAGAAACTGAGGAAGAGGGAGAGGAAGGCTGCCCCCCAGACTCAAATAACGGGAGACCCAGGGACGATTATGCGCATGCTCAGGGGCATTCCAATGCCCAAGCTCATGTGCAGAGAGAAAACAGTTATATAACAGATGGGCAGAGCTGATGACCTCAGTCTGGGCGGTATTAGACACACATACCCAGTCAGATATCACTAGCCACCTACCTGTATTTTTAAAAGCCGATGACTGGTGTGCGGGCTGGCTCAGCTGCCGAGCGGGAAATCCTTGCATTTTAAAACACCGGGAGCACCTGTTACTGCAGCAAGTCAGCTGGCACACATGGTCTTGGCTTCCTAGTTTGGAAAACCTAAGTGTGCGTGTGTTGGTAAGACCTTAGTATTAGCAGCACTCCCCTTGGTGAGTGGGGGCCGTTTGCACACCTGGGTTTATTGCTCTTTGGGGGTTTTCCCTTCCTTTTGCTTCCTCCTCCTTCTCCACCATAAAACTCCTGTTACCCAGCAATCTCTGTTAATAAAAAAAAAAAACCCTGTTAATCTCTTAACAGCATGTCAGTTTCACTTTCTGGCAATCCTTTGAACCCACTCTGAAAAAATTATGTTTTAAGAAAATCCTGCTCTTGACTGCCTCACCCCACAGTTACCATATGATCTGTAGTAAACCTTGCAGAACCTTCTTCTACTTGATATTGTTTGGATTTACCTGAAAAATCATACGTGTTTTCAGCAAAGGTTTGTTTGTGTGAGTTACTGTTTAAACCAAATATGCTTATGTGAAATGCTTATTAAGAAACCAAATGAATTCTCTCTTATTCCTTATAAAAAAGTAAATTATTTCAAACCTGTAAACAACAGATGCACTATGGTAGATGGGTGGCTGACCCCTCTTCTGCACCTTTGTATTTCTCTTGTAGGTTGGTACTGCATCATACTGCTTTACAGCTTGTAGCTGTAATGCAACCTTTATTCTGGATAGGTACTTTGCTAGACCTCATGGATCAACAGGGCTTTGAGGTCAAAGCTTTTCTCCAGTACTTAAAATGCAGGACTTTGTAAAGTGGTAAATTGATATGCATATAATATAATAGCATCGTTTGCAAAAAAACAGCTGAACTTGGGCTCAGCAAGAGTTGTGAATATTAGAAGTCCAGTTTCTTGAGGAAGCTGTCTATTCATTGCCCATCTGTGAGTACTTTCCTCTCTACCCACCTCTGAGCATAGTAATGAATTTCATTGAAATGTGAAAATAGATAAAAATTTACAAAGTTAATTAAATTACCTCTAAAGTTCTGTCAGCTGGGATGATGCAAAACTCAAAACTTGCCTCTTTATTGAAGTATGGACAGTAAACTTCTCTGGTAAGTAATTATTCTCAGAATAAATGCCTCTATGCTGCCCTTAAAAATAAAAGAGAAGAGGAAGGCTAAGTGGCAAAAGGCTTAAGTGGCAAAGGGCTTAAATCTATAGAAACCCAGGCCCTTTCCACAGTTTCAACTGTCAGATATGCAAACCTGTGTCTTTAGGGTAAGGTTTCAATTCCAGGGCAACAAGTTTTCTATGTGCATAAGCAAGTGGTAGCTAAAACTGCAGATAAAAGATTGCAGGCTGAAGCAATTTGTTTAATGGTGTAAATTCAAACACATAAAGGAATACACAACATGTAAAAATGGCATAGGTTAAGCTGATAGAGAGATTTTTATTTTTATTATTAACGTATTTGCTTTTTTTTTTTACTATAGAAATTGTGATTAGGAAAAACATTCTTATCTAATTCTGATTTACTAACTACCAGCAACAAAATTTTATGATTGTTAGAAGACCCTTCCTAGGAGAGGGAAAGAGCAAATATTTTGTTAAGAGTTTCTCTTATTTAAATTTCTTTAATTGAGGAATAGTACTTAGCAGCATACTAGTGAAAAGTAATTTTGATAACAGAAATTGAAAACAAAGAAAATTATTGCATAAATATAAGTGGATTTGAAATAACTCTCTCTTCTTATTTGAAATCTGGAAATGTTCTTCCTCAGAGGTTTTCTTTTTCAATGAAATATATAGCCAGATTATGGGACAGCAAAGCATATTTGATGGGAAATCAGGAATTAGTGGAAAAAGGAACAAAAAAAGTGCTGTGTTTTGCCATATGTGGAGCCAGTTATGCTGAAAAGAATTGACTAGACTGTGACTCACGCTAGACAATCACTCCTCATTCCAGAGGAACTCTTATTTATTTATAAACTAAGCTGATGCAATGCTATGGTTGTGACACAAAGTGACAGGAGCATGGACTTTAAAGTTTAAGCTTACAATCTATCCCTTACATTTTATAGTCAGAGCTTAGTGCTGCCTTCTGACCTCCAAACACAGTTCAAATATAGTTGGTAAAACAAAGATTTTGCCCATAAATGGAGGGTCAAAATCACTGCTCTGGTTCTTAGAGGTATGTGTCTTCTCATTCACCCTACCTTTTATCTCATGGGCTGAATTATCTGACAGGTGAATTTCAACCTAAGTTGATATAAATTGTGCTTTATATTTTTGAATATAATAGAATCATACAATATCCTGAGTTGGAAGAGACCCACAAGGATCATAGAAGTCCAACTCCTGGCACTGCATAAGACACCCCAAGGATCACACCATATGCATTGTCCAAATGCTTCTTAAACTCTGTCATGCTTGATACTCTGACCACTTCCCTGCAGAAACTGTTCCAGTGTCTCTGAGTGAAAAATCTCTTAATATCCAGTCCAAATCTTCCCTGACACAGCTTCATGCCATTCCCTTGGGTCCTATCACCAGTCACCAGGGCATTTATGTGACTTCTGGTCTCCTCCTTGTATTTCAAGAACTTACAAGTATTGGCACTTCAATGACTTTAGAACAGAGCTAGCTGGCTTGTTACTTTGTGTTGCAGTTAGCTTAAACAGGAAGTTTATAGCCATCTTTGGATCCCAGTATCATGCTACAATTTTTAAGTGTATATAAAGAATAGACAGCATAAAGGAACATTAATTAGTGCATCAACTATATGCAAAGGTCAGTACAAAAGAAAATCATTCAGTCTATTCCAAACATTAAAATATTTTATTTTCAACACTTGACTACAGGCAACTATGAAACAATAAGCTCTATCAGGCAACAAGAAAGCTCCTCTATTTCTAAGAAATTGCCTTGAAGTTCCTTCTTCTCCGTAACAACCTAACTCCTGCATGAAAATCATGTGTAACTTCATGCAGTTACAAGGACATATTACACATGGTTGGCCAGGGCTGTATTACACAGTAAATATCAGTATTTGCTCTTTAAAAAATTATGACAATTCAAACATTAGAGTTACTGTTACATTTTTGAAAGAACAGGATAGAGCCTGCAACACAGCAAATATAAACCAAGGACTTAAAAATATGCATTCTTTTTCTCCTTAAATGCCATAAATTTCTCTTTCAGCAAAAAGACACTTAAAACATCTTTACTTACGCTTTCAGTTTTGAATGGCATACATGTCTCAGCCTTGCTAAGACAGACACAAAATTGACATTAAACCAAAGACAGTGAGGGATGACACTGATGATATACAAAGTTAGATTGTATTACAAATGATCAATAGTTGTGGCTGAAGTTCTTTTTCTAGTATGTTCCACCTCTTTGATAGTGTTCTCAGAGTGATTGCCCCCAAAAGATTTTTTCAGAGAAAGAACAAGCAGACAGCAGTTGATTCCTTTAGGCTTTGCAGAGGCTAGATCTAATGTATAGTGTCATGTAGAATTCTTTACTACTTGCAATGCTGGCAATCTTTCAACTTTAAGGAGTTCACTACTATGGTGTTGGCAGGAAGTAAGTTATGGAAACAAAACGGCAACATCATCATCTGAACAAAAGCTCTTTGGGAGCAGACTGTGATTCAATAACTGATTAATTAGGATAGCTTTCTGGGAGGTTACATGACTTGGTTCTCTGTTTTTTAATGATTGAGCAGATGATACATTAACTCCAGTAAATGCCAGTTTATTGGCTACTGTAATTTCATTACTTCTGCCAAAACCTTATAAACATAGACATCTAAATTTGGGAAGAAGCCTGAGTTGAAATCACATATGTCCCAGGAGTTTTCTATGTAAACTTGAGTAAGAGGAGAAAGAAAAGCAGAAACATCTCCTTCAGAAGTTCATTTTCAAAAGTGTGACATGCAGAGAGTACCTACAGCTATTCTTCAGTCATAGAGGTGGAGCTTCTTTTAACAATTTGCTTGCAATGCTTTTGTGCAGTGCAGTTAAAGCATAATCTTTCCTTAGAATTTCTTATGAGGTAGCTTATGAGGATTCTTTCTGTCCTCTTAGTGTATGATGTTCTCAGTCTGAACTTGCTTACTTCCTAGTCATGGAGGGACCTCAATATCTAACATCATGTCCTGCAGGATTCTAAGGAATTGAGGATCTGCAACACAGATTTTTGTCACTTCCTTTTACGAGCTTAGACCAGCTGTTTAAATGTAATTGATTTTCCTTTTTTTTTTTTTTTTGCCTCCTCAGAAACATATTGGCTACTGGGCAACCCTCTTTTTCAACATCTGTTCAGCATATTACCCATATATTCAGATTTTCCTCATCACTTAGCATGTTATAGCTCATTAAAGTACACTAAATATTCTTCTGTAATGAGCAGGGGCAGTTCACAGGCTACAAATCTATTGGTTCCAGCTACATATGATCCTAAATCCAAAACTCAATTTTGGCCACCATGACTTCACTTGTGGTTTCTCTCATATACAGTATTTTCATTTGTTATTCTGACTACAGAGAATTATATCATTAATCATTAATATTTTTAATGTGACTTACATTTCTTTTGGTTTGCTTCCTAAGTTTGAGTGTTTGCTCATTTTCTCAGACTTTTAAACAATCATAAATTAGAATCCAGACTATGCTTCATCTGGTGGATTACAGAGCACTGCATTGTACAAAGGAAAAGGGATT
>JAOXXN010000395.1:25654340-25675141 GCA_026770055.1 Myrmophylax atrothorax
AGAATTTTGGACTGCAGAGAGTGCATAGCAAAAATTATACCTTGTCTATAAGGGTCCATGTATGTCAGATAGGATGTTACCACCTCATTACAAGATGTTTGATGAGCATGCAAAGAATTACTAGTACCCCCTGAAAATGAAGTGCAAATCTTAACAAACCAACACCTGAAAATTTCAGGAACAGATAGCTTGAAATCTAAATTGTTACCTTCAGATACCTGAATTTTCCTGGGACTTGCAACAATTTATTTGTATTGAATATTGAATGACTGTGGATAGCATTACAATTAAATGCAAGAAGTGGCTTAAACTTTCAAAATATCTCTGTGTAAGAATTCCAAGAAATTTTGGTTCCTTGGTGCAGTCATTCTTGAGAGACAGCTAAATCATGCCATGTAAAAGAGGACATCCTTTCTATTATTAGAAATAATATCTCATAACAAAAGGAATTGTCATATGGACTCTGATAATGAAAAAAAGCCCTATTTTTAAAGAATCTCTTCTGTCCTGAATCACATGGCTTCTCACTCTTTATGAAACACATAGTTACTTAATTCCTTTAAACATTAATAGATGATGTCCATATAAATATGATAGTTGGCTTTGGAATTTGATGGAGAATACATTCATTCTCCATAGTCAAGATAAATTTCACATGTTTGTATTTGCAGTATATTTCTTCTTATTTGAAAACTATTTATTCTTCCCCTTGCAGATTTACTGAATGCAATAGCATGAAGAGTCTTAACTAAAAGAATTCAGTTCCCATTTTGCTAGAAATTAGTCTACTTTTCAAGTGTTCTCCAACTCAAGATGTTTCAGCATAACAAGAAAGCCTTTGAAATAAATAAACAACTGAATATAATTAATGAGATATAAAAAATCTAAATAATTATGGTGAAAGCCACCTTCAAGATATAATTGAAGAGGCATAAAAATTCAAAATTTATCATATCTAC
Source organism: Myrmophylax atrothorax (assembly GCA_026770055.1). NCBI lineage: Eukaryota > Metazoa > Chordata > Aves > Passeriformes > Thamnophilidae > Myrmophylax > Myrmophylax atrothorax. The sequence continues at coordinate 25,655,300 of JAOXXN010000395.1, forward strand.
TGCAACAAGCAACCAACAAAAGCAACAGCAATATTTTAGTTAGTCACAACTTTTTAAAATGCATGTCTTTTTGGCTGTGGATAACTATGCTTGACTTCCATTTCAAAGCAAATATGTTTCAAAAACAGGAGAGAGATACGCCTTTACTTTCTTTTTGAATCATTAACAAAAAAAGATCAAGGTATACAATGTTCAAAATTTATGTTTCTGGAGGACATAGCAAAATACATCCTGGATCCTTAAAATTGCAAGTTAACGTGGACTATCCTGTAAAGAACCTGATAAGTTCTAGAAATCTGAATATAAAATGAATATATTCATCCCCATCCCCATGAAAAATCTGAGGTCACTGTAAGAAAAAATAAATAAATACTCTGTTGTGATAGAGCCAAATATCTGAAAAAGGAAGAGCTAATTCATGCTTTCTCCTTTAACTTAGAAACAGTAAATTTCATGTGTTTCCCAGCAGTACAGGACAATCAGAATTCACTGATATTTTAAGCAGCAACAAAGCTTTAGTCTGTTGGGTTTAGTCAAAACATGGTTAAATTCAGATGGATATTCTATATTTAATTAAATCCTTTACTTCACTGTAAGTGTTATGAACAAATTTTGGCCTATTTCATTCCTTATATAGATTCAGGGTCTTGAAAAAGACCTCTAAGATTGTTAAGTCCAAACATTAACATAACACTGACAAGTCCACCCCTAAACCATGTCCTTCAGTGCCACATCTACATGTCCTTTAAATACCTTCAGGGATGGTGACTCAATTACATCCCCGGCAACCTCTTTTAATGCTTGAAAACCCTTTGCATGAAGAAATTTTTCTTAATATCCAACAGCCTCCCAGTACAACTTAAGGCTATTTCCTCTTGTCCTTTCACTTGTTTCTTGAGAGAAGAGGCTGATCCCTATCTGGGTACAACTTATTTCCATGTAGTTGTAGAGTGATAAGGTCTCTCCTGAGTCTCTTTTTCTCCATATTTCAAGGACAGAACATCTTTGATATGGATTTCACCTGCACAGCACACTTAAGACCATGAATTTTCACTGAAGTTTGAGCTTGTTTCATCTCTTTCAAATTATTATCTTTAAATGCTGCCGTTCATTGGGTAGTATGAGGAACACGGAATTACTCCATTTGATATCTGATTTTATAAGGATTTCAGTACAGAAGGCCTTTGAGCAAAATATCTTGATGGATTACTGTACTTTTTGATGTCTTCTATAATGTAATTTTTTTCTGATGTAGTTGTTTTGGGGTTTTTTTAGAAGAATCATCCATGATGAAGAGGCTTAACAAAGGATGACATTGATAATAATAATGCAGTAGAGAATGCTAATGTAGATTTTCCTTCTTGAGGTCAAGACCTTGAACTTCTTTTGATGCATTTGTAAACCCAACATAATAGTATTTACTTTTAACACATATTGATATGTCTGAAACCTTTTTCATGAAAGATGGACCTCTCTTAAAAAAATCATGGTGATTTAAAAATAAACCAAAACTCAGGAACAGCTTGCTCAGAGAGCTGGTAAAGTATCTATACTTTCAGATATTCAAAACAAAACTGGACACAGTCCTGAGCAACCTGCTCTGGCTGACCCTTCTCTGACCAGGGCGTTTGAACTAAAAGTCCCTTCCAGTCTCAATAATTTTGAGGTTCTGTGAATACAAACTTCAAGTTCTTGCTGAAAAAAAAATAAATAACAGCTAACAAACTGCTGGTTTTCAAATAGAAAGTCTGGAAAATTTCTAAAGCACAGTTTCAATAGAAACTAAATATTTTCATTATCAGAAAACTTTTCACAAGCAGAGAAACTTCCCCTTAGTAGCAACATTTCTTGTGGTTTAATATTTCTTTTGTTTCGCTAATTAATCTTGGCCTCTAAACCAAAGGCATTCACTTACAGTGACAGCAATATATATACTGTGGTTATGTATTTCGTATTCAGTTCATTTTCTCTGTGCTGTCACTGATATTTATTAATAAAAATCTATATTATTAAAAGCCAGGGATATTTTAACAGAGCATGTGAAAGACAGTCGCTACAAGTCTTCCTTTCTTTAATTCTGCCTCTTTAAGCCACACCAGTTAAGTGAACTTTGAACTGGTAATGTTCAAATACGTCTGAAGGAATGAATTGATGCTTCCAAATGGTACAGTTTCAGTCAATAAAAATGAGAAACTCTCACACTGCAACTCCTTTGAAAAGTTCCATCTTAATCCAAAACCAAACTAATTAGAGGAATAATGTGATTAAATATTACTGGAGGTCTTTTAAATTTTATTCTTAAGTACCTTTACATCAAGGAGGCACAAAAGAGATGCAATCTCTAGTAAAAGTTTGTCTTATTTGTTTTTACTGCAGCATTTAGAGAGGAATGAAAATCTCAATTACAAGAAACACTAAACGACCTCAGGATCCACTTTCAAAACAAAATCTTACACTGGCTGTTCAGTCAGGTGAAGTTACCAAACTCACAGTGCCCCCTAATTATCCTAGGTAATAATATTCTTTGTTTATTTGGAAATGTGCACCCTGCCAATTAAAAGAGCATACCTTCCCTATCTTAATATCACTGCCCTTAATTAGAAATTTTCATGCTTTCAAGAGAGATCAAACAACAGCCCATCTGTTTGGACAGAAGTTTATTTAACATCACATATGTAAGATTTGGATAACTACAGTCATATGATTACCAAACAGCAACTGCCTCAGTCTAATAGCTTTTGTGTCCTTAACTGACTTCAGATGATGGGATTCTTTTTGGGTAGCCTTCTAGCTACTTTAGTTCAGGAAAATCCAAGACATCCTTTATTCATAACTGCTGTTATACATGTTAATGCCCAGTAGCTAACTAATTACCAATCTTGATTGCTAATTTAGTTAAACATATGACTAGGATTATGCTGTAAGAATGTTCTCACTAAACTAAAACTTTATGAAAAGAAAATCCTGTTCTAGCCTTTCACTTACCAGCATCAGGAGCAACAGTTACATAACTTCATTATTTGCACATGTTGCTTTTGTGAAAAGCTTTTAATACTGTACTTACAATGGGTAAGATACACAGAAATTGTGTATCATATGTGATTCATACACTGCCTTTTAATTCAAGCTCATATTCTAGAACAAAACAGTGTGCTATATTTTTAAAAAGAATATTAATAAAAAGAAAGAACATATATCCATTTGTTAAGTGCAGTATACCAGCTGAGACACTGTGTATATCAGGGAATGACAGAGAAAATGGAGGCAAGAAGGTAGAAAATTCCAGGTTAATTTCTTTATTCTCTTATTTCTTTTTATAGAATTTTTTTCTGCCTTCAAAAGTCCCAAACCATAGCACAGCAATGCACTTTTCAAGAATTTTTTATAAATTAACTCCTAACATGTTAATAGACACTAAAAAAAAATCTTCATGCATTAGAGAATACTATCTAAAAGCAGAACTTGAAGATTTTCTATGGGTTGGTTGTCAGCATAGTTCAGTGCCTTCACTTTTTTCACTTTTTCACTTTTTTCATTTTTTGTTAATATGAATGTTTATCTATTATATTCTTATTAGAATATACTCATTTAAAAATGAAATATTATATATTTAGCATGTCAAGATGTGAAAGTTAAAAATAAACAGACAGGTGTAAAGGACAACAGCATCTTCAGCTATGGATAATTCCATCTTCATGAATTTTGAATAAACTAGATCATCAAAGCTGAATGTCTGGAATCAGAAACATGCTATTTTTATTAATGCAAACAAACTCCTTCCATCTTTGGAAAACAATCTTATAAGGACAAAATTGTGTAAACACACATTTCTGTTCCTCCAGATTTGGATTAATTAACTTTTCCCCTTGCTCTTTACTGATAATTACTCTCAGTTCCCCTTATGAAAACAAGAGATCTCTGCAAAGAGTTCAAGTTCATAGGGACCATTATGATTGTGTTTGTGTTTTAACAACTGTGTAAAAACAACAGAAAGATGAAAATGGATTTAGGTAGAAAATCCAGATTTATAAATTTTTTTACTATATTTGCATTTAAGTTTAGATTTTTTTTTTATTTGTTATTACAGTTGCCCTCCCATTTATGTCTTTATAATCCAGGCGACTCCTGGTAGGCTCTGAAGAATTATTTTATGCTGTAAGTGCATATATGACAACATGAATTCATCTAAGATTGCAGTCCATTAAAGAAAAATTCCTCTTTTTGGTTCATCATGTGGTTGAACAACCAACTGTGCTAGTAAGAATGAGGGAAGCATCATGGTTTCAGATTAAACAGTCTGGACTAGAGGGGTCTGTTGCTGCCCAGAGACGAGCACATGGAAACAAAAGCCTGCAGTAAGCAGGGTTGACTCATGGCACAGGTCGAAGGCTTATTTGCTAAAGGATCAATAGAAGGTCTCAACAACGATGAGAGATAAATCATAAAATCATGCCAAAAGGGAGTTACAAGCTGTTGTTTTCAGCCTTTGCCAAAGTATTTCTCCACACAGGTAAATTTGGGACTTTAGCACCCCTTCAACCATTATCAGGACCATAGCTCTCTTACTTTAATACGAACGAATTTAAAGTGTCCTATCTGGTCACTCCTCTTCCATTTTCTTTTTCCTGAAGTGATAGCCTACGGAAGGAGAGAAGACAAACTGCCACCCAAAACTTGTACCCTTCAGTGAAGTCAGAGCAAGAAATTTCTCCAGTTGCCAGATTCCAGTCAGGAGGCAAAGTTTAAGTCTTTTCACTGCAGATTGCAATGCCTTAGGAATTTTAATCAGGAACATCACTGCTAACTCCAGATATACTGATATCTTGTTGAACACCCTCTACAGTTGCTAGCTAAGATGAGTAACTGTGGGACTAAAAGGGCAACTACAACATTACAAGAAAAGACTGGAATAAAAATTACTCATCAGTTTGAGACATAAGATAAATGAAACCAGAATAGTCACAACAAAGCCTATGTGCATGATATTTTTTGTTGTAAAACAGTTACTATACTGCAGTCAAATGTTATGAATATTATCTATGAGAGCCCAGATAGAATTAATACTTCAGAAAAGCTCTCAGCACATAATGACACTGCAGACCTCAACATGCGAAGCCTTAAATGTGTTCTCCCTAAACTGTGCAGCAGCAGTCTAAAGTGTGGACATGAATTTGGTCTGTTTATACACTCCAGCTATACAGTATACATCAGTCCAGATGTCCCTCTTGCCACAGTTGCTTCAGATTCCATTTTCCTTCACATAGTGATGTACATTTGCTGAGATATGTGTGTTCTTCTATTATCAAATGCATTAGCTCCATATTACAAATAAATGTCATGTTCAAGGTGATGCATAAAAACATTGATAAGAGACATCTTTCACTAATAACCTGCTTATGCTTTGCACTTCAGTTGCCTGGCTACTTATCAGGATGATAATAATATCAAGAAGCTACATCTTGCCTCCTGTTACAGAGGTAGCTCCCTTCTGCTCTCTCTATATTTCTTCCCTCCTGATAATGATTACACTCTCTTCCAAATACCTTAGTGCCATCTTAAAAAGACATCACTATTTCGTCTCCCTTGGAATGAGTTACACTGCAAAACAGAAAAAAAAAAAGAAACCTAAACTGACAGGAGGACAAGGTGTTTCTGTCAATCTGCTTCTGTGTAACATTTTCAGTTTCAACACAGCAAAACCTTTGCCATTTAAGCCTACTATTGTTTCCCTACTTATTTTTAGAATGATTGGAGATAGGGAATTGGTTTGAAAGCTAGGTCTTATTATAATATTGATCTCCAGATTATTCAGAAAGACACAACAAGAAAAGAAAGTGGGAATAATGTGAAGAAGAGAAAGAAGCAGAGAGATTAAATACAGGTGGATCTTATGCATCTTTTCTATTTGAAAGTTTTATACTAACTCTGGTGTAGAGTATACATATTCTAGTGTTGAATGTATATATATATATATATATATACACCCTTTTGTACATATATGTGTATATATGATCAAATTGATGCTTATCATATTTGGAATCACTGAAGGCAAGGTTTCTCACATACAAGAAACATATTTGAATTAATGTTGCTCCACTTCAACCTGATGCAGACAATTCAGAATCTGAGAATCTACATAATCTTATATTTGATTTTCACTTGATGTACAGTATTTATGTTTTGGGGTGGATTTTTTTTCCATCTAGAAGTAAGCTTCTTTCTGTTAGGAATAGGGTCATCATCTTGCTTACAGAAAAACAGCTACATTTTAAGTGCTCTTAGTAGCACCATATTCTGGATGAAAAGTGACAAACCAAAGCTTTTATAAATAAGATCCGTTAGTTCTCTCTTGTGTGCATGTGGGGAGTTGTGACCTCTCATCCCAATGTTCAGAAGAGAAAAATAAAGAGAAACAATAAGCAAACACACTTCTAATCAATGCTATTCTTGGCAGAGAACTAGAAATAAATTTATATTCTCACCCTCCTGACAGTAAGCCTATGTAGCTGTAAATAGTAACATTTTAGTTATTGCACTGTTTCTGGTAGCCTTTTGGGAAGGCTACTTAGCTCTGCAGTGATACTATCCACTAATTATAAGCATCTCAGTATACTATTTCCCTCCCCCCTAAACAACTTGAATTTGTTCTAGTAACTGGATCTCATTGGCTGTCTATACTCATTGTGTGCTATATTTTTAGTTTGTTAGTTTACGTTTGTTTCACTTGATGTTATCATTAGTTTAAACCTAGACAGTGAAGGATGAGGGTTTCCAAGTGATACAACTAAATAACTGAAATACATCACCCACCACCACCCAAGCTGACCTTTTTGAAAATACTGGTGTACCACACTAGAACTTCCCACGTGGGTGTGCCCTTCCAGCCTGAGCAGTGGATTTTTTAGGTGAGGCACAGCGTGCGCAGAACTACCTCTACTGTTTAAGTCCTAAGGTCCATTTGCCATGGCCAAGTGAGCTTGGACAGTGACAGTGAATTCCTCGGAACTGTTTACAGCACCCAGTACTAACCAGGACTGACCCTGCTGAGCATCCGAGATCTGACAGGATCGGATGGCAGGGAGGCATTTGACTGCCAGGGGACGGTCCCCACTGAGGCTCGAACTCAGGTCCTTGGGATTCAGAGTTCAGAGTGCTATTCACTACACCATGGGACTGTCCCTCAGAACTGTCTAAAAGTTAGATAAAGGACATCATTGTGGAAGGCTTGGAGCTAAAATTTCAGTGTGAGTGAGGTCTGAGTTACTGCCACGGTTACACTACTTCTGCCATTTTGATTAAATAGTGGTAAATTATTTTTGGCTTACTGCTGGTTAAGTAAAACTCATTTGTGAATAAGGTTCCTGGTACTGTTGAAACTGCCTCTGTCCTAGTTGTACTAAACTGTTTGTAGTCAGCTGGATCTAGTCTTGGGAGCTACACAAGGCCTTTTGGGGTCTTGTATGGGAGACTACCAGGAAATTTTAGGAAAAAGCCAGAGATTCAGAACTGAAGTTTAGATGACAAAAAGCAAATGAATAAGAGAGCACATTTGGTCTGGCTTGCTGCTACTCATGGAGAAAATTGAAGAACTATCCCACAACATACAATGCATCAGAATGTCAGCTGGGGTGTTTGCTCTACATCTGAGGGTAGGGGTGAACCCTGCCATCTTTTGATGTTTCCCAAAGCCCCAGTTCACTGTTTTATAACAGAAATATGAAAGATGAGCCACAGGAAACACCATTTAACAACACACAGACAGCCGACTGGGTTTTCAGAATCTCACCAGAGTTCTGCCTCCTTTTTAAGGTGCTGTGGGAAATTATATGCACTAGCTTCCTTTACAGAAAGTAGCCTGTCTAGCCCCAAAATATGTAATGAAAATCATTTGAATAATAATTTATCCTTGACAAATTTCTGCTTTGGTAGCCTGACACAAGAATAATTTTGATTCAAAAGCACAAAGACTGAAAGTGAAAATGACTGAAATAAAAATTCCACTATTTACGTTCAAAGATTTCAGAGATGTTCCTTGCACAAAATATATTCAAGCAAATATATACTTCCACATTATAGATATTTGTTTATACACATAGCCACATTGTGGCATGCATTTTCCCATGGTGGTAAACTCCTCATTACAGTCATTTCTGCAGCTTTCAAAACTGTATAACATAAAATGGCAGCGTTCGTGTTTTTGTAATTGGTTGTCTTAGGCCAATTTCTTCAAATTCTTGTTTTGTTTATATACCTCTAAAGTATACTGTTAACTTCAGGTTTTGCTTGGAGGTAGCTTGGAAGTCATCATTAATATAGAAATAATTAGAAAGCCCAATTACGGTCCATTATTCCTTTTAGCACATATATTTTCTGATTTTTGATCACAGAGAGATTGTAAAAAGAGAATAAAAGACCTTTGAATAGGTTCATTGGTGGTACATTGCAAACTTCAATTATTTGTTCCCAGAAACAGTTTTCTTTCTTTACTGAGAAGTGAAATCTGTTTTAAATGGAGTATGATTCAGAAACCCCTACCAGAAAGGTATTAAATGTTCTTTCATTAATAACAGTAATCTGGAATCCCAGAGAGCAATGTCACTTTAAAATGTAGATCTAAAGATGTACTTTTTTTGCAGTCCATCATTAAGCTGAAGTTATTTTATACCTGCAATGTTGTAGCCACCACGTCTTCCTGAGAGGGAGGAGGACATCACGTTGTTAATGAACATCTGTCACTCACAGACCTGCCTGCAAAGCAATTGGACAAAACCATTAGTCTGTAATACTCAAATTTTTCTTCTCCTGTAATTTTCTGCAGATTTGCTTTTTTTTGACTTCCAAACCCCATCACAACCAGTTCAGTGTATAACCATGGCAAGAAGAGAAAACCAGGCAATTCTCTTTCAGAAGCTAGAAACCCAGGGGTTTTTTTACATCTGAACCTTCCCTGTAACAGAGACTAGTGGATTCTCTCTCATACTTAATGACTTTTGACAGCCACTGATCTCAGAGGGAAGAGCTTGATAACAGTTTTCTTCTCTCCAAAAATGCTAGTTTTCTCTGGCAGGCAAAAGTTCACAGAGAAGCTGGCAGGCTCCTTCTGCTTTGCAATCATATTTTGTAAAGTACAATCATCCAACCTACTTGAAAAAGCTTAACTTCCCCCCTCAGAATACAGTCCTATTTTTGAGTGTCAGAGGGTTTTTGTGCCTTTACAAAAGAAGATGATTGTACTTTTCACCAGCAGCAGCAGCAGCAGCAGAATGTAAGGGAGAGCAAGATAAGAAGTGGTCTGTCGGTTGATATGTTGACATTTTCCTATACATATCTGCAACAAAGTTATTCTGATTTGATAGCCAATCTAGATCATTGCTAAATTCCTCCCATCAAAAGCTTCAGTTTGTTAAAAGGAGCATGCTACTGCTATTGTGCACACACACACACGCACGCACACACACACACACACACAGAGAAATTAACTTCTGTAAATACCTTATGAAAATCCTTATGCCTTATTCCATTTTCTTTCTACCACAAGTGCATCTCAATTTCTAGCTTCAGTGAAGATAGAGTGAGGGCAGAGATGGAATAAGAATGGAAAGTGGGGGCAGCGGCAGCTTTAGTTTAAAATGCAGACAAATCTGCCTTTTCTGCTTGATGGCCTGTAACATTTCCATGTAGTGTACTTTGCATGGCAGAATAGCTACTAGTAATAGAATTTCTCACAGTGGAGGTTAATTACTTTTCAGCTACAGCAAAATAAATTTCCTGTCAAACCCAGTGACAGGAATACGCCACTGTCACCGTTTTTACCTGCAGTTTTAATTCACTGTTAATATTTGACACTAGCTAGCATGCAGGACGCTGATCTACTGAACAGTAGGATTTCCCAAAGGAATAGGACAGACTGGAGGTGATGTAGTATCAAGATCTGGGGGAAAGAGTACACTTTGCTTCTCCCCCATTGCACTTCAAAGAATATTAACTTGCTTGTCTTTCACTTTAAAAAACAAAAGAGAGCCTTACACTTGGTGAAATAAAAATGACATGGCAAGATGCACCTTAAAATACAGGGCAGAAGAGTGAGGTGATATATCTGGTCTAACCTTATGCTAAGCAAAACCTACATAACGTAACACTTTCTTTCACTTTCCAGATGTGATTTTTTTCTGGTGTTTCAGTTCATTTTTTTGAGCCTAACAATTCTATTGTAAAAGCTGAACTCTGTGGATGAGACACCTTATGTGGTAGTGAATGATAGAACTCATTTCTCCTAATTGCCTTCATACTCTTCAAATTAGTTCTCACATTTCTTGGTCTTGGAAAAAAATCTCTTCTGCTGCAGAAACAATAATGCCATTTATCAAGTGTTGATATGATAGGGATTGTCCCACTCTTATTGTTAGCTAATACAAAGTCCTATATGAAGTCATATTAATAATCCTTAGGGATATAACAAAATTTTACCTGGGAATTTCCAGCCTCAACTCAGACTGCTTAGACCAGAAAGGAAACTGCTTCACTAATTTAGCTTCCCTAGTCCAAGTCTTATTTTTCAATGTTTTAGAGATTTCCATGATTCCAAGGAAACCAACATACTTCCAAATTTACCTGGTTTTGTACCTGGGCCTAAAAAGGGGGAGATTTATACCTGAGGTTTTTTATTTAACTGCTCAGGAAACATAAGGAAAACAGTGTCTCTGTTGTTACTAAAATTAAAAATGAAAGAATATGAAATATCAGAGGTTCATCATACAGGGTTTTTCCTCACAGAAGAAGCCTCAGCTGTTTCTCACTACCAGTGCTCTTCTTCATCAGGAGGTGGCTTGTGACAGTGCAGAACCATGAGGGAGCCAGGCCAGATAAATATGTAAAGCACATGGAAGCTGTGGGGACTTAATGGATTTTGGAAGCTAATAAGCAGATGCAAGACATTTGTTTCTAGTTAACTGCACCTTGCTGAACCAAGAGTGTTTAATTCTTCTCATAATCATACTGAACCATAATGGGCTCTTTGACTGATAAGGTCCAGCAAACCAGTAGAAATGCCATAGGAACTTGCATGCATGACTGTTTTGTGAACAAAATCTGTTGGCAACACTGAGAACTTAAAAAATTTTCAAGTCAAACAATAGACTGAAATTTTCATAAATGATGATGTCAAGATTTCTTATGTTTCAAATAAGTTGTCTGAATTTCTACATCACCAAATCATTCATGATACTATCCAGAGGGACCTACACAAAGCTTGAGATGTGTTTCCATGGGAATCTCATGAGGTTCAAGAAGGCCGAGAGCAAGGTTGTACACCTGAGTTGAGGGAACTCCCAGCATCAATAAAGGCTGGGGAATTTTTGGATTTAGAACAGCCAACAGACTTTGGAGAAGGACTTTGGGGTAGATGAGAAGCTGGACTTAATCTGGTAATGTGCACTTGCAGCCCAGAAAGTCAATTGTATCCTGGGCTGCACCAAAAATAGTGTGGCGAATAGGTTGAAGGAGGTGGTTTTACCCGTCTGCTCTTGTGAGATCTCACCTGGAGTACTGCATCCAGCTCTGAGGGTCCCAGCACAGAAAAGTCTGTTGGAGTCTAGAGGAGGACCACAAAGATGATCAGAGGGCTGGAGCACCTTTCCTATGAGGACTGCCTGAGAGAGTTGGGGTCATTCAGATTGGAAAAAAGGAGTCTCCGGAGAGGTTCTACAGCAGCCTTTCAGTACTTAAAGGGGGAAGGCTGGAGGAAATATGGCCACCAACTTTTAAATATGGCCTTTAATGATAGGACCAGAGGTAGATTCAGACTAGACTTAAGGAAGACATTTTTTACAAGTGCAGTAAAAGATTCACTGCTCATTGCAGGGGGGTTTAACCAGATGACCTTTAAAGGTCCCTTGCAATTTAAACTATTCTATGACTTTATGAAATACAGTTAGGATTGCATTAGTGTGAGTTTTAAAAATAGACCTGAAAAAGATGGGGGTCTTGTTCAGAAATATGGTGCATGTTGAATGAAGTGACTCGAGGCAGAGCTCAGCAGTGCCTGGTGCATTTAACACTTGGATCCCTGATGACATTGAAGTCAGAATTTAGAAAAAGACGGAAGAGGAAATCTAAACCTCTGTTCCATTTTAGGAACATGCAATGTTACAAAAAACCCACAAAAGATGGGTCACAGATTCTCCTGTATGAAATATTTTATTTTATCTGCAGAGATTGGTTCTGAATAGGGAGGAATTAGAATTAATTGATTTTATTGTTGTTTAAGGAACTGGAATGGAATTTCTCATTTTGCAAACCACAGGAGACATCAGAGTCTTCCAGATCTTTAAAAAACCTTCAAATCCTGTGTGGCAATATAGTTAGAACAATTGGTTCTACTGAAATCACCTTTTTTTTCAGAGCATTAGGTTCAATTCTGACTGTTAAAGCAGAGATGAACTTTTGGCTTAGAAATGAAACTATTCTACACGGTTTGAAATTCTGATTCAGATTCTAAGCTATTGGAAGCTGCTTTATGTTACTTGACTCATTCACCTCTGGGAAAATCTGTATTAGAGAAATGCCAGCTCCATTATGGTAGCATATGGGACATTTTGTGGTGTCTGTAGGTTCATAACAATAATAAAGCAGGCATCTTTCTGTCAGAGAAATTCCCATAATATAGTTTGAACCTTTCACAAGAAAAGGCCTCAGACAGCACAGTGGAGCTCATATATATTCCACCCAAATGTTCACACTAGTGTCAGTCAGCAATTCAGAATACATCCATATATGTTTTAGGTTTCACTTAAGTACCCATCGACAACTCATAAAGAAGGATTTTTCATCTATATTTTGTGTTCCTTAGTTTTCATTTTGTTGTCACTCACTGCTGCTAACATTTATAAAGAAACAAAATATCAGTGTTTATATTCTAGTGCTTATATGACTTGGAACCTCATTTTTTGACTATGAAACTTTCATGAAACTTTAAACAGAAAACTATAACATCACACAGAAAACAAGCAACATGACCAGATAAGCTCTAGAGAAATCAAGTCTTAACTGTGGAAATACACTGAATTCCATGTGAAATAAATCAGAGGGTATGTGAGCTGCCTACAGATGCAGGTATGTGATTTTCTTACTTGCTATTTTCATTTTTCCTCCTTAAGCTTCCTTCAAAGCAAATGTTCATTGTAGGAAACTACTACCAAAGGATGTCATCTCAACTTGCATTGTGCTAACTTAAATCATGTCATACCTGAAAGATCAGGCACAGCTTCTCAAGGGATCCTGCTGTTGTTGAAAATAATTGCCTATGGCTAAAGTAATCTGTTATGAAATCAGATAAATTGATCTTGTGGTTATCTAAAGAGAACTGCAATTTAAATTTGTTGCTTTCATATGTAGGTATTTCCAGAAAGTTTAAATTAAGAATATAGCTAATACATGTAATAGTTGTAATGGAATGAGGAGAAGACACTACATGCCTTCTTTACCACCTTCTTGAGTATCTAAAATCAAAAAATGCATAGGAGTTTATTTGAGAAGAGAGGAAATAACACAGATAGAGAATTAGCTTTGGCACCTGTGGGACTATAAAAGTAGGAAAATTGATATTTTTGGCTTAGAAAGCATCTCCCAAAGACAATGATTTCTTTATACCTTTGTAACATTTTTATTTTCCCTTCTATGCTTTCTGATTTCTCACATCTTACACATAGCATGCTACAAAATTATTAATAGGAAACACTGTCTTCTAATCTTGGCTGTCTTAAAAACATTAGCAAAGGATGCCATTTATCATCGTATTTCTTATTAAAGCTTGGAAGAAAGAGCACACAGCAGTGCATCTTGGAAGTCATAGCCATGAAGAAAAGCACTTTCTGCTATTTTTTCACTGATTGTGGCTAATGTTAGAATAATTACTGGTAAAGGGTCTCCCTGCTGTTTGATTGCCAAGTTTCACAGTTGCAATGACTTTGGGTTTCTTCTTCATTTGAAACTTTGGTTGGATTAGTTCAGGCTATTTTATGTGTCTCTTTACCTGTTTTCAAAATTCCTAAACACCTCAAGCTCCTTTTGTCAGAGACTTTGGCAAAATTCAAGTCTTAATGAAGACACATTGTGAATGAACCTGTGCATTACATTTTTTTTCTTTCTTTTAATAAAAAATGAAAAGGAAGGATGTTCAGTGTCAATTGAAAGTAAAGCAGAAAAGTGCTGGCTGCAGACTTTATTCACTATGCTGGTTTAACCACAATCATACTTGTTACTTCCATCACTTTGGGAGCAACACTACTTCAGCAAGGAAGGGCAGCCAAAACACTCTTCTAGAAAAACAAGTATCCACTTGTTTCTGTTTCTGAGAGTGTGTTCCACTGTACCTTGCAGTACTCTTTTCTTTCCAATTGTATGTACTGGGATTCTTGCTCTTAAAACTGTGGGTCTTTTCTAGTTGCTTCTCTTTGACACTTATTATATTTATTGTCACAAGCTAAGTATCAGGAAATGTGAAAAAAAGCTTACCAAAATTAATTCATTAAGATACAATGATAATGTATGGGTCATTAAGCAAAGTCTACAAATGACATTTGCAATTTCAAGCATTATGCAAAGACAGAGTTATGATTCATATATGTTTAATTAAGGCATGTGATGCAAACCTCATTCTCCCTCCCAGTTCCTCCCAAAACTGTGGCCTGTGTTGGGGTTGGCTGTACAGGACACTGATATTTGTTCAACATTTCCTTAATCAGGATGATTCTACTGGGACTATATTGCTTCTCCCATGAATTCCTCCTAAAACATGAAACATTTTTAAAATCCTCTCATCTTTTCTGACTCTCTAAATCTGTAGGTATTGGTAAATCTTAGTCACAAATTGTACGTGCCTGGACAACATTACCATTGTTTATTTCAATAGGAAAAGAGGGTACTTTGTTATGACTGGCTTATGCTATGATATACAACTCCTTAGAATTTTTAGCTGTAGCTGTATGGACAGCCATGTACTTTGCAGCAGCTTTTATTTTTAGGTGAAATACCACCACCTATAGAATGCAATCAGGACTCCTGATACAATATAAAGTAGAAATATAAAGATGGTTGATTATTTTCTATTAGGTCCAACCATTTCATTCTATCATCTGTCTTTTTTCATCATCTCCAGTGTGATATCCTGGAATGGAATTCCTGACACGTAATAGAAAGCTCTGGCAAAAACATTAATATGTTCCTCAGTTCAAGCAGTCCATGTTGTCTCAGAAGTAAATAGAAAGTCTTCCGACCTTTTCATTTACTTCTGAAACAAAAGGTATGAGAGGAAATATTTTGCTAGCTGTTTTACTTTTAAATTACAGTGCCATGATTGGTTTCATTTCTGGGTCACCCATAGCAACCATTACTTGAAAGTACAAGAACAGTCCATGCTGCATTTAAAACTCTTTGGGGTTAAGGTCCAAGTGCTATAATTTATCTGACCTTTTTTTTTTCCCCTACAGCAATCAAGTTCACCGCCTTGAAAAATCCTGTTTCCCTCCAATGTCTCTCTCTTCTCAATACATAATTATGTGGGTGCTTGGTGCTAAAGTATCAGTTTCTGTATCTAATAAGAGATTAATCACTGCACTTATGTAATTCATATCATGTACTTGCAATCAGTGGTCAGAAAAATATCTTTGTTGCAAATGAATCTTAGGCCAATACAGAGATCAACACAATTGAATTCATTTTGGTCTGATGCAGAAGATTCAATTTTATTCCAATTTTAATAATTTCAATCAAGTAAAGTAGATATCCAGACTATCGTTTGTAAGGGAACCTGTGTAAATCTGATTTAGGAGCATGTAGAACTGACTCTTGAGTTTCTTGCACCTTCCTATGTAGATGGAATTCCCTACATATGTGCAACAGGTTACCAAGTGATGAAATTACGTAGTGAATTGTCATAGATACCAGTGTAACTTCTGTAAGTGTATTTGAATCTTGTTATTTCCTCTGGAGCCAACTGTCCTTCCAGCAAAATAGGCAGGATCTGCTCCTGCAGCTTAAGGCCAGTGTCATTGCAGAACTTCATGGCTTAATTCCCTTCTCCATGATGACTTTTTACTTATTGTGTATGGGGATCAGTCCCTAGCCTGCACTAAACTGCCCAGATTCTACACTGGTGCTCAAGCCTGCACATTGACCTTATGTAGTTTGCTAACACAGACACAGCCAACCAAGCCCCATCTAATCTTCTCTGTAAGGCAGAGGAAGATGGTAGGTAGGATGAAAGGAAAGACAGAGAGAAAAGCAGAGTAAATTTGGTCTTAAAGTGCATTTAGTGCTGCATTGTCTAGCAAAGAGGAAGTACACTATCATAGACAAGCATTATGCTGCTGGACCCTTAATACTCTTTGTTTGGAAAAAGAGAAAATAGTTGGGTTTCTCTCACAGAATGAACCTTGATAGATGACTAAAGTAATCATATGAGAACTCAGGAAGAAAAAGAAGTTCTAAAAAAATATAATAATGCTAATATATCTTCTTATTGGTGCCAAACAGCATAGCTTGGCATGAGAGTAGGTGCTAAATGCTGTTTTTAATTTTTGCTGTCTTCATGAGACCCCCAAATATTTAAATATTTAAAGCTTACACAGTACACTACTTGTCCCAGATTAACCTCCAGTAACATTAACTGGCTAATGCCATTATTTCTTACCACTTACATTGAATTTTGTGAGTACTCTAGTGAACTGACTCCCATTCTGAAGTCCTGTATGCCTCTAAATACCATGGAGATTAATCAGCTATGGTGTAATTTTAAATGTCAAGGCCAAGGTCTGTCAGGTATAATTTGTTCTTTTGCTGAAATTTGGATGTGTGTTTTAGTTAAATTGAGATTGTCCATTTCAAGCAAAAGCCCCATTATAGAACAGAAATCTAACGTAATTTCTTGCTGAAGAAGTAAAAGATTTAACAATAACATCAAAAAGGAATTGATCAGCAGACCTCAACATAATATTTCCTATCCCACCAGCTGCCACAGCCTGGCTGTCCTGTTGAAACCACTTGACAAAGTCTGTCGCTGCACTTACTGCACTATTTATAGCCACACTGTTTATGCCTCTACAGTTATAGCTGTGTCAGCACTTTAATTATAAACCTTATTACCCAAAGAATTACTACTAAACAGCAAAAAAATCACCCTCAGCTGCAAGTTTGGATGTGAAGTGTTCTCAAGTGTACATGTGTAATTTGCACTTACATTGTGATAGGCCATATTCAGTGCCTACTGAATACTGGAGGTAAATGGAAAAGCAAAAAAGCTATCGTGTTCAATGTGAGCAAGGAGTTTTGCATGGAAAAAATTACTTTTTTTCCTTATGTTTTGGGATTTAATGCTGTAAAGATTTTTTTTTTTTGGTAGCAACAATCTTGATTTACTATTTTTGGCATAGTTGAAATGCAACTATATTGACAAAGTTCATCTACAGTAACAGATATGGCACTATAAAGACTCACCACAACTTTTCCTACAAAAAACACATCTTCAGATTCCCTGTTTCTCAGAACTGTGGACCCAGGACTGAATATTTCAGTACCTTTTTCTATGTTTATTTTTTCCCTTCTTTTTACCATCTGGAGATATTTACAGGTAAACCCAACATAACACTTGATTTTCTAACTAGATATGCAACATTGAGGAACTGATCTATTTGAGAGAAGACAAGATCTTTCATTATTTAATTCTCTTCAGTGTTCCATGAAGCATTACAAAACCTTCTGAAAAGCATAAACACATAAATAGACAAACCTCTTTTAAATTATCTGCCATGACTTTAAAATAGAGGTGGCTGCATTATTTATTTAAATTATTTATCCCACTGAATTTCAGTCTTCTCTGGATATCAAATAGCAATAAACAGTGGAATGTGATTTGAAAAATTCTCAGAATTACATTTTCCTTCAATTGTTCCATAATTTGTCTATAGATGTGCATTTTGTTCACCATGTCCTACATAGAAATAATTACTGCCCATTGAAATACTATTCAAATCCAATGTGCATGGTTTTCCGTATGAAATACTTTCTGAAATAAAATATAATATGGATTAATATTTATCTTATTTTTGTAGGGAACTTGGACTTCACAAGTACTGGGGGTTTTTTAAGCTTCATGCTGTGAATGTAATCAGGTACAACTCAAGCAACAAATGAAGCAGATCTCCATACAATTGCTGAACAGCATGGTTCTGTTCAATTATACCAGACAAGATGAGTTTGCCATGAACTACATGTGAAAGTAGTCTATGTTTACTTCACTGGTAAGTGTTATCCCTTCCCAATTCTTATACTGTCTCCTAATGTGGTGCCTCTATGCTGAGATATATTCGCAAGAGGAATTTCTATTATCAGTTTTCCAAAATATTACAAAATATTACCTCACTTCCAGGGATTCAAAGACATTAGAGAGTACCAATACTCTTCAGAAGTGTTCTTGCTCATTTTAACCTAAAATAGAATTTGTGATTTATTTTGTTGGATATGTGGAATGTGATGGAAACTCACCTGAAGTCCCATGAAATACACGAAAATAAACATATCCATTATATGCAAATTGTAGCAGTCTCCTTGTAGATTTATTTCCATTCCAATTAGTGTCTCCATGGTATTTTAACATAGAACATTTTGGCATAAGTGAATTAGAGCCTCTTTACCAAGGGTTCTGAAAAGCTTCTAGAGAACACTCAGAGTCCTTTCCTAAACCAGAATTGCATTCAGTTGTATGTAGCTGAGTCACTGAAAAGGTTCACATCAAGATTTCATGTAATCTGTATTTGTTGACATGACTGAAAAAGATTTTTCTCTTTCTTTCTCTGCCTTTCACATAACAAAGAAAAAATCTCCAGTAAAAATATAATTTAAAAAATCTAACTTTTAAATACTGTTTGGGTCATTGCCCAACTAGCAAAAAAACAGGTAGCCAGCATTTGTGTTGACACAGTTTCCTTCAGTCACTGCAACATCTGAGAGGGGCTCCAGGTCCCAGGAGTTAGCCCGTTACCTGGAGAGGGTGTGCTCCCCTGTTGTCCCCCACCATGTGGCCTCCAAGGACCCAAAAAGAGCCACACAGAGACCACAGGAGAGAAACAAGGGAGAGTTTATTGCTCAAGGGTAGGGATATATAAAAGTTTCAGGGGGCTCAAAAAAACCACCCATAGTGAGCAAGGGGGGAATTTGGAATATTGCCAATCGAAATCCAGGGTTAACAATCAATAGAATAAATAAGAACCAATGAGAAAGCTTCTTGAAACTTCCTTCCAGAACACTACATGCATTCCTAAGTGGTGAGATAATGGCTGTCTCAGGGGATTTTGGGAAGGAGAACAGTGACTAGGCAAAAAAGAACAAAAGAATCCGTTTTGTGACATGCATTTAAACACCAGTAGAAGCCTGTTTTTAAGGCATTTGGGTTAGCTTCTTCATCTTCTTCACAAGTCCATTTCTGACAGGACTTTTTCCATTCCAGATTCTGTAAATCCATTGCTACAGGTCACTGCATTTGCTTTCAACTTCAGCTATGAGTTTCAGAACTTGAGTCACTTTGTGTTATACCATTAAAGTTATTTACCTGAAGTTCCATTTATATCTCTATACAATGACTTTTCTATAATACTGCATAAATGTCTTCAAGTGTACCTGACAGGACACTTGGAAGACAAATGGTCACTTAGAAAGGTCAAAAGAAAGTTGAAAGAATGTTATGCAAAACAGCTATTCACACAGGCTAAAGTAGTTGAATTTAGAACACTGAAGACTACTGAATCACTCTGGTGATGGATTGCCTTTGCTATCTACAAATAATACACTGAT